>CAVLJG010000007.1:76703777-77303777 GCA_963669975.1 Acanthoscelides obtectus | reverse complement strand
ACTAGAAGTTTAACCATATTTTCTCGATTGGAATATGCATATACTTCTTAATCTTTTGAACGATAATGAAGCTTAGTCGTATCAAGTTTTCAAATAAAATCGGGTTATATCCTTCCAGCCGCTTGCTGCTAAAGTGTAAATTGATTTTGTTATGAAAACTTGAGACCAAGGAAGTTCATTTTATCATTTGAATTTAGAATTGAATGCAATTCATATCGGGAAGAACTACATTAATTTAAATTGTTAGTTCTCTTTATTAACAGCTCGTGTTTGAAGTGTACTTTTCGAATTTTATTATCAGTATTTTTGATGTTAAATAGCAGGTAACTCCTACCTTATTTGTATATATTTCGTTCTTATGACTCCATAAACTCTTACTCCTTACTTTAATAATAACAGTAATAATAATACATTTATTCATCCCGTAGATCTTAAAAGGATATTGGACAAGTCATTTAATGCTTTTATAAACTGCACTTACGATTATATAAAAATATAGAACAAGTAAAATATTCTGGTTTACGCAAAACATACATAAGGATGACATAGCAGTTCATTTGAAAGTATAACAGATTAAAAAATTAAGAATTATTGCTCAGAATGGAAGCAATTTTTCAGAAAGAGCTCCTTCAGTGACCCCTCAAAGATATTTTCATCACTCATAGGTCTCAGGTAAAGAGTTTACGCCCATGTAAAATGGGCTACCTTTATATAGAGAGTTGTTTTGTGCTTAATGGATCTCAAAGATATGCTATCTCTGGTATAATCGTTATGTATGTTGCAGTTTTTCTCATACGTGGTTAGGGACTTCTTTGTAAATATGATACATTTATAAATTTACACTGATGGTAAGATAAGAATGTAGCTTTTAGAATGATTCTATTGACTTCAGCTCAAGCATTAAATAGATGATCCGTTTCTGTGCAATGAATACTCTTGCATTAAATGGTGGGTTTCCCATAATATCACGCGTGGTGTGATATTTGTGAGTGAACTGTTGCAAAATAAACAGTAGTTGAGTGATATCAAGGCAATCTTTCAATTGAAGAATAGCACAGTAGTTCTTGTTGAGTTTCTTGCAAAACTCTTTATTAGTTGTTGTCCAGCTCATGTCTCTATCATGGTATAAGCCAAAAAAAGGGCGAGAAATACTAAGAACATCTGAATTCAGTTTCGTATCTGAATTTTGGATTCCTCGACTTGAATCGGCGGCTGAAAAAAATTACTTTTATTATCAGACTTCGATTGATATAATAATGCGTTTATTGCCCAACAGTGAATATCATTTACAGAACAAAAAGCAGTAGTATAGTTTACATCGCAGTTATAGCACAAAATGAAAATATCTTAGAAAAACAAAAATAAAACAGAAAAAGAAGAAACATAAAAAACTTGACCAAAACCCATCAGAGATGTGCTCGATATTTATTCTCTAATTCACATGTACTTGAAATTTCGTTGACATTTCGGCACATAAAATTAATCGGAGCCTTCAATTGTAAATTAGTTTGTGCTCTTTTGCACAGGAAGGTATTAAATTCTGGTCATTAAATTAGGTGTTATTCTAGGAACTAGAATGTCTATCTGAGTTAACAATTCAGGACAATCCATTTTCCATTCAAAAGCTTATGCAAGAAAAGTGCAGATAACTGATATCTACGGTTTTCCAAAGACTGATAATCAAATCTATGTTACATAAAAATTAAATGTCAACTGATCAACACGTACATCTCCAATGCAATCAGTTCTTTCTAGTGCTGAATTGTCAATAGTATATCGATAAGATGTAGGCTTGGGCTTGCGACTGAATGTTACTATTTTGCAACTAGATATGTTCAAGTGCAGGTGATTTTTAAGACACCAGTTCTATAGGAAAGTGATTTCTTCCTGTAATAGAGTCCTCTCCACTGGACACTGATATATATATATCCTTTAATTTCTTTGGGTAGAAGGCAAAGTATTGCAAAAGTACACTTTTATAACTTAAAATCTCAAGCTTTCGAAGAACTTTTTCTTCATCGTCTGGAGCTGGAAACAATTATTAAAATAGCAACTAATAGTTATTAGGAGAAAATTATTTACTTACTAAGTCGGCGAGATTGTTGCTAAAATTATTTTATACTTAAATGGCAAATCATTTTGAAAGGTTTTATTTAAAATTAGTCGTTGATTGATTTTGGAAGAAATTTGGAGATTTTGAAATTATCAGCTATTGAAAATTCCCCCGACATTTAATCTTTTTTCCACTGATAACCTCCACATTATCCAACACGTGCCGGCCGACTGACATTCTACAGCAGCGTATGAGGTGTGACCTTCAAAATTATTGGTAGGTCACCCATTATGTAGTACTGTGAAGTGTGTTGCCTAATAGTAAGGCGTTTTTGTAATATATAGTGCAAGCGGTTGCGCTATTGTTAACCGATGAAGTGCGAAGAAATTTTCAAAACCTAATAGAAGTTGTTTTGGAAGGAGTGTGATTTCGATGTTATCCTATCGAACATCTGAAAAATCCGTGGGGGATCAGGACGAAAACATTGAGAAATTTTGATTTGATTTTATTAAGATAGTGAAAAATTATTGTGTGTAGATTGAGCGATTATTTATTGGGACAAATCTATGTTGGGGGAGATGTGTTGCTTTTCCAATTTTTCGCAGTTCAGCAAATATGCGTAGATGACGCTAAGTTGATTGACATCCGCTTCTTTGTTCATGCAGTTGTCTGTCATAAAGATATGCGACATTTCCAAAAACAGGCGTTTTGATAGATGTTTTACTCTAGCACCTTGATATCATTGTATCCCATTTGATGCCCTGTGGAATTCACGTGTGAAGCTAGAGCACATCTTTCTGGATGCAGTCTGGCATCACTTACATGAGAGGTTATTCTACCTTTAAGGGATCTTGAGGTTTGACCTATGTATGTGAGATTGCAGTTATTACAATTGATGAAGTAGACAATGTTGGATAGGCCAAGCAGAGGAACTCTATCTTCCATTTTGGAGAAGATATTGTTGACTGTGAGTGAGGATTTGTAAGCAATGCGGCAATTTAAAGTGTTGAATAATCTAGAAAGTTTTGGTGTTAGATCTTTAGTGTATGGTAGCAGTGCGAAACTAGTTCTGGAAATTGATGGAATGTCTGTATCATTAGGAGGATTGTCATTGTTATTGGGATTGTTGTTATCATTGTTATGTGACAATGGTATAGCAGCGGGAGAGCTGAACAAGATTCTGTTTGTCAAGTATTTTAGATAACCATTGTTCGTAAAAAGTGTTGAGAGTTTGCAAAGATGGAAGGTATTGTCAGAAATGCTAGTGACCCTTGTTTTCATTTGTTTCACCAGATTTATCTTTATCTCAGGTTTGTGATAGGATCTAAAATTCAGGAATCTGCCTGATGCCATAGGCTTCATGTACCAGTCTACCATTAAGATATTGTTATTTCGGATGATTTTTGAGTCCAGGAAAGGAACAGATTGATTATCATCTTCTTTTTCTATGGTGAATTGGATGTAGGGGTCATAGCTGTTAAAAACATCTACAATATCATCCAAACCTTGAAACGGTAGGCAAACGATTATGTCATCTACGTATTTTTTGATGAAGAAAAGGTTATAAGGCAGTACCTGAATGACAATATCAAGCAGGTCATCCATTACATAGTCTGCTTAACCATGTGTTTGTGACTAGGTATTATTGTTGAAGGTGAAATAATCAAACAGTGGAGAGCAGGGGTCAATGCTGTCCACTGTTTCATATACAGGTAGAAGTTGGCTAAATACCGCTAAGTTGCTGATAGTTGACCGAAACTTCGTGAAACCGTATTGATAAATATGCAATTTTTGGCAGACTGGTATCATATAATATTATTCCAAGGAGTTTAGCAAAATTGTTCAAAATGGATAGTCCTCTGTAGTTAGTGATAATACTGGAAGCTCTTGGATAGATGGCATATTTTAGCAATTTTAAACATCAGAAAACACGCATGTTGTTAGGATCAAATTAAACAATACTCGAAGTGGCCTTGCAAGTACTGTTATGCAGTCTTTGAGAAAGATAGATGGAATTTGATCTGGCCCAGAAGTGAACTTGTTTTTTAGTTTCCGTCCAACTTTTAGAATTTCGCCCTCAGTTATAGCTTCGCTGGAAAAGAACTAAGTTGCTCATCAGCAATATCAGGTACATAGTAGGCACTCTCAAAATACCTAGCGAAAGCATTACCGATATTTTTAAGATCATTGTACTTTTCATTTCCGTCAGACATTCGTTCAGGAATCCTAGAAGTATTATTTTTTTGATGCATGAAAGCCCAAAATGATTTAGGCTCATGTTTTTTCTGATTTTGAAATTTTTTTCAGGTACTGATCATAAGCGTTTTTTACTTTCTGCTTAACATTTACTCTTACCCTACTAAAATCTTCATAAACATCAGCATTGCGTGTAACTTTAAATTTCTTATGCAATTTAGCCTTTTTCTTAACTAGCTGAATAATACCGAACAGGATATCTATACCTACATTTTTTATAGACATGTATAGTACATATATCAGGTGATTCGTAGAACTTACCATAGAATCTGTCAACTGCTTGGTTACTATCGCCAATATTTTTCAAAAATGACAATCAATAAACAGTAAATCCTGATACAATGCAACGAAGTCAGCTTTATTGAAGTTGTATTGTTTATGTTCAATAACTGAATTGACAGATTTTCATGTTTGGGAAAAATCGTATTAACCATTAGAGATGGTCTTCATCAACTTAAGGAATGCAGTCTTTCTCAACAGTACAGTCAATATTACTTATAACTATTTCTAGCATCTGGTTATGACTATTAAGTATATTACTGATTTGTTATAAATCATATACAGGGAAAACCAAATTTGTCTGAAGGCTTGAATTCAATATGAACAAGAGAGAAGCGAGAAGTGTGTATCAACACATGTTCGAAAAAGATAGAAGCCGACTGAAGAGCGAAGGTCATCATAACATTGCCTAGAGCAGCACTGTCGCAAAATATAATAAATAACGTTACGCAATACAAATTACCACTGCCTGCGTGTACGCAGGTGGAAGCCACTTCGAAGCAAGACGACACTCCCATACGAGCACTAGATGGGTACTGACCAAAATCGCTATAATCGCGGAGGTGGAAACCTTGCATTGGAATGTACAAAATGCGGTGTTATTAAACGAACCATTGATGCAATGCTGCAGAATTTATGCCGAACTTCACATTTCATTTAGACCGAAAATGGTGCGCCGTTAGGACCGATCCGGAATCGATCCTATAGAGATTCGACACAATTCACAATTAAAAAATGTGTACACTCAAAATAAAACCATTATGTGGGCGTAAAGAATAAACACAAATTTTCAAATTTCAACTTATTTCAAGGAACTGGTGTCACATATTGACGCGGAAGATTGCTAGCCAACGCAGTGATGCGCTTTGCTATCCAGCCGGCTTCAATATCCATCTAACATATGTGTCTATACGTCCCTCTTTCTCGTACGTATTGAACGCAAGCCGTCAGAAAGATTTGGTTCTCAGTGTATTACGTAAGTATGGGGGACGTACTTATATCTCTAAGGCTCAACTTCACCAACATTAATATTATGGATCAATGGGAAAATACATGTACCTCATCGAAATGCAATTTGACAGAAGCTGTCAAAGGTCTCTGAATATTAGTGATTTCTATTGAAATATTGAATAAAATCGTGAAAATTCGACTGTATTATAAACAAGATCACTTTTTGATTCCAACATGATGCTTTTGTACAGAAAAAACAGGACAACTTTCATGTATTTTGATATATGTTATAGGTTTACATTTAACAATCCGTTATCCCCTCAGCGAATGGGAATGCGGCTAATAATAGTTCGATTTTAGCTGTTAAATTTGGCAGCAGATTTGGATGTTTGTTAATGCATGCCACTCTCGAATTTACCAACTTCAATATACTCAAAGTTATCATTACATACCTGTTGAATAGTGTGGATTTGTCTGTATTTTGCAAGAAAATAGAATATAAAATACATTCCATTCAATTCCTCATCTTCCTTTACGTCATAATATTAATTTATGGGTTAATGAATTTTTCAAAGCAATAAAAACATTATGTCCTCTCCATCCTAAAACACAGATAATAGGTGTAAGACGTGTCAAACACTACATCTCCCTGATGCATAATGCAATTACTATGGGCATAGACAAAAAATTATGAAAAATGTTTCACAGATAATGACTTTTAAGTCCCAAAATCGAAAAACTAGTAATGTTTATTGTTTGTCTATTTTTATTTTTTGACTGGCGAGGATATCTATCTGACACTTGCAGGGTTGCCAAGTCTAACGTCGATCACGTCCCGTGGTGGAGGGTGCGAAATGAATCTTTTACATTTGCTGGTTTTGAATTTCTTTCGTGAAAATTTACTAGGAATCATGATTATAAGCATCTTTGATAGATTGCTCGATCCGGAATGCGAAAGATCTTCTATTTATGAAAACATTTTTTCTATCATCTAACCGTTGCAATCAGTGCACAAATACTGTGACATATGATTTATAGCATAACCCGCTGCCGTATCAATACAAATTTAACATACAGGTCGCCTAGCCGTGGGGATGCAGTGGTCGGGATGAATATCACGGCAGCAACCGGTGATTTGGGCATGTCTGGTAACAACGTATGAAGTGAAACTCGCTAACTTCACAAATTTGAAGATTTTGTACAATTTCTTTGAAAATGATGACGATACTCGTGAAATGTATTGATACTTCTAAATATAGGATCGTATCGAACATCCCTACGGTCAAGATGTATAACCCAAGGTACCGATGGAGCTATTTTGCGGCGTCATGGAAATAATTTTAAATTTTCATTTGCATTTTTTCAAGTGTTGTGCAATGATTTTGGGAAAAATGTCACGAATAGTCTTATAAAGCATAGTAGAGTATATTTCAATAGTTGGCAGAACTCCACTGGGATCAGAAGGGATATTAATGCACAACCTGGCAACCCTGTCGCACCCTCACAAAATGGCCGCTGATAACCACACAAGTCACCGTGTTGTCATTGAATAGCATGGAATTAAACCTTCAGAGTATAATACGTTTTGTGACTGGTACCAAGAGTTGACAGATCCCACACATGTGTCACTCCTTGAAATGCAATACTCAGCTGTATTCAAATAATGTCTAATATAAATATAACCTAGAGTGTGTACTCGGGAAAAAAGAAAAATATGGAAAATTTGTAGTTTTTTTGCAGGTTTTAGGTTTGCTGGTGGCTTTGAGGCATATATTTGGGAATTTCTTAATCGCTGCGAATATAGTGTGGATGTTTGTTCAGTTTCTGAACAACGAAAAATATTCAACTTTATATGGATGGATATCAAAAAACCTGAACGGTTTTGTGGGAATATTAATCTAAGGTGCCATAATGGTTCTGATGAACGGCAAGCAAATGAATGAATGTTTGGAAACGAGCAATATCCTTTGGTAGAGCCTGTCATCAAGTAGGTGCTTAATGGCTATCTGCAAGAGGTTTATAGGAAAAAAAACCCAGTATCACATATCAATTGAAGAAAATAATATAAACATAAATAAAAAATCAACAATAGTAATTAAAACATGAATTTATTAATTTTGACTGAATTATATGTAATTTCTTAATATTCAATAGGCTGGTGATGTTTCAATGACAAGTTGTCATCTCATACTTTGACAGTATTTTGTTCTCAACATTTCATAGCTATTGGTTGCTAAAATTTGTTGATTGGAACTAGAAGCTCATTCGTTGAATTTGACGGTCTGTTACCCTATAGGTGGAGAATAATGGACTGTTGTAGGTGAAATTGGGCCTTAGTATGTTTTTTCAGTTGATTGGAGAATTAAAACGCACCTACATTTTAGCGAACTATCACATTATTAGGTTGAACTTTGATATGGTTGTTATAGATGAGTATTTATTTTACATAACAGTCGGCTAACATTATCATCTAACCCTAGGATCAGACAACTTGTAAACATATGTTATGTGTTAAATCGATCAAGGAAATGGATACAACAGGAATTATAGTCACAACATTCATATTGTAAAATAAATCTATTTTACACAATTGGTCGCTCGGAATCCAAATACAGGAGGTTTCTCTTATGACTGTTTGAAGACTTGAAAACAGTTCTGAAGTATGGGATTATTTTTTTGGGGCGCAATAGGCTTAGTCAAAAAAAGGTTGTTCAAAAAAGGGCGGTGCGTCTGACAAAGGGACTAATTTCAATGTAACTTGCCAACTAATTTTACGAGTGTCTTATATTTTTTTTCAAAAATAAACATTTACTCGAGCTTGAGGTACAAAATGATTATGACACTTGAACAGTTAATGCTAGTTATCCAATGAACAGATTATCTTCTACAGGAAAAAGCCCTATTTACATGTGCTTAAATTCTCTACTCTAGGCTACTAAATGAAATTGAAAACATTAACAGTTTACCTAACTTTAAAAAGACCATTAAGCAGTTTCTAATACTACCATAGATATACAACCATTATACATTAAAAAAAGGTCAGAGGTAAAAAATTGTTATAGCTGAGGTGTTATTGACGCAACATTTCAATTTGCAGTGGCTATACAATTTCTGTAACGTCATTGTACCAGTAAACATAGATTATCATTATTATTAAATGAGGGTTGACGAGTATCTGCATGTGCTTGGTCACAATGTCTGATTTATGGTATGGATATAATGGGGAATTTGCTTTGCTCGGGTCTCGCCTACGTTTAGCCATCAGTGACAGCAATTTGTGGCCTAATACGCGGCAGCTCTAAATCGATGAAATAATAATCACACGAGTATCTTCACAAATGTACACTTTATTTTTATATATTGTATATTGAGTGACAAAAAAATGTGAACACCTACGCATGTTTATCCGATTTTAATAATTTTTGGCATATACGTTCAGTGTACCTTACTAGTGAAATGGTTAAATTTTCAGCTTGATTCGTCAACTAACTGCAGAAGCTGGTTCAATGATGTGTAGAGGATCCACGACTTCTTATACACTCATTGACACGCCTGGGAAATATGCTGATAAGGTGGTCGATATCCTGTTAGGGTATCTCATTCCGAGCTATTGAAAATTCGCGTGTAAGAGCTGCTAAAGTCTTTGGAGGGTGTTGCAAATTCAAGAGCCTGCGACCTATCATGATAGGTCAGGCGATCATGGTAACCAAGGTAAACTGTGATGCGATGTTGATCCATTACGTAAACATTCGGTCTGGCATTGTCTTGCTGAAAAATCGGGTTTTGGATGGTATTTAGGTATGGAATAAGATGAGGCTCCACTATTTCCTGAATATAGCGTTGGGCTGTCATATTGCCTCTGATAAAAATAAGTGGTGATCTGCTACCATAAGGAATAACACCCCATACCATAACGCCCACCATGTGGTGAACGTGACGCTTGCTGTTAATATGTGGGATACGTCTTTCACCACGGCGCCTTCTCACCCTTGCCCGGGCATCGTGCATCCCCAGAGAGAAACGGGATTCGTCACTAAAGACCACCTGATTCCAGTCCCGGCCCCATAGAATTCTTTCTCTTCACCAGAGCAAATGGTTAAGCCGATGCTCAGCTGTTAGAGGCAACACCCAATGTGAGCGATAAGAAAAATGGTCAAACTGTCGTATTCGGCGATATACCGTACGCATACCAACCATCCTTCCATTCTCTTCAAATCACTGACTAGCGATGGCTCGAGTACTACTGAATCTGTCTCTCAGAGCTAGAACTCTTAACCGGCGGTCTTGTCGCTCTGAGAGGATCTGTTGTTCCTCCTAGAAACCCGACAGTTCGACCCCTATCAAAGTCACTTAGCTGGGACACCCGGCGAATTCTACGCATTCTAGGCATTTTGAGCAATCACAAAAAGGCTTCTCAATAAGCTACACGAAATTTAACATTTAACTGACACCGTAAATGTACGAGAACTGAATGCACCATTTTATCACTTGTTGTTCATGGCAAGATAAATCGAAAGAAGAAAATTACTGTTTTATTCATCAAGATAGAAATGGTAGAGGAGGAGGGATTGGTATGTACAGGTATATTAATAATAATTTGAAGTTTTCAGTTGCCTGTTCCTATTCAAGTTTAATTACTGAGGAGATTTGGATTTCATTGAAATTACATCTAGTAAGCTATGCTGTTGGATGTATTTATAGATTACCTAAAACTAATATCATCGACTTCATTGAACACTTCGAGGAGACACTAACACAATTCATAGATATGAAGACAATTTGTGACGGTGACTTCAATGTTGATGTTCTTGACTCTTCAAATCGTTATTGTACTATGCTTTATGATTGTATTGAAGGTTTTGATCTGGTGCAGGTAATCAAAGAACCTACTAGAGTTACAAGAAACAGCCTAACCTTGCTGGACGTAATTTTTATACCTGCTGATGAGACTGATTTTACTGTTGGTACAAAAATACGTCATATATTTTCGATCATTCGTTAACCTTTTGTATACTAAATAAATCTGTTGCAAATTGTTCTAAAAAATGCCGCTTCAGAAACTTTCGAACAATTGATCTACTCGTATTTACCAAATGTTGGGGAAAACGTCTTATTTTTGAATGAAGTACTGTTCAATATCTTCTATGTACTAGCTCGTGTAAAGGAAATTCAATTTAAAGTTCGAAAACCCCCTTGGTTAACGTTTTCTATTAAACGCATGATTAAACTAAAAAACGAAAAATTCCGGAAATTTAAGAAAAACAAAACTGCTGTCAATTGGAAAAATTATAAACAAATGAAAAATCAAACGAATATTGCCATATATAATGAAAAGAAAAGTTATTTGAAATACGGTATTGATAAAAATATCAATCAAACTAAAGTACTTTGGATAAACTTACTAAATTTAAATATTAGCAACAAAAAAACAGGTTGTACTTCCGATCAGCTGAATAATCCGGATGACATAAATATCGATTTTCTTCAGACCTCTCGAGCAAGCTCATCAATAGACTATGACACTTTGGATTACTATTATAGCAATAGGCGTACTAACGTCAACACTCTTTTTTAATTTCACACATTTTCTCAGGATGTCGTTAAAAATGCACTTCTCAGAATTAAATCGCTTGCCATGCTGATGGTCTAAATCTTGAAATGAACGTATTGTCTTCCCATAAAATCATCCCCTACATTACAAGTATAGTAAACTCCTATATTTTAGATAGAGAGTTTCCAGACTCATGGAAAATTGCCAAAATTATACCAATATCAAAGAAATCTGAAATTAACGACTACAATGATCTTCGCCCCATAAGTATTTTACCAGTGCTATCAAAACTAATGGAGATTATATTGGACCAACAAGTAAGAGATTATTTAACTGAGAACAATTTATTACCGGACCATCAATCGGGATTTAGGAAAGGATTCAGCTGCGAAACTGCACTGTTACCCGCTGTCGTGCTCTTGGACTACTCAAAGGCATTTGATAAACTAAATCACGAAATGATGTTTGGCATTACATTACATTATATAGGGTTTTCCAAATCTGCTAGCATGCTTATGTGCCACTATTTAAGTAACAGAACACAATATGTAGAAACAGATCAAGGTATGTCCTCCAAAGATGTCATCCCATCGGGTATTCCACATGGCTCCATTTTAGGACCTCAGATTTTTAGTATTTATACCTCAAACCTTTCCCAATGTCTCCGAAGTTGTCAGGTACATTTGTATGCTGACGATACTCAGCTTTATTTTTCTTCCAATCCTAACGAGAAACGTGATGCATTGGCCATTATTAATCGAGATATTGAAAGAAGAAAGTTTTATTTTCTGGCAGATTGAAAGACAATATTGAGCCCACTTTTCATGTCAAAATAATAAGTGAATCTATACCTTGTTCTGCCACTGTGAGAAATTTGGGAGTAGAATTTGACTCATATCTAAGATATCCTCATATTAATAAATTTAAACAGAAAGCTTATGCTTCTCTAAAAGTTCTATATGCTCATCGACATGACAAAAGTTTTTATACTGATCACAAATTAGATCTTCTCTACGTTCTTTCTGAAACAGCTTGTGGCTGCAACCTCACCGACGAGTAAGTTGTCTGACATTTTAAATCTGTCCTGTTTTCTTTGCTAGCATCACAATTGTGTTTTCAGAATCCTGATGATAGCTCCATAAAGAATGCCGAAAGCTTGATTTTATTGTCAAAAGAGTCAACTTAAGCCTAAAAGTTTTGCCAATTTCCCAATTAACAAGTAATTGTATTTTGTACCCAACTAGTCGTTGGCTTTGGCAATGACTACTGCTCATATACTAAGTGACATATAAATCCGAACACCCAGTTTAAATGGTTTTATTTTAATAAAATTTTGTATAAGTACTTAATGAAGCATAATAAGTAAATGATAAAAATTTCAAAATGATTGCACTGCTTTAAAGCCCTTTGACCTTTAATAATGTGTGGATGCACCCTGATGTGCTACGCATTCTCCAACGCGCCTAGGCATGCTTCTGATCAGGTGGTCAATGTCCTCCTGTGGTATCTCATTCCAGGCAACCACCAACTCCTCTCGAAGTGCTTCTAGAGTCTGAGGAGGACGTTGCAAATTGAGCAATCTTCTACCCATCATATTCCACACGTGCTCAATTGGGGATAAGTCGGGAGATCTTGGTGGCCATGGTAACAATGTGACATCATTATGTTGAAAGAAGTCTATTGTGACTCTTGCAACATGTGGTCGGGCATTATCTTGTTGGAAAGTTGGATCTGCCAGGGAGTCAAGATAGGGTAAAAGATGGGGTTATAGAACTTCGTGGATATAACGCTGCGCGTTCATGTTACCTCTGATGAAGATTAAAGGTGACCTGGAACCATAAGCTATAGCACCCCAAACCATAATTCCAACAGTGTAATGAACATGTCTTTCAACAAAAAACTGTGGATTCCTCCTTTCACCACGTCGCCTTCTTACCCTGGCACGACCATCGTGCATGCCTAAACAAAATCGAGTCTCGTCACTAAAGACAATACCGTTCCTTTCCTGATCCCAGAGTGACCGTTGTCTGCACCACTCAAGGCGATTACGTCGGTGTTCTCGAGTTAAAGGGAGGACAAAGTGTGGCCGGTATGAAAACAAGCCAAAACTTCTCATTCGTCGGTAAACACTTCGCATGCCAATATGTCCTCCGTGTTCTGCAAACCATTCATTTGCAATGGACCTGGTAGTGGAGAAATGGTCCCTTAAGGCCAATAATCTTAGGCGGCGATCTTCACGGTCTGTTGTTCTACGGCGGCGTCCAGTGCCCCTTGCTCTTTGCGTACGTCCTTCTCGAAGCCATGCCTGACAACACCTAACCACAGTGTCTACACTTCTAACTGCAATTGCCCGAAAAGAAAGTCCAGCTTCCAGAAGTCCCACTATACGGTCCCTATCAAACTCACTAAGTTGACGAAATCGTGCAGGTCTCCGTACTCTAGGCATCGTAACCGATCGTAAAGGATGTCAAGAACCAAAATCCGCCAACGTTGATTCTTTACTGCGGCTGAAATATTCATTTTTAGAGCGTTAGTGAATTAAAAAAAAAGCAGTATAAAAACCGGAATGTCCAACTGATAAGGCTGAAAATTGTTTCACTTGTTATTTACAGTAAGATAAATACATTCACCAACTTTTATTAAAATAAAACCATTTAAACTGGGTGTGCGGATTTACATGTCACTTAGTATATTTTGCTACTATTTTCATTTAACCGTATGTTGCAAATAAACATTCTTATTATATGTAAAAAATTCTTGAATTCTGATAAGCATACGTAGGTGTTTATCTTTTTTTTGTCACTCAGTATATAAACTCAGAAATTCTGTACCGCTTCTATTGTATTTTATAATATTATAGTTATGCCACTGTTGCAGTTGTTGCATTGCGCGACGTGATTCTCGCTGTAACGTCTTAGAAACGGTTTGTTAGCGCCTTGAGGATTTCTCTAAGCTGCTTTGTTCCATATAATGACTTTAAACGAGATTCTGCGGGAAAATCCTCGACTTAAGTTATTGAATACAGCTGTGGAGTGTGGAAATGTAACTGCTTATGTGTTCATCCCCTAGCTCGTTGTGTGTTGCGAATGTGCATCGTAACTATAACTAAGATATAGGCCCCATGCTGGGACAGAGAAACTCATTAAAAATGTATCCAGTGTTGCCAGATCTCAAGCTTTTGTTATCTGCGTTTTAGCGAGGGATGTGCTGATAAAGAAAGAGTTGCGATTTCTTTATCCTTTCGAGGCTAATGGTAGATGAATTGGTTCCATTTTGACTTTAGTATTAAGGTCGATGGAGAGTTGTAAGCGACTGATTGCCCTCTTGACACACGATGTTTAAGGATTTTTTGATAGTTGTTTTCGAATATCGATCGCCAAAGTTATTTGATACAGTCTGACACTTTGCTATGCGACGATTTTAACAATTTTACCTTCCTTGGAACAAATTGATTGTGTAGGTTCCGATTCCATGCTTAATTTAACGTTATAGTCTAATCTCTAATCATATTAGACGAAAATACCCATGGTTTGCGAAGTAATTGTAAAGTCGGATTTTATTGCTGCAAGTTGTTCAAGGGGGTATTCAAAACATGGATGCATAAAATGGGTACACCAATGTTTGTGGGAAAACTTTTTATTCGACAACAAAGTATGAGAAAACGTGTTTTTTGGAATTCAATCGAAAGTGTTGGCAGGAACAAAAAAACTCTTCATATAAGATTTTTAGGTATTTATGAGACATGATGAGATCACACGTAAAAAGATCCGATTAATAGAAAAAATGTTATAATCTGGCACTTGTTGGTAATGCGACGTTGGTTTCTCGCAGATATTTGAATTTCTTCAAATTCGTACTTCTAAATAACCACGAAAAAATTCGAGTAGATTGGTGAAGTGGTTTTTGAGAATTTCTAATTGTTTATCCCAAAACACCTCTTTTCCGGCCATCACTACTACTTTATTGAGCAATATACAGAGTTCGTTCAAAAAGCATTAAATAGCAAGATATACGTGCTTATTTTGCTGATATGAATCGCAAACCATTCCGGAAGATAAATGTTATTTTTATGCAAAAAAGGAAGTTTTTTCTTCTGAACAAATCAAACATTTCGTATTTGTGAGTAATTCGCAAAGAAAAATGATAGGCACATCCTCTTTGTTTTAAAATGTGTGTAATAACGTATGTTTTTCGAATATCTTAGCACATTTCCAAAATTACACACAAGTAGGAAATATATGAATTTGTTTACAAGAACAAAACGTAACCTTTGTTTTTCGCATAAAAATAACATTTATCTTTCGGAGCGCAGGTTGCCGATTCATATCGGCTAGGTAAACATGTGTATTTTCCTATTAAATGCTCTTTGAACGAACTGTGTATATTGCCCAATAAACTAGTAGTGATGGCAGAATCACAGGTGTTTTGGGATAAGCAATTAGAAATTCCCAAAAAACTACTTGACCAACATAATCAGATTTTGTTGTTGTTATTTAGAAGTAGGAATCCTACGGATATGAAGAAATTCACGTAGTTGCATGAAATTATCGTTGCATTACCAACAAGTGCCAAAACCTGCAGTTTGCCTCGTTTTTCGGTCATAACATTTTTGCTATTAGTCGGATCTTTTTAGTTGTAGTCTCGTTTTGTAGGTGTCATAAATACCTAAAAATCTTATATGAGACGTTTTTTCGTTCCTGTCAACACTTTTCATTGAATCCCAAAAAACACGTTTCCTCATTCTTTGTTGTCAAATAAAAAAATTTCCCACAGAAATTGGTGTACCCATTTTATGCTTAAATGTTTCAAATATCCCCTTGAACAACTTGCAATAAAACCTGACTTTACAATTATTTCGGGAAGATTTGCTAATATGATTAGACTATTAGGACCAACGAGGCATATTGAGAGACCCATTTTCTATCTTAAATTCGGATTTGAGGTCTTCCATCCATCTATCGTGTGTTATATCTGCTTAGATAAATTTCACAATGTATGCTGATGATAATATCTATTTGAATCATCAGCCTACAATCGCACAATCTATTTTAAATATGCAGCAGGCAATTAATAATTTTATTGAATGGTTCTCTCTAGATAATCTTTGTATAAATCCACAAAGGTCAATATTTTTCAAGCCTCGTGACCAGAAGAAGCAATCGTGCTGAATTTTATCTGCTCAAAATTAATCGAAAGTTTATGAAACAAGCAGAGATAAGAAATTCCTTGGAGCTGCTATTGATGACTTTAACATGCAAGTTATATCCATGCTCACCTTGTACATGATATAATAATCTTCATTCTAGGTACTTAGATTCTTACGGGACTGGAATGTTATCACGCTCCCAGTTAGATGTTACATCCTTATTATGTTCTACCATGCTGTACTCGATTTATGTGTGAGGGAATCTTGTCGCTTTCTGTCTAACCTTCATGTTTTACGTAGGTACTCTACGTGTTCAGGTTCCTCTAGAAGTCCGTCTTGTACCGTTTTGGGAATAGAGTTTTTCAAAAACAGTACGTTCGGAAGCAGTAATTTAACTTACATATAAATAGTTTGTATGAAAAACTGTTGTATATTTTTATTATGAAGAAGGCTATGCTATAAAGAGTTCAGTAAGATTTAGAGGCTCTAAGGAAAAAAAGTCACGAACTTGTACAACAGCCAAGTCAAACAGATCAAGTCAGTCAAAGAGGCCGATGTCATTAGTCCGTAGATATTTTTACCCTGCCCTACTGGTAGTATCGATCATCTGGCAAGGCCATCCTTCCCCATACCTGGCTACACGGCGTGTCAGGCGCGGCTTTGCGGCAGTAATCGCAGGAAACTTATCGGGACAGTTACGTCCGTCCGTGAAGTCAGAGAGCAGAAGCAGAGACGCGTCTCAAAAACAGTTTTAAGGGGAAATCTTTAGTTTGTGAAATATGTCCAAAAGGTGTGTTGTTTTATCGGGGCTCGAAGCGTATACATACAAATGTAAAATTAAAAAATTAAGATATACCCGTAGCCACCCTCTACAATCCCCAATTTTTAATACAAAAATATTTTTAAAAATGATCGGGCGGGTCTGAAACATTTTTTGTCCCGTAGTTCCGACATCCCCGTTCGATTTTCAAATACTATAAGTTATTTTGCTCTTTTTGGTCCGAGTGGTACTTTCCAAGTTATAGACAGCCAAGGATTAGCGAACAGACCGACAGAAAGACAGACCGAAGGAAAGGAGAGACATATCAAACATATCTCATTTTTAAAATTATTTGCGATTACAATACTTCCTCGTCATTGCCGTTGGAAGTGATAGGGAGTGTTTATTGAGGATCCTCTCATCTTGAGTTGAGAATAAAATCAGACAAAAGCACTTTTGACCGCAAACATTGGTCAGAAATGCTTTTGACCGATGCTTTTGGTCAAAAGTGGTTTTGCCTGCATTGGGGTTAAGACTATCGATCAAAACTCATAATAAGTTAAGACAGTTACTGAAAGTTCCCAGAACATTCATCCAAAAGGTAATCCAACTATTTTTAAGGTATTTTTTGTCCATATAAAAGCTAATTGACATGGTACGGGACATGTAAACTATAAACAGAACTTATGTTATTGATCGTAGGTAGAAACCTTTTTATATTTTAGTCTGTGGAGGATAGATTTGTTCGCGTTTGTGCTTTTATGTAACTTAATCCATTAGCTAGTGCGTGCCAAATCTTGTAACAGTTTTTTGAACCAGTTAACGCTAACCAAATGTGCTGAGATTTTGTACACGTCTTTTTTCCTCGTGATGATACATAATAAATTATCGGCCGCCATTTTAGATCCAATATGACGGATGCTACAAATTAGTGATTCATCAATACTATAGTATGCGTTATGAAACTATGAAATGTATATCAAATGAGAGGGCTTACTAAGACAAGCATAATAAGCAATGTAACGTAATTTTTAATCCAAATGGTGGCCGCTACGAAATGGTATCAAACAGAAGGTCTTGCTGAGAGAAACGCAACAAGCAGCGTGACGTCAAGTCCAATATGATGACCGACGCAAAATGATGATCTATAAAATCCATAGCCAACCCTATGATATGGATATCAAATGAAACGGTTTGGCCAGAGGAACACAAAAATCAAAGAGGTGTCACTTTAAATCCAATATGGCGATGGGTGCAAAATGACAATCTATAATTTCTATAACCAACCTTGTGATACGGATATCATAGCTTGATGAGACAAACTTTATTAGCAATGTGACGTCATTAAAAGTCCAATATGGCGGCCGCTGCGACCAAGAACGTCAGTCAAAAGCAATTTTGACTGCTAAGATCAGTCAAAAGTGGTTTTGACCAAGAACGGCATACTTTTGACCGATTATGAGTTTTGACTGCAACATATATATTGCAAAACAGAACATGGAAGAATAGCGTAGATATTATCTTAAGCGAATTATGATGGTGGTTCAATGTTTGTAACTATTCGACATGCTAAAACTAATTCGCATACTTTTACGAAGAGCTCTAATCTATATTATTTCGAAACAGAAAATAAACATACACGTGTTGCTCCTATTCATAACTTAATTATACAGGGTGGCGCATCGAAAACGAAACAGACGCATTTACTGGCAGATCATTTTTTTTTGGAAAAAACGCTCAGACTCGTCGATTTTGTTTTCGAGGGGCACACAAGTTTGGCAAAAATCACGTTAACACGTGCAGCTCCCTGGGCGGGGGTGATACCAACCCTAAAATCTTAAAAGGATAGGGGGTCGAGTGATACCTTATTTTAAAGGTCTTCCAGTTCCCTTTATAATGATGTAAAATACATGAGCTTCAGTTCAGTAGTATTGAAGATTTATTGATTTAAAGCTTAAAGTAGACTTTAATAGGTACATCAGATTAGTTTGTACTGCTTTCAGAAGAAATTTGACTAAAAGAATTCACTTAAGTAAATGCTTTTCTTCACTACGCCCACGGTTTGTTGTTGAAAATAGTTATTGGAGCGCTTTTTTGTGGCAAAAAAGTTATTTCTTAAAGAAAGATAAGGAAATATGTTGTACTTATTTTAAATAGGAATTTAGTACATAGTTTGCGATTGATATGGCCAAACTTTGTTGCTAAAATAACTTGTAACCCTTTATTACATAAATTAACCATTGTATTTCCACAGCAGAAAGAGTTAAATTATCGAAATATTTTTCGGAAATAATCAGTGCGCTAATAGAACAGCAGAAAACTTTAATGAGCGACATGAGAACAGTAACGTGCATCGAAAATATGTTCTAGAACTTGTAGCTAAATTTCGGGAAACTGGGTCAGTCGCCAATAAAAAACGCAACATTGAAAATCCCATAAGGAACGAAGCAATAGAAGTGGGGGTTTTAGGGGAAGTTTATCCTAGATCCTACGTTAAGCACCCGCAAATTGGAGAATTGTATGTGGTGTTAGTCGACGTACAAGAGCTTAATGAAGACGATTTGGATCGGCGATTACAATTTTGTGAAGATACGGATGAACGGATTATAAACGATGAACATTTTCTTCTTATTTGGAATTACTGGAAGACGCCATAGATCCTGCATTAACAGCCATAATTGAAAATCAGAATGATCGGCGCTATATTGCGAACAGGTTGATGTTCCAACAGGATGGTGTCCCACCACATCACGCATTACGTGTTCGGCAATAATTAGATCAGACGTTTCCAGATCGATGGATGGGTAGAAGAGGAGCCATTGAATGGCCCCCAATATCGCCAGATTTATCACCTTTGGATTTCTTTATGTGGGGTCATTTAAAAAGCAAAATCTATGCTACTCAGCCAACATCATTAGAAGACCTGCGACAAAGAATTGTGAATGAGTGCCTTCAAATTACTCCTCAAATATTGCAAAATGTGCGGCAACGTTTTGAGCAAAATCTTTATTATTGCATGGAGAGTCATGGTGGACCTTTTTGAACATTTACTTGTCTAACGGGTCAGTTAATTCTTCATTTTTAAATTAGTTTGCTGCCAAATGTATTGATCTCCACTAGTGATGATGTATTAGTTTTATTTAAGCTTTAAATCAATAAATCTTCAAAACTACTGAACTGAAGTACATTAATTTTATATCATTATAAAGGGAATTGAAAGACCTTTGAAATGAGGTATCACTCGACCCCCCTTTCCATTTAAGATTTTGGGGGTGGTGTCACCCCCGCTTAGGGGGCTGCACGTGCTAACGTGATTTTTTGCCAAACTTGTGTCCCCCTCGAAAACAAAATCGAGGGGTCTGAGCGTTTTTAAAAAAAATTGAGCTGCCAGTAAATGGGTCTGTTTCGTTTTCGATGCGCCACCCTGTATATGAAGTTCTAATTCTGTGGCAATAAGGTTATATAATAAATTGAATAAGACCATCAGGGATATCGAACATTTTACATAATGCAATATGTGTGTTGTTGTGACCTTCCTATGCTTTGTTTGATCCTACCGCGATAACATATTATTTAATTATTTTATTTTTTTCTTCTGGAAGCAAAACCAGTTAAGCAGACTTCAAAAGAGGTAGCCGAAGCGTCAGTAAGATTCATTTTCCACCACATATCTGGTTGTTGAAATTATACGAATTTCGTACCTATATCCAGTAGTGAACACAATCACAATATTTGCGGTCAGTCTGATTGTAACGTATACATTTATCTATCCAGTACGATGCTGCTTGCCTGAGGGTCCCTGCAATTCTGGTTTTGTGTAGGGATAATCAATTACCAAGCGGGATGCAACACAGACAAAACACACCCGTTTCCGGTGGGACGTGACGAGAAAGCTGCTTTGTTTGGATACGCTCGTCAGATTCTTCGTTCGAACTAATTGATAGATTAATTGAAAAGATTTATTTGATTTTTTGTGAAGGGTGGGTCATCAGTTGCTTTATTAAGTTGGTATTATTCTGACAGTTGGTAACACTTCCAGGTTCGACATATTGATAGATATAATGTGTGAAACTTCTGCTGTGAGCAACGGATCGTTTTAGTCTTGAACAAAGGTGGGAAATATTGAAACACTATTTTCAAAGTGAGTGCTGTGTTGCAGAAGCTGTGCGAAAATTAAGAAGACTATTTGGTCGGAATGAAGCTCCGTCCGCGACTGGTATACGAAAATTCGTGAAGAAGGTTAGTGAAGCTGGCCTGCTTGTGGACAACAGAAGGTATGCACGTGTTCGACCCGGACGTACAGCCGAAAACATTGCTGCTGTTGCCCAGAGTGTGCGTGAAAACGCAAGAATGTCAACTCGTCACAAACCACAAGTGGGCATCAGTCGTACTTCTGTGCGGAGAATATTGCACAATGACCTGGAATTATGACCTTACAAGGTGCAACTTGTGCAAGGGTTGGAACAAAATGACCATCCGCTTCGATATCGTTTCTCCGTGTGGGCTCTGAATCAATTGGAAACGGACGTCAATTTTGGTCGCCAAATCATCTTATCGGACGAAGCCCATTTCCATCTGGGAGGTTACGTTAACAAGCAGAACCGTAGGATTTGAGGTTCTGAAAATCCACATGCCATCATAGAAAAACCAACGCTTCCAAAAAGTGTAACTGTTTGGTGTGACATTTGGAGTGGTGGGATTATTGGTCCCTACTTGTTTCAAGATGAAGATGGTAACATCGTGACGGTAAACGGAGAACACTATAGAGATATGTTGAGGAGTTTTTTTGTGGCCACTATCAGATGACATGCACTTGCACAATCGATCTTTTACACACTAAGTTCGGTCATCGCGTTATCAGATGTTTTGGAGACCTTTATTGGCCAGCCCGCAGCTGTGATTTGACGCCCATGGATTACTTCCTATGTGGTACTGTTAAGGACCGCTGTTACACTAAGGATTCTCAAACAATTGATGTTCTTAAGGACAAGGAAAATATCCGTCGAGCTATTGAAGAAATAGACCCACAAACTAACGAAAATGTGTTTCAAAATTGCAGCGGGAGCCATTTAACTGAAATTGTTTTTCATAAATAATCGGAAGGTAAATTCTTTTGAATAAAGTATCGAGTGTTACATATTATAAAAAAGAAGAAGAAAACAACTGATGGCCCACCCTTTATAAGCAAGTTGATCTATGTTTTTGTATTGGTCTCTGATGACATCTCGACAGAAAATCGATTTTATTAATTCCTTACGGACAAGTTTATCTTTCTATTATAAAATTGTTCAATTTATAGGGGGTCACTGCGCCGGTTACCCGGCCATTCCCAGCTTTCGACCATTTTCAGTAAATTTGGTCTAGAACAAGAAAGACACGCATATAATTGCTTCTCTAAGATTAACCCTGTTTTCGACCATGGTTCCCCCACCTAGTCAAATATTTTCAGCAGCGTAGTAATCAAGGTAACCTTTCCCTATGAGCATAGAACAGTAAGGAGCTAGCTGCAACACGTGGTACTTTTGATAGAAAATCGTTAGTGCAATGTGCTATCGGAAATAAGCGGTAAGAATTTAAATATTATTTGTTCCGCATTCCTTTTATAATTCAACGATACTGCCAATTATACATTTTAAAAAAATATGGCTTAAACTCGTTGTCAAACCCATTTTTAATGTAAAATAGGGTGGTCGGATAATAGGAAATGAAAATCATTGCTCTCCCTTTTTTCGACGGGCTGGTCGAAAACAGGGTAATTGAGAATATGTTTTTTGTATCTTTTCCCATTTTATGTATTTTAAAGATGATGTTTCACTCTGGTATATATTAACTGTCTATACGTATACTGAATTTTTAGTCCAGTTGTCGACCATGAATATGACGTCCCTTCGTTTTATTTTAAGGACGTGGTCGAGATTAAGCCTGCTTCCGACCACCTGCTTATTACCCTGTATTCGGTTCTAAAACAAACATGTATTCACAGAAATGCCATCTAGGAAGGAAGAGAAATTGAAGAAATTAAAAATAATAAAACTTAGAGAAAAAATACATTTTTTTGAATATCCAGAAGATGTCCTTCAAAAAGCACTGACTGAAATTCAGGCGGGAAATTTAAGCATTAATAAAGCTAGTCAACAATTCAATGTTGCTAAAACTAAAATCATAGATCGAATGAAGGGGAGATCAACCGGGAATAAACAAAAAAATGATCCTGAGCATCTTCTTGGTTATAATGTTGAAAATAAGCTAAACGGATGGGTGATAAACATTGCCCAATGTGGATTTCCTCTAAAAAAGACAGACCTTTTAGATACCGTTGAGAAAGTGGCAAAGGATTTAGGGAAAGACAAATTGTTTAAGGACGGAATACGGACAAAAGTGGTATCTCAATTTTTTGAAACGTCACCCAGAACTCAGTTTGAGAGAAGCTGAAAGTGTAAATAAAGCACGCGCAATTATTACTGAACAATATGTACGAGCATGGTTTCGAGATTTAAAGGAATATTTAAGATCTAATGATTTGAATGAAATTATGGAGAATCCAAGAAGAACTTTCAACACTGATGAGTCTCGTTTTTCATTCATTGGCGCCCAGGGGTTACAAAAATCTGTACAATATAAAATTGGACCAAGAAAAAGATAATATAACAATTCTTATAACATTTTCTGCAGATGAGAAAATAGCACCTCCATTAGTTGTATTTCCTTATACTAGACCACCCAGAGTCCTAGTAGAAAATATGCCTGATCAGTGGATTCTGGGAAGGTCGGATAGTGGTTGGATGAAAGGTGACGTATTTTTTGAGTATATCGCGAATGATTTCAACAAGTGGCTAGAAGAAAATCAAATTCCAAAGCCAATTATTCTATTCTTGGATGGGCATAGGTCACACATGACTTTGCCTCTGAGTGAGTTCTGCCGAAAAATTCAATAAGTTCTTCACCAACCTTTGAATCGACTCAAAAAACCAGCAAATTATTATACATTCGCAAGTGATTATTAAACCTGACGAGTTTTCTCAGTTGGCGTCAACAAGCAGCAACCAAATTAAAATAGCATTGGAAGCATCGTCTGAAGCTAATAAATTACCATCAACTAGACCGATTGAGCAACAGACTTCATAACAAAATGAAGAAACATCTTTTGAGCGTCATGTGAAGTACCCAGAAGTGACAGAAAAAGGAAGCAAAAAAAAAGAAAAATATCCAAGTGCCATATCTTCACCTGCATGGAGGTTGCATTACAATGAAAAAGCTAATGCAAAAAAAAGAAAACTCGAGGAATCTAAATCAAGATGGGAAGAAAAATTAAAAGCTAAAGAAGAACAAAAAAATAAAATAAAAAAGAGTGGACGACAATATAAAAAAGTACAGCGTGAAACCAGTGAAGAAATAAGCGAAGATATACAGGCAAGTAAAAGTGAGCCAATTAAGTGTTCCAGTTGCAATGAAGACCTGATCAGTGATATCAAGGATGATGATGAGAAAAACATTGGATGTGATAAATGTCATAGATGGCACCATATGAAATGCACAGGATTCTACGGAATGTCATATGAAGAAGCATCTACCAAAGATTATGTTTGTTTTATTTGTTCCTAATTAATAATTTTATTTTAGTTTGAGTTTTTGTTTGTTTAAAAGCTTTTCAATGAGGTTTGTTATATTTCTTATTTATTCTATGAAATAAATTTTATTTTTTACCATGTTTTACATTTTTTCTAACTTTGTGTCAATAAACTATCTACCTAGTCATAAGTAAACTCTGGACAGAAACTGATCAGTTTCTCTAAAACTGTGGTCGAAAACCGATCGGCTTCTCGATCATAGTGGTCGAAAATCGGCACGCATATGGTCGAGATCAAGAAGTAGGTGGTCGAAAATAGGTGAAAATTCATATTTTATTTAATTTCATTACGTAAAAGTCTCAGGTGGTCTATTTAAAATAATTCGTTTAGTTTATACTTAGACAGAGCTTCAAGCTTTCTTATGATGACAAACTGATTCAAGGCAAATTAGTTTTACGGAATTGTATGGTCTTTGAAGTTGAAGCTTAGGTTAAATGGTCGAAAACCGACGCAGTGACCCTAAGATAGAATTGAATTATTGGTAGTCAATATAAAATGATCTTCCAATGTTATGTCAGTATGTTATCATTAGTATTACGCAGCCGGTCATCATAGGAAGTGTATCGTAAATGCCAACACTGGCTTGATGAGGCATGTCGAAAGGACTAATAAAGCGATTCATTCTATAACTTGACTCCCTATCTCCCGATTTGCCAAATCACACGTTCGGACCGTTAATAATCTTGAATAAGGTGTACTGACCAGCAGGAGTATTACGCATCTTGAAAAGTGACATTATGCCGGATTTTTTAGGTTTGAGACATGATGTACGTTTTTCTACAAGAGGTTGTACCCTTGTTGTGTACTCGTGCCGTAACTGCACGTGTTGCTAAGCTGTAAGTTGTGTACTATGTGTGGAAGGAAACGGCAGTTGATAGGTGCACAGTGACGATTTGTGTGCTGATAATCTGTGTTGATTATAATTACATTGGTCTATTGACTCAAATACACTTACTTGAGTTGCATGCAAAGCTGAAAATTAGTTGCGCATTCGCTTTTTCTTACTGAACCTGGAAACCACATGCAAATTTGCTGAATTTAAAAAAAGTGAGCGATAAGAAAAGAAAATCCCTGGTTGGTGAAGTATTTTAAAACTAACAGGTACATACAGGAACATTTATAAAACGTAAAAAAGTTATTACATTTCACAAAAACTGCATTTTCACCGATTTTTCTCATGTTTTAACATTTTAAAGGTAGGATACCATGTGCCATAACTTGTTTATTCCGTTTGCCAGGTATTCCTTTCCCTACTTAAAATGCTACAAATTGAAGAAAATATGCGAAAATCCGGTTTGGACCCTGGAAGAATGCACAAAAATACATATTATGTAGGTTGAGTTTTTGACTCAACCAACTTATAGTTAGTTTCCTACTTTTAAAATGATGAGGAGAATATAACTTATAGTTAGTTTCCTACTTTTAAAATGATGAGGAGAATTTTTGAAAATGTGCTTTTATGATTTTTGCTAAGTTTCCGGGCAAAGTGTGTGTTTCTCATGATTTTGTCAGTGGATTTGAAAAAAACGCAATAATGCACCTAAATAAGGCAGAAATTGCAAAATTTCCATTGCCTAACTAAAAATTCAAAAAAAAACAAACCATAAGCATTCTTTAAACGTTTCAGTTCCACAAATCTATAAAAATTATACTTAACAAAGCAGCATTGGTATTTTTCTTTGGGCAAAATTGCGCCCGTAGAAAATATCTTCGATGAAGCACGTTTTTGAGGTTAAGGGTCCCTAGGAGCGATCTATAGATCTGAAAAATTGGATGGATATCACCCAATGTACCCAATCCCCATGAAGAAGTGGAGGCTCACGGCGAACTGTCACGATATGAATTTAGTATGCTAAGTTCCTTACAAAATTAAGCAGTGTTAGACGGCATTTAGTGCATGATTTTGTGTGAACTTTAGTATCCGATCGCAAGATATCCATCGTAATTGCCCACAATGCCAACGCGGGTGTTCCCCAGAGATGGGTTTTGACCCCTAAATATATACATATCAACCACCTCCTTTCCTGTACGGTTAAATCGATCCACGGCTTTGCTGATGACAGCACTTTAGATTCAGGAAAAGAAGACTAGCAGTACTGTACCTACTAGCGTAAAAAGATAGGCTATTTGTTTAGGGCTTAGAAGTGCTTTTCATGAAATTAAGAATTAAATTCAGTAGCACACTTTTTTCGTTCAAATTTGTAACAGGTGTATGTATAAAATTTCGTTTCATGCAGTTGGTCTTAAGGTCGATGCACAGCAGACATTGCATCATGCTAAAAATCATTTATAATAACGTTTATTTGACTGTACAATAAATGTACAATAACCGTAAAAGAAGACATAACACGGGACTTTCACATAATCAATTTAAGTTGTTTTAGATAATATGATTAATAAGTTATTGCCGAAAATGATATGTAAAGCCTGTTTTAGCTTAGATAAAAATTGCGACAAGCACACTAGAAGTTTGGAGGGTTTAGGGAGTAGCACCCATGTTGTACGACTATTAGTATACAATTTAAACAACTAGCAAGGCAAGTTTTGAAGATTTCATTTTTTATAAGATTACATTTTCTAGATAGCTTTCCCATTAAAATAAAATTATGAACATAAATTTCAATTCCTGGAGATTTTCATGGAGGTATTTTTATCACCGCATTCTAGACTGTACGGCTTAATTGAATAAAAATAACTTGGTGGGAAGGACATCACGGAAATTCAATTTGAAGCTCGTACACCGGAAAGCTCAGGCGTGCTCGAGATACGGAAGTAGCAACTTTTATTGTGACTTTCCGTTCTACTTTCAAGAACATCCAAGCACTTCTTCAACCCCTATTAATCATTACCTTTACGAACCTCTTTGTTTTCTGAAAAAAATCAATTCGCTTCCTCGTGGATTCGTTGGAATGGAACAAATTTTATCGCAAAGTTTCTTACGGAATAGAATACGAAGCTCGCATATGCGCTCCATGCCTTTTGAGGTAGTTTTTTTGGGCAGATCTGGTTTTTATAGAGTGAAAAGGTTTTATGACCGTTCTCGGGGAAGCTGGAAAGAGTTGTTCGATTGCCCTTTCCCGCCCGAAGTAAGTAGTTGGCGTTTCTACTTTATTTCCTGGTACATATCAGTCCTCTTTATGTATTCACGAAAATCTAGTACGCATTTTCTTTACATTGAGGCAGCGACGGTGATAGAAATCAAGCGCAACGTTATAAAAGACGTGCCAGAACGCTACCTGTCGAGAAAATACTTCGACCATTAGTGGAATGAGTTCATTCACGCTCCGATCACTAAAAATCGTGCATCGATTGACAAGCTCCCAATGGTTGTATGGTTTGTTTTGTTTTGTACAAAATTCAGTCGGTTTTCAAAATAAATTCAAAGAAAAGTCCATCTTTGCAATAGATGCCTTGGAAAGCAATAAAAATGACAAACAGAAATTATAACTACAGGCACTCCCAATGATTGCATCGACTTGATTTTTTAATTGGATTGTACAAAATTCAATCAGCTTTTATAAACCTCTGAAAATAGAAATCTTAGAGAGCAATAAAAATGACTAAGAGAAATTGTAACTTTTACTTTACAACCCTGAAACTTTTTTATGGGTAATTCCAATTAAAAAGCTTAGTTGACAGAAATCCTAAAGAAATGAAGGATGACTAGCTTCACTCTTCAAGGTCCAACTAAGTAATCGAAACTTACAGTTCTCTGAATCTGCAGAAAATTTTGGTTTTGCTTTTGACACAAAGTTAGGGTTCATCGAATATGTCAAAAGTATTTCGCAGAAAACTTATATAAGGCTACGTACTTACAAATGAACGTCTACTAAATTTCCAAATAAGGATAATGGAAAACTGTTATCAGATTATTGCATTGTGATTGGTCCTTGAAACGTGTGCGAAGTTTCGAATTAATCAAACTTCTGTAAATTGGTGAAAATTATGCTGAAAGACTCCGTTACAACATACATATCAATTTTTGACGTCTGGCAACGTGCAGATTCATTAGAAGGGGCCTTTATTGAATGAGATTACGCGTAAAAACAATAATAATATTTTTTTAGTCAGATATGAAGATATTTCCTGTACTATAACTACCCAGATAGTCTATGCTCTATGGCGTCCGACCCCGTCGGAAGTTGGTCGCATAGCTGTTGGATGTGGACAGGGCGATTCACTATGATAAGCCGATGCTGGGTGCCTGGATGCAAAATAAAGGAGGGAAATGGTGCTCCGATGTTGTGCTAATGAACTTTAAGCAAGTATTGTTATTGTAGCATATTTGGAATCCGTTTTTCCATGCAGGATTTCAGGTCCAGGTGTAATTGATGATTCATTTATGTACCAGTGTCAAAAACGCGATATCACAAAACTGTGTTGTGTAGCCTTACTTCTAGTCTCCAAAATAGCCCATTATCCATGTGGAGGCTTGATAGTGCCTTGTCGGAGCTTCGTTGAACATATTCCAGAATTGGAGGAAATATTTACAAAGACCTTGGTTGAGGTTGCTTGTGTAGCCAATCAGTTTCACCCACCCTTGAACAGCTTTCTTCTGATCATTCTATTTCACTTCTTACACAAGTCCGTATTTATTTTCAATTCAAACATGTCAACCGGGATATAGTTACTACTTATCTTTTATTGAGAACATTAACTCATACATAGATTTATCGAAATAAAACAGACTTAAGTATCATCTTACCAGAATCGTCCACTGCGAAAGTGAAAATGAGTCTACACCTGAGGAGTTGCCAAACAGGACGAAACAGCTGTCAATGGTTGGCCGTCTGCGGTCGGACAGGACAAGAGCAGTCCAGTTTGATCTATAGATTTGTTTAGGACAATTCTTAGTGGTAGCCTTGTAGTTTATAGAAGTCTCATTTCATTTCTTTCACATTCATCATGTTTCACCTTCTATTCTTAAATTCTCCAATTTAAAAGAAATATTTTTTATTCAACTTAGCTGTCTTACATCCATTTTTTGTAACCATCCAGTACATCCAAATTATGACAAAATCGGCACAGTGGTTACTGAAGTTACGTAATAACAAAGAAGACACTACGACAGACGAATCATCGCCAATTAGTAGCGAAGAGGCTAAAATCTTTTTTGTCAACACAAACATTTTAAGCAAATTATAGGAGTTATCCATTGCCATAAAAATACTAATGGCATGAATCACCCCGTCTAAATACAATTAATTGATGCCATTACAAACAATTTTTCGACAACCTATTTCGTACGTCCGACAAAGTACGACAACACTACCCTGTGTAAGACAATAAAATGTGCGGGACCTCTTCATGTGAAGCACCTAAAGAAAGGATCCGAGTTATTAGAAACATGTTGGCATCTTAAGGAGTCAGAAGATCAAAGGCATGTCCGCGACCGCCTCTTCTACTAGTAATTCTGTATTCTTTAGTGCATGCTACCTACCATCCCACTATGTCCACTTAAGTACGGAACACCATACACAATAAGCTGTTAATAAAGTATAAATTAATCGTGAAGTGTTTCTGTATGCGAAATGGAGTGGAGCAAACTCGTAATGGGACAAAAAATTCCAAACTGCAAAAGCCTGCCGCAATTCCATATGGCGCATTTTCTCTTTAAAATTAAATTCCCTACTTGACAGAGCCGGTGATGGCATCAAATGAAACTGTGCAGCGATGAAAGGGGCAAAAACTGCGGTAAATGTGGAACTGGTTAAAATGCACCTCAAAATGGATGCTGATTGAAGGGGAACGTTCATCGCAGTTGGCAAAAATGGATTCTCTCATGCGTGTGCGGGGTTCAGCGAAAAACTACGAATGGCGATGCAGGGTTTACAGGTCGGTTCATCCATATTTCTTATTGTTGCTCGAGAACTGGAAATCGGCGACCTCTTGATAGTCCGCTAATATTAACCACTATGGTAGTACGTAATGCATTTCGCTACGACGAGTAGCGTTGTTTTAAAAAAGGGTAGTCACAGACTTATTTCATAAGGTGAGGAAATTTGAGGCAATCCAAGGCGGTCCGAGGTTCAAAGCATTGATCAAAATGATCTATCTGGAGAGCTCAAAAATGCACATACATCATTCTAGCCGTAGATTGCATTAACTGGTGTGTTACAACAGTTGTGGGTGGGTTTTTGCGTTTTCGGAGAACTTTTGGCGACTTCGAGACAATGGACGATGGTGACGTGTCTGGTACATTATAATCGACAGATAACCTTATACTAAACTATATAATGTCAAAAAACGACAAAACATCAACTTGCTGACTAGATAGTTCTCAGTGTGCAAACAGTTAATTCCGCGTTAGCTCGCTATGAACACTGTGAGAAAAAAGCGTTATCTATTGAGGAATGACATGCTCAATAACAATGCTGCAAGTCAGTTCCCCAGCATGCTTTGTTGAGTGCAGAATGTAGAAATGTGAAAATTGGTTTAATAGCAAGATCGCTTCTGGACGATGTGGCGACTGGGGGTATTGGTCTGCATGTGTCATATTGCTATGTGAGAATATTATGACTGAATATGCTAAGCATGAACTATGCTGAGTGACAAAAAAGGTAAACACCTACGTGTGTTTATTACAATTCAAGAATTTTTAACATATCATCAGGGACAATACGACAGCCCTAGGCTATATTCAGGAAGTAGTGGAGCCTCAAGAAAACCCTGTATTATACATTTTTAACCATTTTATGAAGGCAAATAGTTTCCCCGTAAACGCCAAAAATTGTATTTACACTTAGTATAAACCCCGCATATTAAATTTTGTTGGAAAGGCCCTGGTATGTACTCAGTAGATACGGGCTTTTAACTAAGGCACATTGATATGCGAGTTATTTTCTAAGGAATAAAGCAGCTTCGCTATCGGCGCTGTCCATGCCAGGTTTTTTGTAGGCATTTTGCCGTGTAAAGGTTGATTCTCACTATACATTCCGCTTCCATTCCATATCAAGGTTGATTCTCACTCTACATTCCGTTTCAATTCCATATCAGTTTCGTGAATATTCCGCACAATTTGATTGTATACACAGTATACCTTACGTCCCATTTCTATATTCAGTATTTTCGTATATGCAACTTATACGTAGTTCAAAATAATAAAAATATATAAAATGATGGTCTCTTAGCGCAGATATAAATTTTTATTGAAATTACAGTTAGAACCAAGCATAAGCCGAATTTGAATTATACGTGGTCTTAACTAAATATTCTCAACATAATGCGTTGCTCTCTTAGCCCGTATATCGCATAACTAATAGCTATGGCTTAGTTTTGAATATTTTTTTCTTAAAAGTAATTGCTATGATGTTATATGATGGTGTGATGAATGATCTTATTTTATTAGTCAAGTAAAAGTTCAACATAAACAGCAAAAACCTTCAACCGCGGTTTCCTCAAAACTTGTTCAAGTGGAGATACGGTGGTTTTTCTTGATAGGGCAGTATACTTCACCAACTACTAATTTTTTTATCTCTCTTATTTTTGAAATTCAGCAAATTTGCATATGTAATTTCCAGGATGAAGCATACATCTCAAGTTTGAGACAAGATACCAAAGGAATTATCATCAACACAGATTTATTTACATACCACTCCGCACTAAGCACCTACGCACTGCTGTTTCGCCCGACTTCCTCCAGCTATAGTATACAGCTTACAGTCCAACCTCCAATACTGCCATCTAGTCTAATCATATTAGCAAATTTCTTCGAAATAATTGTAAGTTCAATGCTTCCAAAACACAATACTGTACTTTGACGAACAAAATCGTCCTAGCGCTCATCCGGTTTCGATGGATGGCCGAGTTCTGCCAAAGAGCCATTCCTTTCGGCTGGTCGGAGTCCAGATCACTGAGGACCTGATCTGGCACGAGCACATCTCGTCAATAGCAGCAGCTGCTGGGAAAAAGCTAGGCTACTTGTTTAGGGCTAAGAAGTACTTTTCTCCGCATGACCTTCTCACTCTACACAAAGCCCAGATAAGGTCTAGCCTCGAGTATTGCTCACACGTTTGGGGTGCTGCCGCCCCGACTACATTATCTATGCTCGATGCTGCCCGGAGGAGGGCGGTCCGACTGATCAATGTCTCTTCTCTAACATACAGTCTCGGGACTCTTTCGCACCGGCGGGCTGTCGGCGATCTAGCTCTTTTCTACCGCTACACCAACGGGCTTTGCTCCTCAGAGCTCTCTTCCATGATGCCGCGGCGCGATGTGCCTGCCAGGCAAACCCGCCTGACTTTGGCGTACCATCCAAACCGTGTCGAACTTCGTACATCTACAACTGACCGATACGACCGCTCCTTTGTCCCGAGGGTGTCGATATCGTGGAACAATCTACAAGAGGAAGGTTTTCCCAGTTCTACTAACCTTAGGCAGTTCAAAAATCGTATTAACAAAATTTCTTTGGGATCATCATAGCAGCCGCGGTGTTCTGGCATTTAGGCTTCTGCCTGCGCGACTGCTTCGATATAAAAAAAAAGAAAATGTCTGGTTTTATTGGTGCAAGTTGTACATGAAATAACTGTAGACCATCTATTGGATCAGCGAAAGCAGTACAATTAGCATATATTTTGTTCATTCGCGCTGTCTCTGCGGTGTACTTATGAGCTTTAATGAGAGTGCAACAACATTTTATCTGCAACTGGCTGAAAGGATGGTAGACGTAAAGCAGTTAATCGCGTCAGAGTTTCCTGGTATTTAGTATATATTATAACGTAATTATAGATAAACTCTTTTTCATAATCACGTTTCTTCAATACCTCTCAACATGACGCAAGGGGTTGCCGGGTGATAAAAAAGCAGACATTTGTTTACAGAGTTTTTTAAACAAATTAACAAAACGATTTGTTGCTCTGGTCAAAGCTTCCTTAGATTTTCGGATCATTCTGAATAAAAAAGACCATCAGCGACTTTTCTATAAAGTTGATCGTTAGGGATTTAACGTCTGAAAAAAAAAAACTAGAAATGCCCACCTTCAATGCTTAAAACCGCGGGTATTTTTAATCCTACCAAGTATCTTCATAAAAGTTTAAACTTTTTCCTGCAAGAATCCAAAAGGTATTTTGTGCTCAATTCATTAGAAATATTTGTTATTTAATATGATATATAAAAATATGGACCCACTAGCATAAGCAATGTGCTGCACGATATTAGCAGTTAAATAACAATGTTTACGATAAATTAAGTTCAGAATACGTCTCGGGGCTTGTAGGAAAAAATTTTCGCCTTGTCTGTTTGTTTGATATGGTGGTTATGGAAGCAAAAGAAAATCTCCACATGCCATCTCATTACTCATCAAACAAACGCATACAACGAATACAAACACAGGAAATGAAATTCCTCAGAAAGGAAGAAGGGCGTGCGTTATACTTCTCGTACGAGACACAGATACAGAGTCCACAAGAAATGAATTAAATATATTTAATATCAACGGCATAGTAAAAGGAAATGGAACAGGCAGAATGAATGTCCAGAAACTGCCGCACCGGCCCATAAAAGCTTTGAAATATAAATGTACAGGAGGAAGTGTAGAAAAACCGAGGAAACCATGACAACGGCAACAGTTCTAAGCGACTACTACGAAAATGGAGGAAAACAAGGGGATGAAATTATAATGAGCAGAACGAGAGATGTTAATTTAACAATATAATTAATTTAGAATTGAAATGTACTTCCTCTCCACCATACAGTGCTTTCCATCCCCTACTTATTTTCTTTGAATGGTTGAAGCCATTTAAAAATGTCGGGCTGAAAGACTGACAAGGTTGAGCAATGTTATACATTTAGTCCCTTATAGCTCAACAACGAATCATCAAAACGCTATGATCAACGCTATTATTCTACTCATATTGTAAGGAGCTACCGAATACGTACAAACTATTTCAACTGTATTCGTGAATATCTAATGAGGACGGATCTACCTTTGTTTCCCTATAATTATCATAATCGATTAGATAGGGCTGGGTACACGTATCTACCAACAGTGGCGGATCCAGGTACGGTGTTCTGGAAGTCCGAACACCCCAAAATATCACACTAAAAACGTGATGGGTATGGTCCTGTTCATAAATCCTGATCCCTCACCCCGTCCCTTACCGGCAAAAAATTTCAAACTCATCAGATGGACCCTCCTTCAAAATATTTTCTGGATTCGCCCTTGTGTACCAAGATTCAAAGAAAAAATGTGGCTGGAAAATTGTGATGCTGTAAAAAAACCGGATGAAGTCGATGAAACGTCGTGTAGATTTTTTAAAACTTGGTAGTAATTCTCCTTCATACTTTCAGATTGACTATTAGAAGGAACAGGCATACAGTCCGTACAATTTACAAATCTGTTTTACCCGAAAATAACCAGTTGTCGTTGGCTCTATCGATACGCATACCATGCAAATAGGCACTGCCGAGCCAATGTTGCCAGTTACACTACCTATGATGCTCAGGCTATGTAATAAACGTAGGAAACCGACTACGTATGTAAATTTCTGAGATTTTCTCTACGCAATTTTCGTCGATATGATTATAGGCAACTGCCAACATTTAGTACTGAATACTAATCTATAAAATAACCTTCTAAACCCAACCTTAATATAACGCATATAATAGTGTTAAATAATAGTGAATAGACCCCCGAGGCACCAGCTTTGTACTCCAAATTGTACAAAAGCAGTATATCTCTAGTTCATACAGGCTTGTCTATACAAAAAACAAAAGCTGATGATTAGAAAGAACTGTTGTAATGTAATAAAAAATCTAATGTGAGGTGAGACGGCAGCGGAAAAGTAAAATAAAATAAATGAAAAAGTACTCGCCGTCTATCGATAAGAAGTTTCAAGTACAGCTCTGTCACTTGTAAGTACTGTTCAAAGTTGTCTGCGATAGATTCAAACATGTATGTGGTCGACATAGCCAGGCATCAGTGTATGCAGTGGACTGCATTTAATGAATGAATGCAGCTGATTGCTAAATTTGCCGAAAGTAGCTCGTCAACCGCGTTCACCTCAGTTTCATACACTAAACATTCCATTTCGCCCCAAAAAAGGATACGAATGCATTCGCGAAGACTCGGTAGCATTGTGAAGACACTCACCGTAAATTAAAATAGTATGGACAACTGCTGTATGGGTGAGCCATTTTTGTTTTGTTTATTTAGAACCGATGTGTAAAGGTTTTGTTTACTATTGTGGCCAGTGCCTAAATTGAGTACTGATGTGCATCTTACATATTCACGTTTGATCTGACCGAGGTGCAGGACCAGATAAGGCTTTGTTCAGGTTTCATTTATTTTTCGGGACCTAATACCTCGGTAATCTTGAGACTGTGCTGTATATGTTACTAGAAGAAACTGCTCATTATTTCAAAATCTATACGCTGCGGAAAGGAGAATTCCGACTTTGAGGACACCATTTATAAATGAAAAAAATTCAGAAATATAAATTCGTGCATTTCTTATTCTGTTGGTATTACAAATACAATCGAATGGATACGAAAAACTGGGTACGCGTAGTACGCGTCAAGTTTCACAAGAATATTCAAGGTGTATGAAAGGTTGTGAGGTATAAAAAATGGCCAAAGCCTATCGAATATTGGGATATAAGAGGCCAAGGGCCTATAAACGAGAGGTCCATCGTCAAAAAATTCCCTTTCCCCATGAAACACCCTGTATCTAGCTCTTGAACCAATACCGGATGTTCCACAAAAATCCAAAACGTAAACGCAAATCATACTAATGGATTGGTGTTCTGACAGCTAAAACAATTTGGCTTAATTTAAACACAAAGCTTACCCCCCGAAGCAGCTGTGTTAGAGTGGAACGTTGGCAGATGTTTACAAGGAAGGGAATGGAAAGTGTAAGAAATCCATTCTCCGCACTACCACGCCATGGAGTGAGCCAACCACCTAAGGCTGAGGTCACACTGGATGTTAGGTGCTGAGGTGGGATAATAGGATAACAACAGGCCACATAGGAATATAGGTGATGGGATTAGATAACAAAAAGATAACGCGATGTTATATCATAAACTATGATTTAAAGCCTACTGAAATCATGGAAGATTGAACTATACTGAAGGTAGTTGTGGTTCGGGAAGTAATCATGTATAGTCACATATGGGTATTTAGAGTTATTGAGTTCATAGAAAATGCTTGGACTGAATCTCCTTGTACAGACCACACAAGAGTGATTATTGCAAGATCCTTCTTGTAGCATCGTTCTCCGCGTTCTGCTGCGTACGAATATTGCTAGAACAGCAATAACTATAGAACTGCCATAATAAAACGCTCGGTGACAGGTAGCTACTCTCGTAACCCCCGAGACTATTTTCGCATAGTGTCTTCTAATTTGTATCCCAGTCAAGTGTCACCCTGTTTGGAGTGCTCAACTTAACGGTGTAGGTGTATCTATCAAAGAGCCGTTCATTTTGGCTGGCCGGAGTCGAGATCACCAAGTATTTGATAAACACGTCTCGTCATTAGCGGCAGCCGTTGGGAAAAAGCTAGGTTATTTGTTTAGGGCTAAGAAGGACTTTTCTCCACATAACCTCACTCTGTGCAAGGTCCAGATAAAACCTAGCCTCGAGTACTGCTTACATCTTTGGGGTCGCCCCCACTACATGATCCATGCTCGATGAGGTTCAGAGGAGAACTGTCCGATTAAACGATGACTTTTCTATAACGGACAGTCTCGATACCCTTTTACATAGACGAGCTACTATGTTAACAGGCGCTGCTTCTCTGAGCTGTTCTCCATGATGCCGTCGCGCGATGAGTCTTCCAATCAGGCCCGCCTGACTTCGGCCTCCCATACTAACTATGATGAAGTTCGTACGTCCAGAACTATCCGGTACGACTGCTCTTTCGTCTTCAAATAATCTAGTAATCATGAGCAGTCCAAAAATCGGGTTAACAACGCCGCTTTAAGTTCCTTAAAGCAGCCGCGGTGCCCTGGTATTCAGGCTGGCTACGCGGATGTTTCGGTATAAAAAAGGTGGAAGGAGCAGGTGAGTTGATGATCAAATTGCGCTGAGTGAAGTTATCTTATGGAAGTTGAGCTTCACACAAAGAACTATAAGGCTACGGTTATAGAAGGTATCACCAAGCAATCAAATTTTTGTGAATGCATATCTGCTAAAGAGAGACTGGCGTTAACATTAAGGTAAGAGTGCACATTATTTTAATGTTCCTACTTTATTATTATTATATATTTGAACTTAATAACTATTTTAAACCAAAGCTAATAGAAAAACAAAGTCGGAAAGGATTTATTTTTGGGGGTTGATTTGTGAAAAATATGAAGCTATGTCTCCATACTGCTGGTGAATAGCACTTTCTTCACTACTTGGCCCAGAAGGAATCGTTGATTCTGAGGAGCTGTGATAATTTTCCATGGAACCAGTTTGTCCACTAGTTGGCGCAGAAAGATTTGTGAACTGTGGAGACCCATCGTAATTTACTATAGGATGATGCGGAAACTCTGCTGATGAGTGCCTGTTAAAAGTAGATTGGTGCTGTGAATCTGAATTTAAGTCATTGCCGTATGGTCGTTGCTGTGCCAATTTCTGTTCAACACAGAACACCTGTTATAACTTAGTTCTCACATCCAGTTTCCTTTCTTCAGGGACTTTTCTCAGATAGGGGAGTAAGCTCATCAGAAGATGATAGTCAGCATCCTCTTGAATTTTTGCTTGATTACACACTTCACTTTTTCGCTTAAACTCTTTTAACTTATCCTGCTCGATCATCACAAGTTGTTGCATTGCATTAGATTTGGTATTAGATTTTACACTTTTTATACGTTTGCTTTGAGGGGAGACAAACTGGGGAGACTCTATGTTTTTTTAAATTTCTACATTCCGTGCTGCATTTTGATCGACGGCGGCATTTTCAGTAGTTTCGACAACAAAATCATCTTCCGGTAAATCATCAGGTTCTTCATCATCGTTTCCAGATTGAGCGTTTACTTCCGGCTCCAAAATAATTTTCTACCTGTGAATTGATCTTTTAAAAACAGCATATTTTGAAAATACGGCCATTTTGATTCTTCAGCTAGTCCTCCCTCTTGACCAGGACGTGTTTTCGGTAACTTGTTTAGCTCTTTAGGAAAGGTGTCTCGCAAACCACGCCACTTATTTTTCACGGCTTCGACTGAAAAAAAAAACTTATATAAAACTTATATAAATAAATGCTGGCATATCCTGTACCCCGGATATATGATAAGTCTACGTTCTTGTAAATTATTCGAAATCGTGATTTTTTTCGAATATCTTCCCAAGGGTTTCGAATTTTTAAAATATGGAAACATCGTATTAGCTGGTTCAGTAGGGTGCAACTTTTTCCTAATTTTAATATACGCTTTTCTCAAATTAAGATCTCTGTAGAATCCATTTTTATCCAGGAAACTGTATTTTTTTTAATATCATTATTATTTCTTTTGTTGCAGGTATCTTTCAACTGGGATGTCCTTTAGAGCATTGAGCTTTTCATACAGAATTTCACATACTGCAATACGGCAGATAGTTTATGAGACTTGTCTTGCAATATGGAATAGTTTTCGAAATAAACATATGCTGGCTCCTACAACCGATTTGTTCTACTGCTACTTCAAAGCGTGGAATTTCCCGAATTGTGTCGGCTGCATAGATGGTAAACACATTCGAATAAAATGTCCTAAAAACTCGGGATCGATATATTATAATTATAAACAATATTTTTCGATTGTGTTGCAAGGCATAGCTGATGCAAATTACAAGTTTGTGACTATTGATGTTGGTGCTTACGGAAAGCAAAGCGATGGAGGAATATTTTCTCTCTCCAATATCTACAAGTGTTTAAAGACGAACACATTCAATATGCCAAGCCCTGAATATTTGCCCTCAACAGAAATCAAAGCTCCTTATGTAATATTGGGTGACGAAGCATACCCACTGAAGCCATATTTACTTAAGCCATATTCTAGACCATATCTCTCAAATGAAGAGCGAGTTTTTTTTCTAGAGCTCGACGTTGCATTGAATGCGCATTCGGTATACTAGTAGCTAAGTGGAGGTTTTTAAAAACCGAATTGCAAATGAATCCCGAGAACGTTGACATTTTAGTCCAAGCAGCATGCCTACTGCACAATATACTCATTGACAATGAAGGGGTTCCAGCACACCCTGAAGAGAGTATACACAACGATAAAATATCTGTTTCAAGGCGCTACAACCATTATGGAGCAACAGCCAGTCGAGCAAGAGACATTTTCAAGAATTACTTTTTCAGCCCCGGAGGCGAAGTACAATTCCAATATAGTATTTTTACTAAAGAAGCTTTCTAGCGTATTTAAAAAATGTAATGTAAACAAATAGAATATTGATATAAATTTACTTACCATTACTTTCCATTTCTCCAGCAATTTTTTCCCATCTTTGGCGAGAAATATCCCTGTTATGGTAGTTTTTTTGCTGCATATCCCATAAACTTCTATTTTCAAAAACTAATCTTATAAGTTTTTCGACATCCATATTTTTAAAAATAAAATATTAAACAAATCGCAACAATTCGCATCAAAAAATCAAAACTGCTTGAACGACCAGCTTGTTCTGACGTATTCGTGTGTAATCTGACGATCGATCCGCATACAGCATAGCCACAATTATTGCCATTGTATTTGTTGATTTGTTAGTGCGAGTTCTGACTTGTTCGTCAGAACGATAGTTCGTCAGAATACGCATCCACTATAACCGTAGCCTAAGTCAATCTATTTATTTATATCGCATGACATGGACATTGTAACGTAGCTGCCAAAAACCTTGAAAAAACACTAGTTGTATGTTCTACAGGGTGTAAACGTTATGGTAGTCATTATTGAAATGTGTAATAGGGGAGGTCAAAACAAGTCAAAAAGTTCATATGACCCATGATATAAAAGTTAATAGATTTTGTCTAAATGGCTATATAGTTTACAACTTTAAGTGCACAATCACCATAATCTTACCAATTTTTATAATCTAATCTGAAACGTTTTTAAATTGGGTAATTAACAAGTAAATGGTATTAGGTTTTTCCAAGTTAAGCCAAAATTTGTAGTCAGTAAGTAAGTAAGTTTCATTAAATTAAATATTTGAAACAGACATGACAAAACGCGTCGGTCATTCATCACCCTTATCGAACCGCAAATCGATCGCAAATGGTAACATTGGTTAGTTATTGTTCGCGTACGTCGTCGTGTCTATTTATAATGTTCTCAAATCAAGAGTTCACCGACATGTTGTTAGTTTACGGTGAAGCTCGTCAGAATCCAAATCTTGCAGCTCAAATTTATCGCGACAGATTTCGCCAACGGGTACACCCAGACAGAAGGACATTTGTGCATGTGTACCAAAGACTTCGAGATACAGGAAGTGTTCAGCCCACTAATATTCGCACGCGTGAAAGACGGGTTACTGTAGAGCAGGAAGAACAAATTTTAAATATCGTGGAAATCAATGCATACTTATATCAGCCGTCGGGATTAGGCCGCCGCGTAAGACTATCGCATACCATAGTCCATAGAATCTTACGGGAAAATTTGCATTATCCCTACCATATACAACGAGTGCATTCCTTTTTACAAGTCTTCGCAGACTAACATTCTGTCAGTGGCTTTTGCACAAAGTCCGGATTTTTTTAAAAACATTCTAGCGACGGACGAATGTACTTTTACGCGAGACAGGATATTAAATTTCCATAATACTCTACACGTGGGCTCAAGAAAATCCTTATACCATTCGTGAAGGTCATTTCCAATAACGTTTTAAAATAAAGATTTGGGCGGGTATTCTTGACGATCAGGTAATTGGCCCTTTCGAGTTACCCCCAAAGTTGTCAGGAGAAGGATATCTTAGGTTTCTAGCCAATGACCTACCAGAACTTTTGGAACAGAACTTAGACAACATGCCATTACAACGGAGACATAATTTGTTTCTTCATGACGGGGCACCACCACACATTTTTAGAGACGTCATCCAGTATTTGAGTGAACATTATCTAAATCACTGGATCGGTCGAAATGCTCCTGATCCTCGAAAATGGCCAGCAAGGTCTCCTGACCTCAAGCCTATGGATTTCTGGTATTAGGGTTTCCGGGGTTGGTACAATAACAACTGAAGCACAACTTCGCGAAAAAATTTAATGCGGCTGAAATAATAAATGGACAACTTCGAGGACCTAGAGTAAGAAGAAACTGGGTTCGCAATGAAGCTTGTGTGGAAAATGGAACACAATATTTTAAACGCCTTTAAATAAAAAAAGTACAGTGTGGGTTTTAAAAAGAAAAACAATGTATGTATCAAAATTGTGTCCCTATTTATAAGTGGACTTTTTTAATACGTTCAATAAACTTTCACACACCAGGTGAAGCGCTGAGACAGTGGTAAGTCCGTTTTTTTTGTTGTTTGCATTTTACGTTATCAAATAATGAAATAATACCTAAGAGCAAAAAATAACAAACTCTATCTTTATTTACACTGCCTTCCGTCGTAATTTGCGTCTGGCATTGCGGCGTTGTCAGATTTTATTTTACTTTAAAGTCGCTTTTCTCTAAAAAAATGCCGTTTTGACCCCCATGTTATATGAAACCTTTTGCTTCTTTTGACCCCCTCTATCACCCATTTAAATAATGACTATCATAACGTTTACACCCTGTATTTCTTCTGCTTTCGAAAAAAGTACCTCTAAATTTATCACCCACTGTTACTCTAGCGTCTACATAGCTTAGATTTGGTGTAGCCTCAGCCTAAGCTGTCCCGTCAAGATTTCATTGGTGATATACGATTGACGAAGTAGTAGGATAGGATCTATATATATTTCAGCGGAGTTAAAGTTTAGTTGGGGAAGCTTATCGCCTCCAACTGTGGAAATAGAGAGAAAATTAATGCCGGATGTTGTGCCGAACTTTAATCTTACAGAAAGTTAGTCTAGTAGATACGATATAGAGCATATAAGCCTTTTTGACAAAGAACTTTGTAAAATCTTTTTGTAAAATGACTTGCAGCATTAATTGATGTATTTTCTAAGATGCCTAGCCCTCACATATAATTTCAATCTTCGCAACCATGTTGACAAGTAGGATAGAAGTAATGAAAACAAACTCTATATTGAATCACATAGAAAAAAGCGCACCCAGTAATAATAAATTTATTACAAAGGTTGTCTAGGGGCATGCTTGTTCATGTTGAAATAAAAAACGACAAGCTTTTCAGTCATCTCAATAAATTGGTTTTTGTGATATCGTCTGTTCTTATAGTCATATACCAAAATTCATGACAGTAGCAGAACTCATCGGGCGCCACTACTTTGAGGCGGAGGCCTTCGAAAATGTCTTTGTGAACTGTCGACGAACATCGCTGTAATCAAAAGGAACAGAGTTAAAGCAATGGCGCACAATGAGTTCTGCTACTGTCATCAATTTTGGTATCTCACTATACAAAAAAGTGACTAAGCGATAGGTGTGTTTTCTAGCTAGAATTAGAGGTTAAATAATCATCGTACAATAAGTTGTGAAGAGCTGCTTTATTCTGTTCATCATGCCTACAGTTAGAAGGTGAGAAAATTTACAAAGCGTAGCGGGACTGATAGGGGAGATAGCCATCAAGGTGCACAGACGTCTTGATACGCTGGTGGTTTGTTGCCAGACATGAAATCAAGAAGGCCGTACACGAAGAGTTAGAGGTACGGAGCATGTCGGAAGAATGGCCTGAAACCAAGATCGCCACCGAAGGCTTTTGATCTTAGAAGACCGCTTCTCGTCCACAAGTTCAATTATGGGGCAGTGGAAAGCTTATTACAATGCGAAATGTTTGTCGCTGGACCAACAGTTTTGGCCCTATTTCAGAGCGTCCTCAGTTTGTCCTACCGCTCACCAAAGTGATCGACTGGCTTGGTGTAGAGGACGGCTAAACTGGAAATACAATTGTCTTCGATGATGAATCCAGATTCTGCTTGGGGATGCATGATCGCCGTGCAAGGGTGAGAAAGCGACGAGATTCCCAATTTTCTATAGAAACGTATGGGCAAACCGTTGGAATTATTGTATTGGGAGTTATTGCCTATAGAAACAGGTTACCTTGTTCATCAGAGGCAACATGATTGCCGTGCATTACGTCTATCAAATATATACTTACGCTCACCAACAAACTTTCCCTACAAGATAATGGGCGACCCCATATACAGGGTGACTTCGAAGTTGAGTCATTTATTTTAACAGTGAGTAGATCTGATCAAAAGAAATGTTTTTTTCCTTTACCATGTTTCTGGTAAAATTAAAGGAACAAAGTTATAGCCCTTTGGAAGTTTGAGTACCGCCCTGTCTCAATAATAATATTATGTGTTTGGCAACAACGGATATCGGTTCATCGCATCGGAAACAAAAAAGCGAAAGAATTTGAAACGTTTATCACGTTGTTTTTCGTCAGTCGGTAACGCGTGGGTGAATAGTGATGTTTGTTGCGTGACTCAAACGAAATGAAAAATGGCACATGTTTACGAAAATGCTGAACTTGTGGACATGATTCTTATTTACGGGGGGCAGTCTTTACAAAATGCTGCCGGACGCATCGCGGATTTATGCGAATCGGTTTCCCAATCGAGTGCAACCAACCCCTCGTGCCTTTGTTAATGTAGTACAAAGGGCTCGTGAATCAGGTGACTTAAGACCTCACAGGTGAGAGCATGCCGGTGCTCCAAGACCGCACGATCAAATACAGGTCCGCACTGAAATACTTGTCGGGAGGATACTTTATTAAACAAGGTAACATTTTTTTTTTATTTTTTTTTATTTTTACTCACATATTTTGGTTTATCTTCCTTCTACAATCATTATCTGAAAATTAATGACTCAACTTCAAAGTCACCCTGTATAACCAGAATTACGTTGCTCCATTGTGTAGGAAATCAAGTCGATCTCCCACACGGGTATCACGTATCTTGAAAGGTGACATGCCGATTTTTGTTGACATTGATGATAATTACATGGAGTTCTTGTCTCAAATACACTTAATTGAGATTCAAAGCTAGAAATTAGTTGCGCAGCCACTTTTTCTTATCCATTCTGGAAATTACTTATACAAATTTGCTGAATTTCAAAAATCAGATAGATAAGAAATAATTATATTCACAATTACAAGCCATATACATGCTACCAGCAACAACACACAACGCGGGCGCGGTGATGATTTCCTATAATTCTCCTCAGTTTTTTGTAATTTATAACTTTGAACATAACCTCTCTTCAGAAATCACAACATATAAATAACCTGTCATATTCGGCATATTCAGTAATGATTTTCTCTCACAGCAAATATCACTGATTTTATTTATACACATGCAGACGAATTCACATAATCATCCAGATGCGATCTTGCTGTTTAACCAACATTCCTTTCAGAGATAAAAACTACAGACTAGGACCACTCGACCTCATAAAACAAAGGTAACCAATAATGCATGTAGTTTAGTTGAGTGATATCTCCATAGATGGACGTTCACAACGATCTTAGTGAGCAAGCAACTGTTTGCGCCCTAAAAACTACCTAGTTTGCAAAATGACATCTTATAGGTTTTCTTTGACGTTTTATAGGTTTTTTATATGATACCCGTGCCGATCTTTTACCCATTGAATACGTCTTGTACATTATGGGAAAATATTACTCCTCCACAGACGCCTGCGACACTGTCGCCTAAGTAGCCTGGAATGAGATACCTGTAAAGGAAATCTGCCATGGCACGGGTATCACGTATCTTGAAAAGTGACATTATGCCGACTTTTTTGACATTATGCTGTTTTTTTTTTGACATTATGTAGGTTATTCTACCTGACGTTAACTCAGCATTTAGTTGTACGTGTTGCCTGAACGCCGTGAGGCTTGTTATCAATCTTTGGCTCTGATGTGATGTAAAATCTGCTTCTGAGATGGCATTACTGGAGGTCTAAGCTGTAAGTGGTATGTGTTGATGATAATTACATTGGGTTCTTGCCTGAGAATTGAGATTCAAAGCTAGAAATTAGTTCCGCATCTACTTTTTCTTATCCATTCTGGAAATTATACAAATTTGCTTAATTTCAAAAATGAGAGAGATAAGAAATAATTATATTCACTGTACACTGTCGAATTACAAGCCATTTACATGCCTACCAGTAACTACACACAAGGCGGGCGCGGAGATGATTTCCTATAATTCTCCTCAGTTTTTTGTAATTTATAACTTTGAACATAACCTCTCTTCAGAAATCACAACATATAAATAACTTGTCATATTCGGCATATTCAGTAATGATTCTCTCACACAGCAAATATCACTGATTTTATACACATGCAGACCAATACACATAATCATCCAGATGCGATCTTGCTATTCAACCAACTTTTTTCTCAGAGATAAAAACTACAGACCCGGATCACTCAGCCTCACAAAACTATGCAACCAATAATGCGAAGTTTAGTTGAGTGATTCCTGCATAGATGGACGTTCACAACGATCCTTGTGAGCAATCGTGGAATGACTGCGCCCTAAAAAGTACCTAGTCTGCAAATTGTCATCTTATAGGTTTTTTTTGACGTTTTATATGTTTTTTACCCGTGTCGGGGTTTAGGAGCATATCTGTGTTTCTGAGTACATCAGACATCATGGAGGCCCAACAAATTATGAAATGTTTACATTGGTTTCAACGGTTGATTTTTTTCTAAATTTTGATCAACTACTTACCTAACCCTAAGAGATATGTATACAAAAAATTGTCGTAATAAATATATTATTACTGGGTGTATTTTCTATGTCACCTAGTACATTTATATCTTTAATTGTTGATTCTTGAGGCCGAATCGTCAGACGTTCCTACAATGTTGTAGGACGCTTTTATAGCCTCCTTGATTTTCATAGCCTTTTCTCTCCTTCAGAAGGGCTGGGATATTTCCAGATAACTATTGTTCCGAGTCAGCGTAAGCGCTCTCCTATTGTCAGGCTATGTTTTTTCTTGAATTGTAGTGCAAGGCTATATGACAGATGATATAAATCAAAAGCATTACCAATTTGACGCAAATATATATTTGTAACATAACCTCAAAACAGAGTGCTGAGACGGAAGGGTAGGAAACTGTGAAAATCAGGAAGGCCATAAAGGCGTCCTACAATTGTAGGAACGACTGCCGATACGGCCCTTAAACATGACACCAACCTTTAAAGGAGAGATTTATGTTCCTGATTATTCTTAAGGTTTTGTGTTCGCAGTATTTATCACCGATGGAAAAGGAAATACAATAACCTGATCTCGTAACAAAACTTAAGACTTCAAGTCAATTAAATATTATTTGCTTCACATTTTTAACTCTGAATTGATATAAAAGTATGCTTGTGATAGTACCGAGGAAAACAAATTGCTACTTTGTTTCCATTTCAGTCAAAATATCGGTAGTGTTCCTAGGTAAGCCAATCGTTCCTTGTAAAGCTGATCCAAAAATTTATAGTTGGGCTTAATAGGGGACTAGGGCATTAAATAGGTAGAAACAGCTAGGAATCACGAAAAAATCAACACTCAGTTTTAAGTTGTAGGGGTAAGTCGGGTATATTATACTGGTTATTAAATTTTGCCACCTCAAACTTTACTGAATTGCTGATTTCTACCGGAATCTGAAACATTGTCACCTTACAAGGCGCCTGATTCTGAATGAAATTCGACCGTTGAAATTAATTTGAAACCGCTATGATAACTTTGGTATTGATAATTTGAATATAAAAGATCGCTACAATCAAGTGTCAAAATTATCATAGCAGGTTACACCAGTATGTATGACGGGAACGTGATACCGAAGTTGATTCCAACAGTGGAAATTCATTTAGAATCAGGCCCAAGAAACGGTCTCATAAGGCCATTTTGCTTGGTTTATTGTTTCATTCCATTACAAGTGTTATTCCCAACTGACTTAATATCGATAAAATAATCTTTAAAATTGTTTTTTGAAAATTTTCACTAATACATTCTCAGTTTGACGATAGAATTCGAGTAATGTTTATCGAGCATTTTTTATGACAAGATATTATTGTAAGTGTTTGACGAATGCAAGGACCTGTTATATAGTTTAAATACTGTAAGCAGATATTTTGGTTATAAGGTTACTTATGTTAAACAACTGATTTATTCTATCGGCCTTGTATTTCTTGCAAGGCCATTCGGACCAGTTTGGTAAAGCTCACGAATTCCAATAACATTGATTAACTCTGCGATAAAACAATGTCATAAGTCAAATTATAATTTGTTTGTTTCATTTATCAGTGAATTGAAAAATAATAACTGTTTAGTTTTTGTAAAGCTGATTTAAACAAACGATTGGTAAAATCGCGGTTATACCATAGGTCATTCCTGGGTCAGATACCTTTAAGTCAAAAAATAACCAAACGTCGCTCGGTTGAGCCCTTACTGTCAAACTTCAATGCTGTCAAAATCTTTTTCTATCAGATACGTTTGCAGAAATATGTTTTTGTTGTTGAGACGCGCTTATTATCAAAAAAAGAGAAATGAGAGAATAGAACATGTATACACTAAAAAAGTAGAAAGCTTATTTTTTTGGGTTTTAGGTGATGACAAATGACAAGTTGCATGTTGAGGGGATAAAAACAACTCTAAAGCTATGTAAATATCGCGGTCATTTGAATGAATAAACGCTACTTCATGACGTCACACATTAATGACCAATTCCGCTTAAACGGTATTGGTGAATAAAAACGATGACCAATACTGAATGGTAATTACCGGTCATACGCTTGAATCAATCTATAGTGGCCCTTCATGTTCTTCCCAACTTAATATTACCTAGCCGTACGATCTAAAGATGTAGCACCTGAGTATTTATATTTTGGAATACAGTCTAAAGCCGCGTACAGACCGAAAATCGAAGGCCGAGCAAGCGAATACAAGCACATGTGACGTTGGCATTTGACGTTGGAAGGTATTGGAATGCGCTCGTCTACAGAACGTCTACACCTAAATTTAATTTCGAGTTGGAGCGCGTTGGGTTAAGTTCGGTGCTAATATCCAGCAAAGAGTCTCCTCTCATCCAATGCAGACAAACGACTTAATACTAGAAGCGCTGCAAATCCTGTCCAGACCAAATCAAACCTCCCTTTGATGTATCGATCAAGGAGTGAACGCAATCGAACGCAACGGCTACCTTGGAAACCGTTGGCTTATGTTGGCTCGCGCTGTACACACCGATTCAAGCACATCATATCATTTTGTAGCTTATGACTTATCTAAGTTAAGCCAGTTTGTGAAATTGTAGTTTTAATTTCATCAGTGTCCCACTGTGACGTATCTATCTTTTTGACTTCATCTTCAGCACGATTACAGCTTTTTAGATTAAATAGAAAAAAAAATAATTCAAAAGATATTCCCATGAAGTTCTGAGTGTAGAGCAAAAAAAAATACTACAAAAGATATGGATTTGAAGTCGCTGTATGAAGGAGATATACCGGTAGTTCGTGTACAAGAATACCAAAGATTCGATTTAAATCTTCCTCATGAGTAATAGATGAAATGCTAATTATTTTGTTCATGTTATTATATCATTATTATTTGAGTGAGTATTTTGTTTGTGCTGCCGTATTTAACTTGCATAGGGAGTTAAATAGTTTTAGATACTGCGGCTACTTATTTTGCCATAATATTCACTCTCCTCCTTTTTGTAACCATTTTGTCTTGTAATAAGATATGTTTTCTTTAAATTTCATGTGTTGATTTTCAATCACTTAATATAAACGGATGTAACTAAGTTTTTATTTTATTAATCATCACCGTTCCATTTCACAAAAAGACGTATCTACTTTTTTTGGAAAAAAATGAAAAATGGGTTAATCGTGGCTCATTTTTTAAAAGCTTGTAGACTTAAGCAGATACACCCACAAATTCAATTATCTAGCAATAACACCTTTTTGTCAGCAACAACTGAAATTTCGTGAAAATATTTAAAACGCTCTCCTGTAAAATTAGTAAAAATGAGATGCTCCACTTCGTGTTATGGACGACGACATTTGCCTTGGCTTGCGGTGAAATTTCGGTCTGAACGCTGCTTAAGACGTTGCGTGCGATTGTGGATTGTGTCCTTTTCACCGCTGAGCGGAGGCTGGTACGCCCATGGATGTCAAAGTAAAGATGTAGAAAAAAGAGGGTTAGATCGCTTTGTACTAATTCCGCTGTAACATAACGGCAAATTAGGTCATTTGGACTTCTCATAGAATTTCCTTTTTCCATAGAATGACGCCGCCCGAGAAATTGGCTTCTTTGTTACTTCCTGTTGTACGTGTAAGTCAAGGAAGCTAATTTCGAAACGGAATTGTCGACGGAGGTGATGTTAACCGACAAGAGACAATACGACTCAATAGTTTTTTATACAGCGTGTCTGCGAGAAGTTGGGAAATCTCGAAACTGGACATACTACAGACCAAAATATGTGAATTGACCTAAACATACCTTTATCCAAAAGTTGATAGCTGGCGAGATTCAGGGTGTCAAAGTTACAATTTTATTTTCTATTTTTCTTTATTGCCTGAGAAGTATTTAAAATTTTGGCATAAAACTCGGTATAGGGAGGTTTTGTAGTATGAGAAACAAGAATCCGTTATTTTTATGGCCAAACTTCTAGACGGCGCTACTTACAGGCTTAAAGCAATATTATGGCAAACATTAGAAACCGCTACTCGGATATTATCCAAAGCAACTTGATTATAATGTTATAAAAATGTTTTATAATCATGGTACAAATAATGCATTGGAACCTTTGAAAGCAAACATCTGGAAAACTATTAAGTTTAGACACTTCTAACAAGCAAACATTTTTTGTTGCAGAAATACGAGAAAATTAGATTTTTTGGCCAGTTGTTGTATACAGATTAGCACAAAAGAGTTATGATAAGTTATTTACCGAAATAGGTCTGTAAGTAGCGCACTCTAGAAGTTTTGCTATAAAAAATAACGGATTCTTGTTTCTCATACTAGAAAACCTCCCTATACCGAGTTTTATGCCAAAATCTGAAATACTTCTCAAGCAATAAGGAAAAATAGAAAATAAAATTGTATCTTTGACACACTGTATCTCGCAAACTATCAGCTTTTGGACTAAGGTATATTTAGGTCAAATCACATATTTTGGTCTGTAGTATCTCCAGTTTCAAGCTTTCCCAACCTTTCGCAGACACCTTGTGAGAGTACAGGTAGTTTTTATTTCCGCGAGTTACACAGAAAAATGTAGTAACAAGTTTGTTGATCCAAATAGCAAGGGTGGAAATGGGTACGAAAATCTACGGCCACATTAAAAGTAAAAACCGATTGCGCATTGTGCCCGCGGATTCTGTCACGTGACGTCCGCTCAACCTTAGACACTATTTACGTCTTTGTCGGTTTGGTTGTGTGGTTATACTACAGTGCTCTTCGCCATGTCAATCAAAAAGCCCGCCGATTGTGAAGTGCGCTTGGTAATTCCGTTTTCAAACTCAAAAACGGTCCTCCAGCCAAAATTCACCAGCAGCTTGTCGTATTTGGTGCGCAATTCAAAACCGTCCTTTTCTCTGGCAGCGTTGCTAAATGAATACTGATGCATCTGGGCCAGCTTCGTTATGACCATGCATCCCTGAACATCAGACGTTTATCTTTCTTCAAAACTTAAAAAAATGTCTTGTTGGAAAGCGCTTGGAAAATGCTGACGTCGAAAGGAAGAGTTACTAACTGGTTTAACGGTCAGGCGGTAGCACTCTTTGACGACGGGATCCGAAAGTTGGTACCGCGACTTGACTGTATAAATGTCCATAAATAAAGTTTCTCTGACTCCACTGCATAACGGTTCTTACTTAAAGAGTGACCCTCGTACTATTCGATGATTTCACCATGTTAAAGAAAATTGGCATAAGTGGCAACTACGCATGATGGTAGTGGGTTCCTGTGTCTTACTAAAGCGCCAGAGGATTTGATGATAAAAATCAGGCCCTGCTCTTTGACGACGTCTTTCTGCTTCACGACAATGCTCGACCTCACGTTGCGACCAGAACTCAGACACAGGAGACAAGTTTCGTTAGGAATTACTAGATCATTCACCGAACAGCCTTGACTTAGCACCATCAGACGCTTACGTCTTTTCAAAGATTGAGGAATTTCTTGGTGGAAAGCGATGACGTCGAAAGAAACAGCTCTACTAACTAGTTTTACGATCAGGCGTGTAAACGTTCATGTTGACTATGTTGAAAAATTAAAAAAAATATTCATATTTTAGTTTGTGATACAATTTACATTCATAAATAAAATTTCTTTGACTCCATAACAAAATGGTATTTACTTAAAAAATGGCTCTCGTACTACTCAACGATTTCATCATGTTAGAGAAAATTGGTATAAGTGGCAACTACGCAGGACGGTAGTGGGTGCCTGTGCTTGATGAAAGCGCCATAGGATTTGGTGGTCTTTTGAGGTTTATCGTCGATCTCGGAGAAAAACTGTCTTCAGATTCGTGCCTTACGCGCCCGATTCACTCGTAAAATGTGCTTTCATCGAGATTGCAGGTATTCGTGAATTTATAGACAATGCTCATTTTTAAACTTTGTAGTTTCTCAGCACAAAATTCACATTTCCATTCCGGAAAAATTCCTCAAAAATGTTGTAGTATCGGGTGGAATCATTTGGGGTAGGAGAATGGAACCTTTGGAGTCTTTGGATGCTCTCAGCGAAAAACTAATGTTTTATTTAGTGAGATGAGTTTTAGTCGAGATTACATTTCACAAAATTTGCTTAAATTTCTTGTCCTCAAACTTCACAATCAAAATCCGAGCAGTACTTCCAAGTTATGGGGGTGGGGTCAAGGATTGAACATACTGACAGACAGACCCATAGAGCGATAGATCGATAGATCGACAGACCGATAGACCGATAGACCGACCGCCGAAGATGAGTGACTTGGTTTTTCTTCATGTATTTATGTATGTAAATTAATGAATTATTTTGCTATAACAAGTTTGCTTCAATTTTCCCTAATATGTGGGAAATTGTGTTTGCTTTCGTCTGTGCAAAATAAAAATACGCACGGGTATTATAAATTATCTATAAGGCAAACTGTTACACAATGGAAAGACCTAGAAACAAGTATATTTTCGAAAATTTGGCTGAATTAATATGCACTAAGGTCGCTTTATTTCTACTTCATTTGCTATATCTCCCTCAATTTCTTGTTGTTTGATATAAACAAGAAAATGTAAATAATCGACGTTCAAGTGCTTGGTAACAAGAAGGAACGTAAGAAAGTTAGGATAACTTTATTTACGACTTTGAGCTACTTTAGCGTAGCATGTCAATAAATTGAGCCAAGGTAGCTGAACTCGTATTGTTATCGGAAGGGATACCAAGAACTCAAATACTTTTCTTTATATCGGGTCTCGCTAACTCCATTTCGTTTTGTTAGAAAATGATATTCGGAATGAAAAAATGGGGCAGTTGATATAAGCGCAAAAGTAACATCAGATTTATACTCCACTTGCCGAATTAGCCTAAGAAACGGATTTTTGTCGAGATTTCAAATGAGCATGTTTTTTCGAAACCTTCTCCATTGCTCTTGAATATCATAAAGAAATGGCGTCAAGTAGGTTAACACTGTACTTCTCACGAGATGTTCAGTACAAACTAGAGCTTTTGAGAAAAAAGTCAGTGAAACAGGTCCATACAATTTGTCCATAGACATTCTTTCCTTACCCTACCGGTAGTGCATCTGGAAACGTCGTCTGTCCCTGATACTCAACTGGGTCATGCGTGGCAGCGCGGTCAGAGCATAGGAAACATACTGTGGCGTAGTGATGTTGAAAAAGTAACTGTTTGCGTCTCGACTACTCGTTACTCATAGATACCCGAAGTAACAAGTACCAACCCGAGCACGAAATGATTACTGGTTTCACTGTAATAGCACTGCCGCTCATGCATCAGGGTTGCCAGACATCCCACATTCGGGTGGAAACCTGGAAACTCCAGATTTAAAAACAATTACCAAATTCTATGCCCGCCAATCAAAAAAAAAAATACTTTCACCTATTCACACCGTGACTTAAATTCGCTTTCATTGTCGTGATCTTGGCAACCTGAACAGGCATAAGGAGTCGACTGGATTGGAGCAAAGTCCGACAGTATTATGTTATCAGGCAGAAAAGCGACAACACCACCGTTCAGGAAAACCACAATAATAAAAATTATGTCAATTTGATTCGTGTGTACTTGTAAGGTTTTGCTAAAAAAATTATAATTCAGTATGACCACCAATAGTATGTGTAGACTAAGTTCCACGTAGAATTCTTTTTACTGGTATATGCTCAATTGAAATGATTCGAAAAGTTACTTGCCATTCCGAATTTCTTTAAGCCTATATGCAGACCATCTTTCTGACTAAAAGACATGGTTTTTAAGCAAGATATTTTCCATGGCGATATTCAAATTTATCGTCTCAAATTACCTTGATATATACAGGGTTCACAAGGAAATAGCATTTGAGACAGTCAAGTGTGGAAAATCACATCAGGCATGTGGTGGCCGAAATCGTTGATGCAGTGCTGGAGGCGTTCTTGGAAGTTCGCGTAGACTCTCTAACATCGCTCTCTCAACTTGGGCGACTTCCACGCGAATTTCGCCCTTCAATTCGTCCAGAGTTAGGGGCTTGTTGGCGTATACTCTCTTGAGGTGTCCCATAAGAAGAAATCGCATATGGATAAATCTGGGGACCGAGGAGGCCAATGAACATCGCCAAACCTGGAAATAAGGCGACCAGGGAAGACAGGGCGAGTAACGTCCATGGATGCTCGGGCTGTGTGGGCGGTCGCCCCATCCTGCTGGAACCACACACGTCGGATAGGAACACGTCGCCGTCGTAATTCAGGGAGAAAGAAGTTGGTGATTATGTCGACGTAGCGCTCTGACTTCACGGTAACATCACGACCATTACCGTCTTCGAAGGAGTAAGGGCCAATGATGCAAGTTTACGATACAGCTCACCAAACCGTTACTTTTGGGCTGTGCAGCGGTCTTTCGTGTAACTGTTGCGGATTTTCATTAGCCCAATAACTACAATTCTGCTGGTTAACTATGCTGTTTAGGTGAAAGTGGGCTTCGTCACTCATAAACAAAATGAGGTTCTCATTTTGATCGATCAGTGCTTCCATCTCACGTGCGAAGTTCATTCGTTGTGCATAATCTCCGGGCTGTAACTGTTGCACAATGGCCAATTTGTAGGGGTGAAAGCGGAGATCCATATGCAAAATTCGCATTACCGAACGATCACTAAGGCGAAGTGCAGCAGCATGTTCCGGGCAGATCGAGTCGGACTGCGAAGAAAGATCTGTCGAACGCGTTCAACATTTTCAGGAGTTCGAACTGTTCGCGGCGCTCCTCTTGGTCTTCTGTTGATCAGTTCACCATGCCTGCGAAGTGATTCAATCCAACGAAGGATGGTGTTTCGAGATGGAACTGCTCTATTCCTATGAATGTTGATGTGGCGACGAAACTCACGCTGTACGTCGATGACTGACTCATTATTTCGGACGAAACAATCATAGGCGATAACGCGGTGCTCCACCGTCCAAGGCTCCATAACGACAACTGGTAAAAAAATGCTAGGATCTCACGAGTCAAACGGCACCCTCCCCATCTCTCTCGTAGACGGAGGCGGAGAGTACTACCCATCCCAAAAACGTCCGTCCTGTCTGCCGCACCCTGTACTTGGACCAAGAATGCGCGGACAGTCATCCCAGTAGACAGACCGATCGACAGACAGACAGGGAATGGCTAACATGATTTGTTGTGATTTACTTGTTACGTACGAAATTCAAAAAAATATATCTTCAATCTTTCTCAATTACAATATACTTCCAAGCAGGGCCGTCTTAAGCTATGCGGGGGCCCTGGACCCACAGGAGCTTGATGCCCCCAAAAGAATCGAAGACAGACGTACTTCTAAGACAACATATTTATTGAATCCTTGTTAAAATTTCCTCATTTGGGAATATTCCCTCCAGCTTGTCCCTTCTCAACAGGCCATTCAATGCCGGAATACTTTCAGTCGATTTATAACAAGTAGATGGCACTGTTATCGACTTCGGTAAAATTTTGGTTACCATTCACAGAATTTGAATCCAACACATTGTATATAGGCAGTTGGCTTTTGGGGGCTAGAAGAATAGATGATCAGGAACGGCACATACGTAGTCGTGCCATAAGTTCTGTCCCATGATAATCTCATGATAAAAATGAAACAAGATAAGATATATTTATATGAAAGATATTATTTATTCGACAACATTTTTAGAATTCATAATCAAACAGTTTTATTCAAAATGTCCCCCCTTGGCCTTCACACACTGCTTCAATCTCGCGGGCCACTCATCTATCACTGCACGCACAGCTTCCAAAGGAATAGCTGCCGCTGATCGGATCAAATCCGCTTTCAGGGACTCGATATTACGGTGGGCTTTGGAGCAGGCCAACTGCTCTAGCAGGTCCCACAACTTGTAGTCTAAAGGATTGAGGTCCGGACTCCCTGAGGGCCAATCTTCCGCAGCAATGAACTCTGGCACATTGCTTTCCAGCCAGCGCTGCGTACTCTTAGCCTTGTGAGCGGGGGCGGAATCCTGCTGGTAGACCCAGTGTTGGTTGGCAAACAATGTACCACTTAAAGGCTTGACGATAGGATCCAGTATGTCGCTCTGATAGTTTGCCGCTTTTGTTTTCACGCCCTGTTTACAGAAATGGAGCTGAGTGACCCCTTCGTAGGACACCCCCCACCAAACCATGACTGACGCAGGGTGGTGGCCTCTCTCAACTCTCGGAATGATCTCCGAAGCTTCCTGTGAACTCCTTGCATACACTTTGTCATTTTGTCGGTTGAATTTTTCTTCTATGGTGAAGATTTTCTCATCCGTGAACAAAATCTTTCGGAATCCCCCAGCTGCGTACCTCTCCAAGAGCTTCTTGGATCTTGTCGCCCTGATGTGTCGCAAGGTGGCCGTAAGTCGCTGGCCCGTACGTCTCCGGTAAGCCCCTAGCCCTAGGTCTTGTTTAATGATGCGCGACATCGTCCGGACAGGAATCTTCATTTCCCTGGATAGGATCTTCTGCTTCCGGAGTGGATTCCTTTGAATCCTGGCTTTTACGGCTTTGATGGCTGCTGGAGTCCTTACTTGACGAGGTCTTCCGCTTCTTGGCCTGTCATCAACAGAGGACGTCTCATTGTACCGCTGAATGGTCCTAGACACAAATTTACGCGATATTTGAAGGCCGCGTAAGAGTTCAAAAATCTGACTAGCACTGTGATTACACTTATGTAAAGCTATCACTGCAATACGGTTCTCTGCCTTGCCCCACTCCATCGTTATGCTTCGAGAGATCAATACAAACTGAGGTATATGTAATTACCCGAAAAGCGCTTAATCAACTGACACCACAATGTAAACAATCGGACAAGTATTAACAGGTCTACACTTGTTTGAAAACGAGGGACAGAACTTATGGCATGACTATGTACATAGATATTTATTGAATATTTTATGCAGAAATGGACAAGGAAATAATCTGGTAGTATTCAATGTTATCGATAGGAAGGTTCGCCAGTTTTTGATTTGTAGGTGTTCAAATCGAGAGATTTTGTTATTAAAAAACGATAAAAAAAATTAAGCAAAGAATATTAATATTTACGTCGACTAAAAGCATTTCAAAATCAAGGATCGGCGCGAGGCTGGAAAACGTACCTGTGCGCGAGACTAGACCGCGTGACGTCAGTAGCCAGACACACCTCGCTAGCTAGCCCGCTGCATTTAAGATTTTCACAACAACGACCCAGTAATCGGTTTGGAGTAGTTAGAGCTGGCACGATAGATTATTGTTAAATTCTGTGAACTTTGACGGTGTTAAATGTCGAACAGAAAGTGGTGTTTTGTACCAAAATGTACAAGTACGTGAAGTACAACACCACAAAAAAAATTTGTGAGGGTTCCAAAAGCTGCCGCACAACGTAAAAAGTGGTTTGACGCGGCTCGACGGGAAGTAAAATCAGTTTCTTCCAGGTCGACCATGCACTGCTGAAAAGATAATTTTGACCTGGAAAAGGATATGAGAAACTATCTACAATATAAGATGAGTACCGTTCGAGCCCAGATGAATCCTAATATTGGACCTAATAAATTTTCATGTGAACTGAGTAGACAATTAAGCTCTATGAAACGAGTGTTCAGCGAAAAAATTGCAAGGCAGAAAGACATCGCCAAGAATTTGCAGCCAGCGGCGGCACGCCGGGCGTGACCTTCAACCGAAAAGTCCGAACCTGAAGGCATGGAAGTTATTGAGGAGGAGCATGATGAACTGCCTGAACATTTAACAGTAGAAGTTCAGTCACAGATATGTGACAAGACATGCCAAACCAAACAAGTATATTTTAGAAGCAAGACAGTTAAAATCTCGCAAAAACGGAAAGTAATGGATGTTGCTGTATCGCCAATGAGAATCCCTGCGCTTGGTAAACAGATTTTAGAGCGGCCAAAAAAACGTTTGCAAGTGAAAAGTGAACAGACAAATCTTGAAAGTCCCGCAATAACAGAAACATCCGAATCTGATTCGTATGAAGCCAGTAGAAGCAGTACTGAAACTAGTGACAGCGAAGCTGACCAGCTTACTGCCGAGATCGTAGTCATTCTAAGCGCAATATTAGTCAACGTTTAGAACCTGGCTTCATTGCCCATCCCCCGAATGCAGCCCTAAACTTTGTTATTCCAGTAGCTATAAAATTCTATAATGTTACTAATAATACTACCCATTGGAGCTAAAAAAAATTAGCTTTATACAGGGTGTCCCGAAAAAAGTGTGCAATATTCTACCAGCAGTTTCTACAGCTTAAAATAGGAAGAAAAGTTTATATAAACATACGTCGACATACGTCCCCTAAGGGCGCTACGGTCTTTTGAAGGGGGCTCCCTTGAAGATGATTTTTCCTTAATATTTCCGAAACGTGTTGAGATAAAGACATAAAAGTTGGTATTCTAGCCTAGTTTTTTATGCTGGATTTAAAAATATTAACAATTTTAGACAGTTTTGTTTGGAAGCGTATGTAACAGCGACGGACTTTAGCCCCAAAATTTTTGTCTGATTCTATTTTTGAAATTCATTTTTAGAATTTGAAAATTTAGGGTTTTCTACATAAAAAGGTACTCTTATTAAATATCGATAAATTGTGCCATTTTTGAATAAAATCAAATTAAAAAATTAGTCACATGATACGAAATGTACTGCGAATTTAAGTGCACTGTTGATTATACATAGTTAGCCATGACTGCAAACAAAAGCTGTTTTGATTTGTTATGACTTACTTTTACGTTAAGCTGACATTGTTAGCAGTGTAAAAATACTTGATTTTTATTAAATCGATTTAAAATGCCAATATTTACAGACAGAGAACTGACTGACATGCATTTTGTGTACGGGTTTTGCAATGGCAGTTCATTGGCAGCAATAAGAGAATATCAAAGAAGATTTCCCAATCGACTAGTACCTGGACGTCGAATGTTTACTGATATTCATGGGAATTTGTTGAACCATGGAAGTTTTCAGCCCATGCAGGGCTCAGGAAGGCCACAATAAGCATACGAAATGTTTCAGAAACTATGGATATATCTCGATCAATAGTAAGAAGAATTTATGGATACCTATTTGATAGTTATCCTAAAAATAATAATTTTAGATAGGAAGAATGACAAGTAGACATGTAGAAAATCCTAGATTTTCAAATTCTAGAATTGAATTTCAAAAATAGATTCACACAAAAATTTTGGGGCTCAAATAACCTGAGCCCGTCCCTGTTACATACGCTTCCAAACAAAACTGTTTAAAATTGTTAATATTTTTAAATCCAGCAGAAAAAACTAGGCTAGAATACCAAATTTTATGTCTTTATCTCAACACGTTTCGGAAATATTACGGAAAAACCATCCCCTGGGGAGCCGCTTTAAAAGACCGTAGCGCCCTTAGGGGACGTTTGTCGACCTATGTTTATATAAACTTTTCTTCCTATTTTAAGCTCTAGAAACCGCTGGTAAAATATTGAACACTTTTTTCGGGACACCCTGTAGGTACTTACCGAACTACTTTAACACCCCTGCTCTGAGGGTCATTTAAGTTTGCATTATTTGCCAAAAACTCGTACAGCATTTCCACATTCACATGGGGTAAATTCCGCGAATCAGCTTGATGATTGGTAACCTTGGAGCATTGTGCTAGCAGAAATAAATAAAGTACTCAAACGTTGGTCCCAGTATACAAGGCAATACAAGATACAAGTACTCTATGAGGGCGACAGCGCGTGTCTGACTACTGACCTCACGCGGTTTAGTCTCGCGTACAGGTAGGTTTTCTAGCCTCGCGTCGATCCTTGTTTTTAAAATGCTTTCCGTCGACCTAAATATTAATATTTTGTTTTTTAATAACAAAATCCCTCGATTTTAATCAAAACAAGAGAAATACGAAAAATGTCGAACCTTCCTATTATGTTGTTTTGTGTATGTAATTCCAGATTTGTAGAAGATCATAATTTTTCCAGCTTCATATTCGCCGTTTCCAGTTAAATAGCAAAAAGTTGGAATCTTTATACGATGCAAGTTTGTTACCATCCCTTGTCAGTTTTACTATATTTGGAGACCATATATGGAAATGAATAGACTCTGTTACTTCACTTCTCCTTTATTCATTTTCAAAGTAGGTCGCTTTTAGATTTACGTCGTTCAACGGCATATTCCTTTTCATGAGATAAGCTTTCAAACTTTTTCGAGCCTCTTGGAAGAAAACTGAATGGAATACATAAATACATATTGGAAAAATATGAACCGCCTGAACGAAAGCTTTTTTTATTAATGTCTAGCATAAAGTACACATCGAATTGCCCAAGTTTTCAGAGGTTGTACATAATTTATAACGAAAATTGGATTCGGCTGACAAAGAGACATTAATAGGAGAAGAATTGGAGGGTTTAAAAGGAAAGTAATGAACTAGAAAAAGGCACACCCACAGAAAATATAGGACGATATGTTTGAATCCTATCGATCTCTCAAGCAGACAGCACGGCCTTGGGGCGTGGCTCAATTTTCTTGGGCTGATAGACCACTTAGTACATCAAAATAAATCTTATTTATTTTTAAATTAAAGGATTTTAGCATTAGATTACATATACACACAGTCTCCAATTTGCGGGTACGTAACGTAGGATCTACATTAACTTGCCCTAAAACCACACTTCTATTGCTTCGTTCGTTATGGGATTTTCAATGTTGCGTTTTTTATTGGCGACTGTCCCAGTTTCCCGAAATTTAGCTACAAGTTCTAGAACATATTTTCGATGCACGTTACTGTTCTCATGTCGCTCATTAAATATTTCTGCTGTTCTATTAGCGCACTGATTATTTCTGAAAAATATTTCCATAATTTCAACTCTTTCTGCTGTGGAATATACCATGGTTAATTTATGTAATAAAGCATTACAGGTTATTTTAGCAACAAAGTTTCAATCGCACACTATGTACTAAATTCCTATTTAAAATAAGTACGAGATATTTCCTTATCTTTATTCAAGAAATAACTTTTTTGCCACAAAAAACGCTCCAATAGCTATTTTCAACAACAAAATGATAAACAGACCATGGGTGTGGTGAAGAAAAGCACTTACTTATTAAGTTAATTATTTTAGTCAAATTTCTTCTGAAAGTAGTACAAACTAATCTGATGTACCTATTAAAGTCTACTTTAAGCTTTAAATCAATAAATCTTCAAAACTAATGAACTGAAGCTCATGTATTTCACATCATTATAAAGGACCTTTAAAATAAGGTATCACCCCCCTTTCTCGCCCAGGGGGCTGCACGTGTTAACGTGATTTTTTGCCAAACTTGTGTCCCCTCGAAAACAAAACCGACGGGTCTGAGCGTTTTTCAAAGAAAAAAAAAATTCAGCTGCCAGTAAATGCGTCTGTTTCGTTTTCGATGCGCCACCCTGTATGTTCCCTAAAAGTCATGCTTCATGATGTTTTTTTAGATCTTAACAACCAGAGGAAAAGGAATGAAAATTAAGAAATTGCAAAATGTCAAAAACACATCATTAGGCATGCCTTCCAAAAATCTCATATACAGTGCCTTTCCCATACCTATTTTTTGATTGGGTGAAGTTAGGAAGCTGAAATTCGAGATAATCAAATGAACGCATGGATACTGTATCCTAACATTAAAATGGCGTCAAGTGGGTTGACTGCACATAAAGGATTACATTCAGGGCAATTTAAATTCTGAGAAAATAATGAGTTACGGACATGCAGAACAGAGAAATTAAACGAAATGAGTCAGTCAAACAGGCCTATGCGGTTAGTCCATAGACATTATTTCCCAGCCCTACTGGTAGGTACCAGCAGTTCGCTTTGATAGGCCTGTGTATATGGACTGAAAACATTTCTCTATCATCATCGTTTCCCTATCACTCAAGTTTTAAAGACAAATGTACGGGTGAATCCATGATGTATGAAATATGGCTAATAGGTACATTGAATTACCCAGGTTGATAAAAAATGCATATACCGGGCCCTCCTAAAACCCCCAACTCCCACTTTTCAACCCTTACAATTTTTTTTTCTTAAAATGCCTAGGACCCTCTTAAACGTCAAAAAACGAAACTTAAGCGACTTCTTTTTCGTTTTTAGTCTTTTTTACTGCCACCACTAGACCGACTTATCGAAAAGTACAATGTTTTTACAACTTTGACATTGGATTGTGTGACAATTTCATAAAAATCCGAGTGGTACTTCTCAAGTTATAGGTGGTATAAAATTAGCAGATAGATCGAAAGACAGACAGACAGACCAAGGTAAATGAATGACATTGTTTTTCGTGATGTACATAACATATAGCACCCAAGAAAACTCTCAATTTCGAATTTTCGCTATTACAATACTTCCTAGCCAGTTTTGCGCATAGGTAGTTGAACATTTCAGGAAGGTGGTTGGGTGCTCTACGAATCCTGTTACCCAACATACATGTTTATTGTAGATCAAAGATATTTGGAAATTATCATTTGTATGCCTGACTTGAAACTTGAGAGTTTCTAAATTTAAAAAGGAAATGTTAAGGATAGGCTTTTTTTGCGCCACCGGGGACCGAAGACAACTCAGAGGAAACTATTGTCTATGACTAGAAGTTGTCAAAAATACCTAATGGAATCCTGAAAGGTGTTGGGAAATATAGTGCGCATTCCTTAGTCTTATTAATATCTACTGAATAATAATCAGTTCTGCATAGGAATTCTGACAATTCAAAGATAAACGAGGGTTCATTCTGTGATAGTTACTATTTACTGAAGTGATGGAATACAAAAATATCGGATATACATTGTGTTAGGGAAATAATATTCGTAACTTCAAGAGATGAATTATTCTAAGCAAAAAAGGTCCATCAAAAAAATGAGTCGTAAATAATTAAATTTTCTCAAACGTTTGGCAACGCTGCAACGCAACCGCGTTACGAGCGCACGACGACCGCAACTGATTAGTAGGTTACGTTTTCACAAAATAATCTTAAATTAACATATTTTATAAGTCACAGAAAATTTTTAAATTGTCTTGTAAAGCCCATTGAAACCAAAATAGTTAGTTGTGCACGGGCAGATTTTTTTATTCATATAATTTTGATAATAAATTTTGCTTAGAGCAGGATTTTATACAACAAGCGCATTGTAAGTATGGAAGGTAAGGAGGAGTAGCACTTCGAATTGTTTACGTTTGTATGATATTTTTGTTGAAAATGTGCCTTGAATTATTGCATACCTTTACGCCATTTTTTTTCGCTGATTTTTCTTATCTTTAACGCTTTCAGTACAGTATATTTACTTAAAAAAATGACAAAACCTACCGGTATGTTGGGATACACACCACCAATTCCCACCATTATCAGTCACTTATTTGAAACGAGGCGATACACGAAAAAAGAAAAAAAAACAACATCCGTAAATCACATAAAGTTACAGTTAAATGTATTAGTAATCTCAATAGGTATTCTTCGGTTGCCACTCCAACTTCACGATGTCTTCGGCCTTCGGCGATTGTTAAAATTAAGCATTACGCTCCCTGTGTCCATAAGTCTATGGGATACTTCTAAAAATGTTCTTCTAGCTGGTAGCCTTCTATCAGAAAAACGTTATTCGTAAATGCGCCTAGCCTCTTCAGAATTGCAATGAGCCTCTCCGTAAATCCGCATATCGTGAGGTGCTGTTGTGTTTTGTAGAACTTCCGATTTCACTGTTTTTTCACTTGAAACTTATAGAGGGTAGACTGATACATTATTTTAAATCAAGAAAAGTGTGGATGAAGCACTTTTTTCATGAAAATTTTTAACAGTTTTTCCACCATTAACTCCACCGCCATCTGCCGTATGACGTTGACGTCTGTGCATATGTCATAGTATATGAGAGGCGCTGGCCTGCACTGTTGCCAGATTGGGCTCCGCATTTAGGGGAAAGTATGAAAAGTGGAAAATGTATATACGTATATTTAAATAATGAAACACAAAAACGAAAAACTGAAACAAACAACAGTGGCAAAATAAAAAGCGATTCTTAATAATTATATAACAAAACAACACAGGGAACTGTGGGTCCTGGGCCGCTTCGATGTCTCCACGAAACGTGGGCACATTATTTATGTTCCAAATAGGAATGTGCCTACGCTTGAGAGCTAAATACTAAAATTTGTCAAGCCGAGAACAGAAATCTGGAATTACGATTGGGCCGGCTACAATCGCTTGGGGAACCTAGGAGGTGTTTCCCCCTACATCCATGAAACATTGAACCGCACACTAAATTTTGTGGATCCGGTAACAGGAGTGTGCACTAATGAAATTGAAGGGCACTGGTCTAGAGTAGAGCAATTTTTGAGGCGGCTGGGTGTCATGCAGTTGCCTCATTTACCCGAATATAATGACCAGTCGATTTGGTGGAGGCTCTATGGTCCTAGACCCGACTCAAAAATATATTGCGATAAATTGCCGCAAAGTATACCTTTTAATATTGAATACTTTCTGTTCATTTTAGTTTTTGGATTTGTTTTTAATTTATTGTTTTTACTTTCTGTTTTTGTTATCACTTAGAATTGCTTTTTATTTTACTGTGTTGTTTTTTGTTTTTTATAATTACATGGAATTGTTTATTGTTTTACTGTTTTTATAATTATTTACAATTGTTTTTTAGTTTACCACTGTTATATTTTGTCATATAATTATTAAGAATCGCTTTTTTGCCACTGTTGTTTGTTTCAGTTTTTCGTTCTTGTGCTTCATTATTTAAATATACCTATATAAATTTTCCACTTTTCATACTTTCCCCTAAACGCGGAGCCCAATCTGGCAACAGTGCAGGCAAGCATGCACAGACGTCAACGTCATACGGCGGATGGCGGTGGAGTTAATGGTGGAAAAACTGCTAAAAATACAGTGTTTTGGGAAAAAAATTTCATGAAAAAAGTGCTTCATCCACTCCTCTATAAGACTACCCTCTATAAGTTTCAAGTGAAAAAACAGTGAAATCGGAAGTTCTACAAAACGCAACAGCACCTATTGTGATACTCGCGTAACGAAAACATCTCTTTAGTACCAAAATGCACGCACTTATACAGCAATACAGACTGAATAATAAAATGTGATTTCAATTCGGGTAAACATTACTTGCATTAACGTATGCAAGAAACTATCAAATATTTTTTTCCCGATGTAGGTATTTATTTTTTTGCCTACCGATATGATGTCGGTCGCGATAATACATGCAGTGCAGGCGTAGTACGACGTTGCCAGTTGTGTGAGGGATTTTGTTTGCTTGTTTTTTTTTCGGAAAATTGTAATTAATAAGCAAGAAAATTATTTTGTTAGAGACATTGATTAATAAATAAATGTATTGATACATTTTACGCTATTAGGCATATAAATTTAAATTATTAAGGTGCAAAATCAATTTTTTTCATGACTAAAAAAAATAAGTTCTGCATTTTTTCGCTCCGAAACGGTTGATTTTCGGACATAGGTTATAATGAACTTTTTTGCTTAGAATATTGCCTCTTCAAGTTACAAATATTATTTCCTTAGCACCCTGTATACAAATAAGGGGTAATAAGTGAGACATAAGTACCTTTATTCAAGAAAATGAACGACTGGTATTACAATATGTAAATATAAACTTCCAAGAGCTCTATTGGGAATGAATTCTTTCAAAATACTTAGAGAATGCTTATAGAAATGACAAACGTTATCGACTCCCACTTGCTTCCGGATAGTATTATCATAATAAATAATTGTAAAGTCTGGTTTCATTGATGGAAGTTGTTTAAGGGCAAAACATGGACGCATAAAATGGGTACACCAATTTTTGTGGCAAAACTTATTATTCGACAACAAAGAATGAGAAATTGTGTTTTTTTTTGGGATTCATTCGAAAGTGTTGACAGGAATGAAAAAACTTTTCTAATACGATTTTTAGGCATTTATAAGACCTATAAAAATGAGACTATACGTAAAAAGATCCTACTAATAGCAAAAATGTTATGGCCGAAAAACGAGGCAAAATGCAAGTTTCGACACTTGTTGGTAATGCGACAATAATTTCACGCAATTACTTGAAATTTTTCAAATCCGTAGGATTTATGCTGCTAAATAACAACAAGAAAATTGGAGTATATTGGCCAAGTAGTTTTTGAGAATTTCCAATTGCTTGTCCCAAAAACACCTGTCTTCCGGCCATCAATTATTGAGCAATGGGTTCGTTCAAAGAGCATTTGATAGCAAAATGCAGGTGTTCACCTTGCCGATATTCATATCATCATATTATGATTAGACTAAAAATCTCCTAGAGGTATTAGAAACAACTTTATTAGACTAATCGATCGAAATACCTCTATAAACATAGCATATTTTGGATAAATTTGATTAAATCTTTGAAAGGATCAGGCTTACTGATCCAACCTGCGTACATCGAGTTGGGCTTGATACAGAAGGTTTTTCTATAGCTTCAACCATGATTTAGCGTGGTGCAATATCTTTTTATGAACTTTTCAGCTTTAAGAAGGTCATATCTACCTGCTGTATTATTAATTATTAAACCAGCAAGGCCTAGGAGAGACTGGGATAGGTACTCCGTTCCTGAAAAAACATCCAGCCTTTCAAAGTGACACGAGAGCTTTTGTTTTTTTTAAATGTAGCAGACACGTCAGACTATTGTAGTAACACACCGTATAGAAATGTGTGACAAAAGATCTGGAAAACAGATGAACAAAATATATTGTTTAAAGTGTCAATTGTGTTTGAAAAAGGTAGTGAAACGTCATAAAAAAGGAGTTTTTACCTTATATGTGATTTGATTTCGCTAGACAACATGAGGATTAAAAGTACTTATATCTTAGGATGTGAAGATTCTTACCTTTTACCCTATATCTGGGACAGTTCTGTATGTTTTTTGTCTTCAATGACTCCAGAAAGTACTAATTATCATGGAATTATTGCTAATTTATTTTCAAATTAGGATTAATTAACTATTAAATGCCTACTCTTAACAGTGTCCTTTCTCTTTTGTTCTTCAAATTAAATACGATACACTGGCGTAATTTGCAATTCTCATTCCGACTATGGTCATGAAACGTTCCTAGTGTCTAAAACAGAAAATCCTTGGTCCTTTTTACCATCTAATTTGAAAAATGGTGACACAAACTACCTGAAGCTACTATATTTTTTGCCGACAGCTTCCCAATTTATAAAATATTTCATCGTCTGCAAGCTTTGCCACATGCGAAGGATTGGAGAGACCTCCCTTATTATTTTATTTTTCTTTTACTTGCATTAAAGGCAGGTCGTTATCGTATATTCAGCATTCCCTTCCATGAGCTTTCATATATTCTATAATTCTATGGAATGAACGTAGTATGTACAGATAGCTGCATATTGAGAAAATACGAACCGTTAGCATACGAGTTCTTTATTTATTGTTAGTACAGTAGATCGATAAAGTTCTCCACTGGATACCTGATAGTATTCGTGGTTACTGGTTTTTCGTCGTGTTTCTTTGAGGACGTGATAGGGGGCCTGTAGTGTAACAGACTACACTCTATACCACTGAGCTGACCGGAAACAAAAGAGATACGAAGTCGGTTGAATTAGATAACTTAGAAAATTGCACTCCGAAAGTTTCGTATTCCCGGAGATAGACGAAAGAAACCGAACTTTCTCAAAACAGATTTTATTCTTTATTGACTTTATTTGAGATGGGATTTCAAAAGAAAAAATACTTTAACATAGCTTTTTTTCTCCGCTACAAGGTGGCAATAATTAAAATTTCAATATGATATTTTGTCCCTTGTCCTTAATCATAATCTTTATTTTTTCTTATAGACGCCATCATTTGATTTTTGCTCAGGTGAAAGGAGGTTCCAGTTCTGATTCCAAAAATGTATAATACATGCATACATTGACATTACTATTTCAAAAAATTTCTTAAGCAGGCCCTTATCGGATAGTCATTGCATAATATCATCAACCAAGCATTCCTTCGGTATTTAATGACTTGATAACAGCATGGGAAGGACTCATGAACAGTTACCATAAAAATATTGAAATAGCACAGAAGTGGCTACTAAAACTGATCCAACATAAGGAGGTTACATATGCAACCAATAGATTTCACTTAGAAACTCAGCTCCCAGACGTTAGACAAAATCTTCTTTAACACGTTGACTGCCGTGGGTAGCGTCTCAGGAAATCGACAGATCTGGCCGCGTGACTCCACTATGGGCATTCAAGCAGAAAAATATACAGGGTGTTCCATAATTATTGCGACAAAATGATAGGGGTTGTAGAGGGCATAAAAATATGCAATTTTGCCTTATAAACCCCTGTTCGTAAATATGCCGTTTGAGCACTACCGCTAATTTTACCTTAAGAGAAACAAAAAACTCAACAGCTGCAAAATGTTCGTCTAGCACATTTCATGGTCTCGCCGATTTGTAAAAAAAAGCCTGCTGTGTTTACATTTTTGTTATCGTAAATTCTCCACACCGATTCATTTAATTTATCTGAGTGGTGCGTCAAACTAGAGGCCAATCCGCGTACAAGCGTGCGTGCTATTGCACATGAAATGGGAGCGTCTCAAACTACTGCTTGGCGGGTTCTCCATGACCAGCAACTACACCCATACCACCTTTTCAAAATCCAAGCCATGGGTCCAGGAAACTATCTGCCGCGTCGACGTTTTTGTCGTTGGTGGCTGCAGCAGGAGTTGAGGCAACCAAACTTTGGTCGCTACGTTTTGTTCACTGACGAGTCCTGTTTCACAAAGGACGGTTATTTTAATAGCCGTAACAGTCACATTTGGGATGAAGAAAACCCTCATGCCATAGCCATCCATAGAGACCAACATAGTTTTCAATTCACATCTGGTGCGGCATTGTGGACGAGCATATCATCGGGCCATATTTGCTTCCACCACGTTTGGATGGGCATGCTTATGGTCGATTCTTACAGCATGTGCTACCGGAACTATTAGAAAATGTGCCACTGAACATAAGAGCCAACACGTGGTTTCAACACGATGGCGCTCCAGCCCACTTTTCTTTACAAGTGCGGCAGTATTTGGACGACAAATAGGTGGATAGGCCGAGGTGGCCCTGTGCCTTGGCCTGCGCGGTCACCCGACCTGACCCCACTGGATTATTTTCTCTGGGGACATCTGAAAGCTTTAGTGTACGAAACTACTGTTCCCAACCAACAAGAGCTACTGGGAAGAGTGATGGCCGCGTCCGCACATGTTCAGGACAAACCGGGGGTATGCCACAGAGTTCGCCGATCATTGAACAATCGTGCACAGCTGTGTATTGAGCAAGGTGGAGGACACTTTGAGCAATTACTGTAGGTAAGCTGTTTCAAGAAACTGATCTTTTTTTTTTTGCTGCATCCCAAACGGCATATTTCCGAACAGGGGTTTATAAGGCAAAATTGTTCATTTTGATGCCCTCTACAACCCCTATCATTTTGTCGCAATAATTATGGAACACCCTGTATAATAGCCGCGTGTACCCACAGTTGTACCTCTACCGCGTTTGTTTTATATGGGGACGAGAATCTACGGCTGATATAAGCAGAATATGCTTTTGGCCTGTAACCTTAGTCTGGTATGTGGGTACATGTGGCTGTTATGAGTACTTACGATATAGGGAATGAACAATTTTTATTTAGTAATTTTTGTATTTATAATAATTATTGTATCACAATAAAAACTGAAAAGAGACTGAAAAAACGAAGAACTAACAGGAAAGTGAAACTTTATACAAAATTTATTTTGTGCAGTAATGCACCTCAAAAAAACGACAGGTAATAATGCTTCATGCACTGTGAACATTTGAATTTCGTTCTTTGTGTTCGCTTGTGCATGGTTGCGTCCAAATTCTCGTGCTTTTCATAGCATAAGATGCACCTTCCTCGGCCTGTCCTTCCAACATCCTCAAGAATATGTTGAATGTACGGTGTATTTTCAAGGTTTCCTTTTTGTTCCAAATTCAAAAGCTCTGCTGTTACAATCTCTTTGAATTTTGTAATGCTCATTTTTTCATTCGTCACCTGTTGATGTAAAACGTATGCATTTACCAAGGCAGTACCGGTCAAAAGTTCAATGGCCAGCTTTCTGTACCACTTTATGCCTCTTCTCAGACATGTGTTATATGCTTTCATTTGATCTGATAGATCTATAAATGCTTTGTGCTTGTTATAATCAATGACTGATGAGGGCATTTCCGTTTCTTTGTCACCACTTTGAACTTTTATCATTTCAGAGGTATGTTTGGTACTCAGAATCAGAACATCTCTCTTATCCATCCACTTTTGAACAACTACGCCTGAACTGGATTCGGCAGCTACAGTTTCTCCTTTTTTCAGTTTCTTTTCTGTAACCTCTTTGGGATTGAACTTTCGATTTGCCCTCAAGGTACCAACTAAATGTGTTTTCTTCTCAAGCAGTTCGTTAACCAACGAAACGCTTGTGTAATAGTTATCGGTGTAAATCGTACGTCCTTCGTTCAAGAGATTTTTAGCGAGTGTCAGTACAACATTCTATGATGATGCTTGACCTTCGGTTTTATCTTGACCAGCATATACTTGAATATTTTATGTATACCCCTTGTCCAAGCATAGCTTGTAAAGTTTTATTCCAAACTTATGACGCTTGTTCTTTATTATTGTCTAAATCGTAGGCGTCCTCTAAACGGTACCAGTGTTTCATCAATACAAAGTGATTCCTTTGGAACGAGCGGAGCTTGAAAACTTTCAAGTAGCTTTTCTATCAGGAGAGCTATTTTTTGCAGTCTGTTTTCTGAAATTACTTCATTGTTGTGGAAATGTCAGACTCTTAGTAACAACTGAAATCGGTTTCGTGACATTACATTTTTGATTTTATTGTCAAACATCAACGCTTTGGACCAATATGACTCAATAGATGGAAATTGACACAGGCCCATCCAAAATATAATTCCAATGAATCTTTTCGTTTCAGCGACGTCCACATCACGCCACTGATGAATCCTAGCTTTAGGAGCTGACTCTTTCGCCTTACATTGAGCAGCATATCTGTTTGTTTCTATGATCATCATATTCAAAATGTCATTGTTCAGAAACATCTCGTAAAAATGCATTGGATTTTCATTAGCATATGATTCGTATATATATGTGGTCTGACACCCGAATCAGATATTGTAAAATGAATATCTTTCAAATGTGATCCTGATACCTGGTGCCAAACAAGGTCTGTGGTACTGTCATTTGATGGACCAACTTCACTGGTGCCCGCAGCATAGTTACGAATAACTTCTTCGATTGTTTCCAGTTCAGAATCAATGACCGAAGCATCAGCATCTTCTGCATCACTATTAGATGTTGCTGTTTGGGATCCATTGAAGAGTAAACGACGACGTTTTCGACGACTCGGTTCATTGTCTGAATCATCACTCGATGATTTGTCATGACTAGGTATATACTCATCCTATAAATCAGCAAAAGGATCTTCCTCCTCATCCGACAACAGCTCCTAAAAGAGTTGCATATTCTTGTATTGTAACCGTCTCCAAATATCTCAAGTAAAAACTACCTGCCATATCTTTATGAGCCTTTCCTGCTCTTTTTCATAACTCATCGTAAATCGTTGGAAATTTCTTTTCCACGCACCGCTTGTGACCGACGAACAATAAACGTAACAAGCTACTACCGGCACGTGGTCATACGATGGGACTGGAAATAGATGCTGGCGCTTGCGCACTACTACCGTGACGTATATCTGCTGAGACGCCACTTGGGGACCACGTGGCTGCTAGGTGTGAAAGCATGCTTAAGGGCCGCGTGCACCCAATATGGGGTCTCATCAATATCTATATGTTGTAGATCAAAATTATCTCAACCGCCGACTAAGAACTACTAAACTATAGTTTCTCAGCCGTTTAAGCTAAAAAAAGTATTGCGACCAGAGGAAACATCATTTTTTCAACATTGTGGCAGTCAACGTGTTAACAATGGACTGATGTACCACATTAAGTACATTATATGATGCATCTGAATCCTATCTATCACAATAATCAAACAAGGTCTAAGCAAAATTCAGATCTGTGCGAAAACATATAAAAACCATCTCGTCTTTTTTTAGGACGAAGACTTTTCGATCATATTCCGGCACAATAAAGATTATTAAAACATCAAATAGATTCACAAAAGAAATCAAGCCATGGATCATACAGCAACCAAGGAATTCCACCCATAAACTTATAGACACTAATAATTATTATTGAACTCAATTCAGTTTACATACTTCGAAGTTGAGTCATTTATTTTAACAGTGAGTAGATCTAAGCAAAAGAAATGTTTTTTTCCTTTAACATTTTTGTGGTAAAATTAAAGTAACAAAGTTATAGCCCTTTAGAAGTTTGAGTACCGCCCTGTCTCAATAATATTATGTGCTCGGCAACAACGGATATAATCCGCCTTATCGGTTCATCGCATCGGAAACAAAAAAGCGAAATAATTTGAAACGCTTATCACGATGTCTTTATTACAATTTTATTCAGTTGTACTCAGTCAATGTGTCAGTCGGTAACGCGTGAGTGAATAGTGGTGTTTGTTGCGTGGCTCAAACGAAATAAAAAATGGCACATGTTCACGAAAATGCTGAACTTGTGGACATGATTCTTATTTACGGGGGGGAGTCTTTACAAAATGCTGCCACGGCATCACGGATTTATGCGGATCGGATTCCCAATCGAGTGCGTTGTGCCTTTGTTAATGTAGTACAAAGGGCTCGTGAATCAGGTGACTTAAGACCTCACAGGGGAGGGCATGCCAGTGCTCCAAGACCGCACGATCAAATACAGGTCCGCACTGAAATACTTGTCGGGAGGATACGTTATAAAACAAGGTAACATTTTTTTAATTTTTTTTATTTTTACACACATATTTTGGTTTATATTCCTTCTACAATCATTATCTGAAAATTAATGACTCAACTTCAAAGTCACCCTGTATATCATGTGTATGTTTGTAGGAATATTTTACGCAGAATCAGTTTAACATCAAAAATTGTCTGAATAATTTAGCCGATCTTATACTTAGATAAATACTAATTTATAAACTTAGCTTCATTGCAATATCCACACTATTCAACGTTGGTACTATGTTTTTATCAGATTATATACGCTTTCTTACAAGATGTCAACCTGGAACTGTCGTTTACTTCATGCTCACTTGTACCAGACGTGAAAGGAACCATTTGCAAACTAGCAGCTACCTATTCAACAAGTTGACATTTTATAGGCTTGTTTGACATTATATAGGTTTCTTACGTAATAATCCCGCCGGTCAGGTATAATGTAGGGTGTATGGTTGGCCTAATGTGGAAAATGAAAGAAAACGAGAGACGTATTTCTGTGAAAAAATTGGAGCTGCGCAGGATGCTACAAATTTTTAATTAGCATTCCAAAAAGAAACGCACATTACTGTTAAGGTTTATACTTCTGCTGCATTCGCAGTTATTATGAAAATCTGACGAAGTTCATTAATTCTAAGCGCGTTTGTTATTCTTGACTGTAATAACTGCTATTTATGATATTTTTACATCTTCCAGTGTACTTTCTATTCATCTTCCTTGCCCAGCAGACTCTAAATTTTCGTAATAAATTAAATTTCATGCCAGCGGCCGACATAACTTACTTTATGAGGGAGATTAGAATTAAACTTTCATACTAATGGTATAATGTAATTTTCGGATAAAAAAGTTACGCAATGAACTTTTCTGCATGGACTGTTGCGGCATCCCCAGCATCAGCAATTGCAGATGATTTTCAAAAAATGAAACAGCTTCGAATACCATAATAATTATTGTTGGCAGCTTTGGTTTCAGTAAAAAACAGCTATTAGGACGACAAGGTCCATTCGTATTGATTTCGAACAAACTTTTTTTATATAATCGAGCAGCAGCATAGAGAGAAGCCTAAATATCAGGGAAGGCTACAAGAAACTTAAAAAAGCTTATTAATCCTGTTTTTGAACTGCTCTAGGTTATTAGAGCTGGGAGAATGCCTTCTCAGGTAGGTTATTTCACAATCTCGATACCCTAGGGACAAAGGAGCGGTCATATCGACGGGTTCTGGATGTACAAGATTCTACATGGTTAAGATGCGACGCGGTAGTCAGGCCGGTCTGTCTGGCAGGCACATCGCGCCGCGACATCATGAAGGAGAGCTCTGAGGAGCAAAGCCCGTTGACATAGCGGTAAAAGAGAGCTAGATCCCCAACGGCCCATCGGTGCGAGAGGGTTCTGAAACTGTCCGTTAGAGAAAAGTCGTCGATCAGTCTGAACAGCATCGAGGATAAATAGAGTATTCGGGGCGCCAGCATCCCAAACAAGTAAGCAGTACTCAAGGCTAGGTCTTATCTGAGCCTTGTACAGGGTTAGGAGGTTATGTGGACAAAAATACTTTTTAGCCCTAAACAAATAGCCTATCTGTTTCCCAGCTGTTTTACAGGTACATCCTGCTAGGATATGGATATTGCTCTTGATTTTAAGACTCCGAATGAAAAACTATCTACTAGTTGTAGTGCCTGCGGGCTGCTGGTACTTTTTGTTGAACCGGCACGGGGATTGTATGACGCAGCCGGTTGGAAGCGATAAGGAGGCTTCCACATGTGTGTAGTATGGTACGAACACACTGAATAAATATTGTTATTAGAAACCGTTAGGTATTGCAAGAAATATATGTGTCACCGGAAATGCTGCCGCAACCAGAGGAATGACAGCAACTACCTTGTAGTACCTAACAACAAAGATTGAACAGAATACAATTAATCATAAGTGAATCCACTAGGGGAGTAAAAACCCAAGACTACAAGTTACTACATGTGCTATCTCGATTGCTGACTTTTGATACTTCCTTCAAAAATCTTTTTGGAAATATATAAGTTGGTCATGAACATTTTCTTTAGCAGTCATTAGTTTCAAACTTGAATTTGACATCTTGTGACTTGTCCTTCGATTTTGAGGTATAATTCACAATTTTTCTTGTCACTGCATTAGAGATGGGTTTGCTGTCTAAGATGATTTACAGCTTAACAGGAGTTTTCAATTATGATTCCAAATATGATCGAGATTTCCAAACCTATTATTTACGCAAAAACAGAATTTCCTAAGTAAACATTGAAATCACCAGATAGACATTTGTTTCATATACCAGATTTATCGCAAACCATTTTAATTTATTCCTGAATTTATTTGAGATGGGATTTCAAACTATCTTGCATGTTGCTATTGCTACTTTTTATGCTCTGCAAGATGGCGTGTCAAATTTTCAATTCGAGGTTTCTTCTCTTGACTTCCATCACCAACTTTGTTTTTTTATATTTTGTATATGGACACTGTATCGACATTGACATATAAAAGGATTTTTCAGTCCTAAGCTAAGCGATGATGACGAATTCGTTGTTGGAAAAAAATTATAAGGAAATAAAAAGATATGGTGAATCCTTCACACAAAGTGAACATTTTATTGATGGTAATAATAATAATAATAATAATAATAATAATAATAATGTCTTTAGTAATCCATCCAACAATGCTCTCAGAAGAGTCAGGCTTTGCCTATTAAATGACGGACAATGCTTTGAACATCTGCTATGATTTGCCTGCTTATGTGCGAATATTATTATTATTATTATTATTATTGTTGACTGCTTGCTTTATTTCTTTTCTTCTCGGTCTCTGTTACTATGTTCAATGTCATAAGGTCCCTGTCCATAATTTGACCATACGCTTTTGTTTCTTCATAATTCTCGTTCCAACAACAAATTCATGGTCAACTAAAATACATCGCTGCATTTAGGACTGAAAAAGCCATTTAAATGTACAAAATTACAATATAGTGTCCATATGAAAAAACAAAGTTGACTACGCCATCTTGTTAAAGCGAAAAAGTGGCAATAACAACAAGCAATTTAATTTGAAATCTTATTTCAAATAAACTCAGGGGAAAATAAAAATGATTTAAACGCTTATCTAAGAATTTTCTTAAACAATTAAGGTTTGGAAGTGCCAATGTATGACATACTACACATTTTTGGAATCAGAATTAGCAATTCTCCTGTACCAGAATCCAATATAATCCAAAATAAAGTTGATGCTGGAGTACAAGAGACAAAACGTCATACTGATATTCTAGTTATGCCATTTTGTAGAGAAGGAAAAGTGGAAATAATGTGCAATGCAATGTGCAGAAGTTTTGTTTGGACGAGAAGGCAGTAGAAGAAGAAGAAGAGGAAGACCGAAGAAGCAATGACTGGAAAGTGTCAAAGAGGATATACGAAGACTAGGCATACCAGACTGGGAGGAAAGGACTAAAAACAGAAAAGCGTGGAAAGAAGTTGTCAAAAAGATAGAAGTCATGGGCCTTCAGGCCTGAAACGCTGAATTATATATATATATATACCTATATATATATATATATATATATATACAGGGTGGCCAAACACGTGACGTCATAAAAAAAAATTAGATTCTCCACATCGAGAGGAACCCAAATCATCCCCATATATATGGTCCGATTTTGTTTAGTTTAGGAGTTATGATTTTTTTTCGGATTTTTCGAGAATTTTTGAGTTCTGTGTTTATTTTTACCATAACTTCGTTAATAATTGTGATAAATGCCTGCTTTTTTCACGATTATGTAGCTAAGACCTAAGGCTTAACTATCATATAATCATTCAAGTCATGTAACTAATACTACTTTTTAATTTTTTTCACAATCTTCGAACATAACAAAAAAGTAAAAAAGTGCAACAACTTTGAACGTTTATAAAAAATTGAAAAAACATGTTCTTACTATTCGTAAGTATCTTAAAAACTTCCTTACGGTATCAGCTATTTACCGTAAAAATTTCATCAACCTAGCTTTACTACATGCTACCGTAATTGTGGCTCAAATAGAACCGAACCCAAAATTGGATAACCCTCTGCTCAATAGAAATTGTTAGTTTCGGAAAAAAAATTTGCAAAAACCACAAAAACACGTTTGATTTTTACTGAACAGCAGAATATTATTCATTTATGTTATTTACAAGAGGTTTTCAAAATGTCTGCCTCTAACAGAAATGCACAGTGTACACCTACGTATGAAATTTGGTTTTAAATCTCTAAATGCTTGTGTGTTGTTTTTCAACACATGTGTCGCTTCTTGAATTTTGTTCCTCAATGAATTTTCATTTGCACATTCTTGGGCGAATGTTATGTCTTTAAAATATCCCCAAACAAAAAAATCAATGGGGTTGAGGTCAGGGGAGCGTGGAGGCCATCGTATCGGTCCGTTTCGTCCGATCCATCTGTCTGGGAACCTTTCGTTTAAGTAGTTTCGCACGATCGTTGCGTTGTGGCATGGTGCACCATGATTCTGGAACACCATGTTCCATCTGGCTTCCAGGCTTGAATCTTCCAGCAATAATGGTAGGCTATTTTCAAGGAAGCTTTTGTAGGCTACCGAATCCAACCTTGACGGCAGTTCAAATGGACCGATAAATTCCATATTGAATATTCCTGACCACATGTTCACACTAAAACGGTGTTGAAATGTCGACGGCCTTGACTGGTGGGGGTTTTCAACAGCCCAAGTATGTAAATTATGGATATTGAATATCCCTGTTCTTTCAAAACGTGACTCGTCAGTCCATAAAATTTTATCAAAAAAATCGGGATCCTCTCGTTGTCTTCGCAGCATTGTCTCGCAGAAATCCACTCTTAACTGGTAATCTGAAGGCATCAACGCTTGAACTCTTTGAACATGATAGGCATGATAACCTTCTTCATGAAGAATATTTTGTATCGATGTTTGTGGTATTCTAAGGTTTTGTGCCATAGATCTCGTACTCGTTGAGAGATTCCGGCTAATTTCTTCAAGTACTACTTCTCTGCGATCCGGATCAGCTGTAGGATATCCTTCATTGCTTCCTCATCCTGGAATGATGGTGCACCATGCCACAACGCAACAATCGTGCGAAACTACTTAAACGAAAGGTTCCCAGACAGATGGATCGGACGAAACGGACCGATACGATGACCTCCACGCTCCCCTGACCTCAACCCCATTGATTTTTTTGTTTGGGGATATTTTAAAGACATAACATTCGCCCAAGAATGTGCAAATGAAAATTCATTGAGGAACAAAATTCAAGAAGCGACACATGTGTTGAAAAACAACACACAAGCATTTAGAGATTTAAAACAAAATTTCATACCTAGGTGTACACTGTGCATTTCTGTTAGAGGCAGACATTTTGAAAACCTCTTGTAAATAACATAAATGAATAATAATCTGCTGCCACAACGCAACAATCGTGCGAAACTACTTAAACGAAAGGTTCCCAGACAGATGGATCGGACGAAACGGACCGATACGATGACCTCCACGCTCCCCTGACCTCAACCCCATTGATTTTTTTGTTTGGGGATATTTTAAAGACATAACATTCGCCCAAGAATGTGCAAATGAAAATTCATTGAGGAACAAAATTCAAGAAGCGACACATGTGTTGAAAAACAACACACAAGCATTTAGAGATTTAAAACAAAATTTCATACCTAGGTGTACACTGTGCATTTCTGTTAGAGGCAGACATTTTGAAAACCTCTTGTAAATAACATAAATGAATAATAATCTGCTGTTCAGTAAAAATCAAACGTGTTTTTGTGGTTTTTGCAATTTTTTTTTCCGAAACTAACAATTTCTATTGAGCAGAGGGTTATCCAATTTTGGGTTCGGTTCTATTTGAGCCACAATTACGGTAGCATGTAGTAAAGCTAGGTTGATGAAATTTTTACGGTAAATAGCTGATACCGTAAGGAAGTTTTTAAGATACTTACGAATAGTAAGAACATGTTTTTTCAATTTTTTATAAACGTTCAAAGTTGTTGCACTTTTTTACTTTTTTGTTATGTTCGAAGATTTTGAAAAAAATTAAAAAGCAGTATTAGTTACATGACTTGAATGATTATATGATAGTTAAGCCTTAGGTCTTAGCTACATAATCGTGAAAAAAGCAGGCATTTATCACAATTATTAACGAAGTTATGGTAAAAATAAACACAGAACTCAAAAATTCTCGAAAAATCCGAAAAAAAATCATAACTCCTAAACTAAACAAAATCGGACCATATATATGGGGGTGATTTGGGTTCCTCTCGATGTGGGGAATCTAATTTTTTTTTTATGACGTCACGTGTTTGGCCACCCTATATGCCTTTTGAAATCCAACTACAAATAAAATCAAGAAATAATTAAAGCGATTTTGAGATAATTCGGTTTTTTCCGTCTATCTCTGGAAGAATTGCCTTAATTAAAGCGACTTCGTATCTCATCAAGTCATCGTTGGTTGTCAGAGCGGTGTGTGGGACCTTTGCTCTTGAGTCACAGTGTCAGTTTGTAAGTCTGTCAGGTCTGGTAACCCAGAAACCAGACAATTTTAAGGAAAAAAGGGGAAGGAAAGGAGAGAAGGAAGAACGAGAGCAAAGGGGAAGAAGAGAATCTTTTAGGATAGGCAGCATTTAGGCATTGTTAAAATCACTTCACAGATTTTGAATGGTCTAAAAATATTTGATTTTTTTTGTTTTTTCTAATGGTTGTGTAAAAATGCTCCAATTTTGGTTGTTCTAAGTTCACGAGTTAATTTTGATTACAGTGCGAGCCGCGGCCTTTTGTGCTTGCGAACTTGCTCGACTGTATAGTCCACTGACACACGCAACAGAGGGTTGCTGTGCGATTCCGCTAGGCTATAGCGCCGCTGCGCCTGTTGCTTAATGTAGTCCTTTAGGTAAGGGACATCGAGGTCTCTATGTAGAGTTTCGTTAGAGACATACCATGGGGCATCAGCAATAGTGCGCAACGTCCTGCTTTGCAGAACCTGCAGATTTCGCATGTGTGTTTTAGCAATAAAACACCAAGCCGCACATGCGTAAGTCATTGCTGGTCTTATGACCACCTTATAGAGTCGAATCTTGTTAATCAAACTTAATTTTGACCGTTTACATAATAATGGGTAAAGCTGCCGAAACGTAATTTGGAATTTAGTTTTTAGCGCTTCCATATGGTTCCGCCAAGTCATCCCTTTGTCCAGAATGACACCGAGATACTTAGCGGAGGATTCCCATGGTATACGAAGTCCATTCATTGAAACTTCAGACGGAACGCCGCGACGTATTTTTGTACAGTAGATTGCCTGCGTTTTCGAATGGTTTATTTTAATTAGCCACCGATCCGCCCAATCTAATACTTCCTCCACCGCACTTTGCAGCCTGTCATGGAATAGGTCACCAGACCACGACTGAGCCACCAATGCAGTATCGTCAGCATAGAGATAGACTTCACAGTTGCTGGGACAAGGGACGTCATGGATGTACAGTGAGTAAACGATAGGTCCAAGGACCGAACCCTGAGGGACGCCGGCTGTCATCAGCCGTGTTGTCAACAGGACGTTGTCAATTTTGATCCGAAATTTCCTACCTTCAAGGAAGGATTTCAGTAGTTTTAGAAGCCAAAAAGGGAAGCCCTTTTGGATTAGTTTATACTAGAGGCCCGCGTGCCACACCTTGTCAAATGCTTTTGAGACATCCAAAAGCAAGATGCCAGTACTTTCGTTAAGGGTGAATCCTCTGGTTACACGTTCCACCAGCCTAACCGCCTGTAGCTCCGTACTATGTTCAGACCGAAAACCGAATTGCACATCAGGAATCACATGGTGATCTGACGAGAAATTCTCAAGGTGACGTAGAATCACCTTTTCAGCGAGCTTAGACGCAGCTGAAAGTAGGCTAATGGGACGATAATCCTGGGGAAATATCGAACCCACCTTCTTTGGAATCATTATAACTTCAGCGGTCTTCCACGCGGATGGGAAGTACTGGATCCTTAGCATGGCATTGACTATTGCCACGAGATAAGGACTTCCACGAAAGCAGCTTCAGCGCCTTATTAGTGATTTGATCCTCCCCAGGTGCTTTACGTACTTTAAGGTCTTTAATATGACCTTGAATCTCTGCTGGTGTGCAATGCGGGATCTCAGGAGATACCGCTGATGTGCTAAGCAAATCCTCGGTTGAAGAAGCTTCTGAAGAAGAATCTTCTGATGAAGAAAAATCACCAACGAATGAGCGACTGTCACTGACGCCGTTGGCCCTAAAATATCTCCTGACAGATCTTACGATGTGTTGCTCCTCGTCGAGGTCATTATCAAGATCATAGTTGGGAGAGAACTGTCTTTCCATGGCATCGGCGAAAACCTCAACCTTCTTCTCTGTCCTGAAGACAATGCCTCCAGGACCGTGAATGTGTGGTATTTGTTCACGCTTTCCGTTTTTGAGCGACTTCGCCACCTTCCAGAGAGGAATGCTTGAGTCAAGCATCCCCGCCAGAAAGTCGTTCCATTGCTCATTGCGGAATTCATGAAGAGCATTTCTTACTTCGTGAATAAGATTCGTCGCTCTGCGAATGTCATCAGGATGACAAGACCTTTTCGCTTGCTTAATTGCAGCTCTTTTATCAGAAATTTTCTGACGAATGTCTGCTGGCAGAAAAGGTCTGCCGTGTCGCTGCACGGGAAGTACAGCTGCACGCTGCAGAGTTTGCTGAACAAAACTTGTCCACTCTGCTTGAACCGCATCTATACCGTTCTCATCATCTATGATCGGTATATTGGGGAACTCTTTGAGGAGCGACTTGTATAGCTCCCAATCAATGCGTTTCCTTGGAGGGATTTCATCCCCCAAGATCTGCTCATTAGCCACTTCCAAAACGACGGGAAGATGATCGCTTGAGATGTCATACATGATTCGAGAAGTGATACTGTAGCTACAGTTTTTGGATAATGCCAAATCAAGAACATCAGGTGCCTGAAGGTGATTAAATGGGTGGTGCGTCAGCTCCTCAGTACTATGTATAGGTAGCCATTTCGTATCACATGGTTGTACAGTCGGATCCCACTGGTGGAATTCAACCTGGAATGCCGTGCTCGATGTTTGCAGTTGAAGTCCCCTGCCACAATAAGTGGACCCGAGCAATCTAAAAGGACTTCCAGATCCGCCTCTTGCAGCCTGTTACCACACCTGACATATACCGATGTGATTTTTAACGGCACACCTCCCGTCATATTGCCCACCACGGAAGCCGCTTCGATGCTCTGCATGTCAGCGTTTGTGCTTCTGTGGTAGTCAATACCGCGTTTCACTAGCACTGCCAAGCCGCCACCCCGTCCAGTCAATCTATCAGCCCGGATAACATCGTAATTCGGGAAAGCTATACGATCTCCCGGATTAAGTAATGTTTCCTGCAGCAAGGCCACATCTATACTTTCGTCCACAAGAGCTTGATGAAATTCCCGTCTTTTGGGAATGTCCCTTAGACCCAAACAATTCCAAAAAAGAATTTTGTACCTAGCCATTTGCAGGAAAGATCGCCTGCAAAGCCTGTGTTGCGCTAATCAGAGGACCTATGATCTGCTGTAAGGACCTTAGCGCGGTTGCCAGGTCCATATTTTGCGTGTTCGCAGAAGATCCCACAGAGGGGGCAGCCCGGGTTGCATCCCTAGCTGCATCCGCGTAACTTACATTGCGCCTTTGCGCTATCACTTGCAGATTTTTCTTAGGGGCAAATCTGCAAGTTCGGCTATTCGCTGGATGCCCCCCTCCACAGCTCGCGCACTTTCGTTCCTCTTGTTCTGTTTGAGGGCATAAGTGGGTCATGTGGTCATAAGCACATTTTAGACATTTAGGTGGTACAGTGCAGTAAGATTGCGCATGCTCATATTTTTGGCAGCGGTGACACTGCCCGATGAGTCTTGAGTTCTTTTGAACTTCGACTCGGATAGCCAAACCTAGCAGCTCGTGTTCGTTGAACAGCTGCTGAGATTTTTCTATCTTGGGCAGTATGACTACCACCAAAGGCATGGGCACGCCGCCACCGCGTTTCAGGCGAATTATGTGCAGGGGGGAATATCCCCTCTGTTGCAACTCTTCCTTGATCTCAATTTCCGAAAGTGTCGCATGTACTCCTCTGATTACAGCATGAATGTTCCTCTCCGAGGGTAGAGGGAAAGTGTGATGGGGCACCTCTTCCTCCCTGAAGAGACGAATAATCCTGCGGTAATCATCCTCGGACTTGGGAAATATCCTGATTCCTGCATCGACGGCATCGCGCGTTCGAATTTGATGCCCAAAGAAATAAACTTGTGATTTACGCCTCGCCATCTCGAAGCATCGCGAAGAACGATGGGGGTAACACGTACCTTGCGTGGGGGCTGTGCAGTCGTGTCTTCTGGTACCTGAGATGTCGAAGGCGTGGAAGTAACCGATAGATTAGGCACAGGCTGTTTATTCGAGTCGCTTGCAGTTGAATGAGACGTTTCAGACTGCGATTTTGGTGGAGTGAGAGGAGGAAAGCCTGTAGTGTCGGTCTTGTTTCGTCGCGTTTTACGGGGCTTAACCTTGGTAAAACCGTCAGGGAGTGTATCTTCGTCTGTGGAAAGATCGCTTGAATTATTTAACGGTCTCTTAAGATTGACAGCTTTGTCTTTACTGTGATTTTTGGGAAGTGTTTGGGAAGAATGCGTAATATTTAGATGGGAAGGTACCTGGGTTGTCAGTAGGAGGTTAATTTAACTGTTAGGTCGGTAATTGTCCGCTGCTGGGCTTCGTTGATCATCATCAATCTTTCAATGGTCTTCTTATCATCGTCCTTTTTTGACAGCTCCTGTCGAACCATCTCCAATTCGGCTCTCAACTCCTCTATGGTCTGCTCCTTCGACTCCATCTCCATTGCCATGGTGGAAGCGCCGTTTCCTGACCCCCCTGGGTCAGTTTCCATAGTAAATACCTCGGTTATCTCGGTTTTCGTCTAAAAAATTTTCCGGATCGAAATTACGGGACAGCTGCTATCAGTGCCCTATACAGGGCGATGCTTCGTATCTCTTACAGATTCCGATATTCCAATGGTGAGGGTCGAATTTGAAACATCCGGTATGACCCAGTTTTTAGTATTGTCATCGCAGCTGTCGGACGCGGTTTCATGAGTCGGAACCGAAACCACTGGAATCATAATCGAAATAATCAGAATGGGGATCGAAACCACTGGAACCGATTTTTACTAGATGATCGAAATCGATTCTTTCAATCCTATCTGCGGTACCGCTTCTTTGGGGTGGCTGGCTGAGAACTGTACTGGTTCTATTACAAACAATCAGGTTGAATGTTGTCAGTTAAATTGCACTGATATGCTCACAACTAAAAATTGGAAATAATAAAAATTCTTATTTTTCAGAACACCTACATACATGATCCTGTTTACCTGTACAGTTCAACTGTTCAGGAAAACCCTAATTCTAATGAGTATGGCTGGCCTTATACGCGTGGGTAGTGGTGAGATTGTATATATCCTTGGACATCAAGCAATTTTACCTTGGGTAGAAGCTACGTAACGAGTCGGCTTTAATGAATACGTCATACGTTTTGCGACTAATTAAGAATTTCTATAATTCTTCAGAGCTCCAATTTTTTCGCAGAACCGCGTTTGTCGTTGCCCTTTACTTTCCACGTTAGGTATATGCGTGGGTGGTAGTGAGATTACAGAAAGTCTCTGATACGAGATAATTAGCTATTTGGATAGAAAAATTCCATAACTGCGTTCCCTATTAGTTGCATAAATAAAGAGCAGTGGTCGCCAAACGTTTCAGTGTGTTTTTGGAATTTTGGAATAAACAGTGAGCTGCCGAGTCGTAAGCAATGTTAGCCAACTTAAATGAAATTATACATAGTTGTATGCGACATGCATGTGTTTATTTTACCAATACTAATATATACTAATAAATTTAAATAAGCTAATAACTAATACATGCTACATAACTTCATCCATTCCCAACAATCGTAGTGTTTGAAAAATTAATAAAGGTAACTAAAAATTAAAAAAAGCAAAGCACTATTTTAAAGAAAAACGTGTCCAGATAAAAAATGCGTGATCAATGAGAAGCCTGAAACTCAGATTCACTGAAATTTTTTTTTAATGTTTGGAGTATAATTTGATACCGTCATTCGAATACAATTATCCAAATGTTCATCTGTAAGTCCATTACGGTATCTGTTTTCAATAAACTTCATATTTGAAAAAGAAGATTCACACAAATAGGTTGAACTAAATAACGCTTTCACTTTCAAGGCGACACGACCTCAAACTGAATATTTATCTTTAATTACTGAAGGCCAGATACATTTTGTATTTGAGACTAATGATTTTAGAGCTTAGGCCCGTATCGTCAGTCGTCCATACAATTGTAGGGAGCCTTTATGGCCTCCTAGATTGTCATAGTTTTCTACTTCTACGTGTCAGAACTCTATTTTGAGGTTATGTCATAAACATCTATTTGCATCAAATTGTGCTTGCTTTTGAGTTATATCATGTTTTATCAGCCTGAAATTTCCTACAATTTAAAAAGAAAACATATCTTCACAATAGGAGAGCGCTGACGCTGACACGGGACAAGTGTAATCTAGAAATTTTTGAAGGAGAGAAAGGAGTATGACAATCAAGGAGGCCATAAACGCGCCCTACAATTGTAGGGACGACTGACGATACGGGCCTAAATCATTTTGAAACGCAATTACTTCTATTTCTGTCGCAGCGATGTCTTCGCTAAAATTCTGCGTAACAGAAGTTTCAAACTGTTGAATATCAATTTCCATGAAGGGTGAAACTACAAATTGCGCCACTATAGCAATTTCGTTGAAATCCTTGAAACGATTTTTGAAGTTATCCTTCAACTCAGAAACTATTTCTAAATGATATTTTCTGTCATATGGTTCTAATGGATTTCGAGATATTTTTTCTGAAAGAACAGGAACATACCTGGTATCGCCATAGATTAAGTTTTGTTCCCAAAACTCAAGCTTTTTGATAACCGATTTTATATCAGAAATCATTCCTGCTAGTCTTTAGTCTCTTCCCTGAAGCTGTAAATTAAGTTTATTTAATTTTTCTGTAATATTCACAAGAAAACAAAAATCTCAAAACGAGATTGAATTTTCCAGTTCCGGACTCGGTCCATCACGTTGTTTAAAAAATTGAACTATGGCAGATATGATATCATTAAAACGTTTTAGCCGTCATCCCCTACTTAACCATCGAACTTCAGGGTCAAGAAGTAGTTTCCCGTATTGACAGTTAATTTTATTGGCCATTTTTTTGAATAATCTTTGTGACGCTTGAACTCTAATGTTGTTCATCATTTTTACTATCAATTTCATAACGTTGTTTAGTTTCAGAAAATGTCCACATAATGCTTGCTGATGGATAATGCAGTGGTAACAGAGAAATTGCGGAAAACTTTCATCTTTACGACATAACCCCACGAGACCCTTATCACGACCCACCATAGCTGGAGCGTCATCCGTTGTCAAGCGTACCATTTTGGATATTGGAGTTCTCTCAGAAGAAATTATATTTTCAAAAGAGGCAAAGAAGTGTCTAGTGGTCTGCCCTTTTAGTGGAATAAACTTCAAAGGATCTTTAATCGTAAAATCACTAAATACCATCCTGACGAACATGGCCATCTGAAAGGTGTCAACAAGATCTGTGGATTCATCCAGCTGCAGTGAAAAATAAGCACAGTTATCGAAGTTATTTCTTAACTATAAGACTACGTTACATCATTGCTTATTACTTCTACTCGTCTCGTCGCTGTATTAGCGGAAAGTTGCAAAGATTTTATAGCAGACACTATCTCGCTTGTATGTCGAAAGTTGGCAAATAATGAATCTGCAGGTTCTAAAAACGCCTGTTATATCATTTTCCCGTCTTCATAAGGTTGCTTGCTAATTAACCGATTTTTTTATCGTTTCAGCTTTTCCGTTTTGGTTGCAGAACGTAATGGGGATGATATTTCAAAATTCGAATGTACAGTTTTACAGTGCCTCTCGATATTTCCTTTTTTAGCAACGGAAACAGAAGTATTACATAACAAGCATACATTTTTACCTTTAACTTCTGTCAAGGAATGCTGTTCTCCGTTCAAACTAATCAAGATCTTTCTCGAACAGATCGCTCACCGCAGTGTGGCCGTTGCTTGTGTTTATTATAAGAATTGACAAAATTTACGGAAGCTTCTATGATTTTTACACCTTTTCAAAATATGTTGTGAGCCACCAGAGTCGCTTTGCGAGCTACCAGTAGCTCGCGATCGACGGGCTGGCGACCACTGAAATAGAGCTTCGCACGTAGATCACAAGTTTGTTGTTGTCACTTATTTGCTAAGATCAACCAAGGGCTCAAAAATATCATTTCTCTAATACAAATAGGGCTTATCATCCTATAACCTATAAAAGAGCTCTTAAAAATACTTACGTAACTGCAATGACATTCAAGAAATACCAAATTTGTTTGACGGCTTGAGTACAATGTGTGTGAGAGAGAAGCGCGAGAAGTGTGCATCAACACACGTTAGAAAGAGATAGAAGCTGGCTTAAGAATCAAGGTCATCACCACATTGCCTAGCAGCGGTGACGCAGAAGGTCGTGCAATCAACAATTTTGTATTTCAGTATTTTAATTTATTTTAGAATTATCGTTGATTTCCACCGATGGTGACAAAATCAACACATCATGAGTTCCGCTCGCTGTCGCAAAATGTAACAAATACCATCACGCAATCCAAACTATCACTGTCTGAATGTGCGCAGGTAAAGGCCATTTTGTAGCAGAACGACACTGCCCTACGACCGCTAGATGGGTAGTGACTAAATTCGCTAATGGAATGTACAAGATGCGGTGTTATCAAACGAACCGATGATGCAATGTTGCAGAATTTATGGCGATCCTGACCGTTCATTTCGACCTAAAATAGAGTGCCGTTAAGACCGATCATGAATCAATCCTGAATAGATTCGACACAATTCACATTTCAAGACTGTGTACGCTCAAAATAACACGATTATTTGGGCGTAAAGAATAAACTAAGACATATTTTCAATATGCAACTTAAGTCAAGGAACTATTGTCACATATTGGCAACACAGCAGATTGCCACGTCAGCGTTGCTAGACAACCCGATTATGAGCTTAGGTGCCTCTCTTGCACACATTGAACTCACGCCGTCAGATGAATTTGCTTTCCAGTGTATAAACTTAAGCCCAGCAGGTGGGCATATTTACAATGGAGCTGCAGGTGATCCAACGCCGGACAGTATTTTAGAGTTATACATGTAAAGTTATATCGATTCGTCTGAATATATACCAGAATCTTAATTTAAGAGAATTCCGACCGGCCGCCTTCACTCTAGGCAAGAGAATTGCTGTAACATCTTTCTTTTATCTAAGTACGCCTTGGGGTATCTGGAAAATTAATGAATGCGAACACAGTAATTGCTTTGGTTAATTACTCTATCTTTGCTTTGAAGGGGTGTAGTCCAGTGAAACTTGACTTTTTTTATTTTTCCCGTAAGGGACAGATAACTGTTGTGTGATGTGGTCTTATCTATAGATTCAGCTACTTTTTACTTTTATCCAATAGCCCACACCGCTTGACCTTCTCGCTGATACACATTAGTATTTTTACTACCATGCCTATCGGCGAAGAGGTACCTAGGTATTGTAATCGCAAAAAATTTTAAAATTGAGATATTACATTTTTTGGAACTTATACGACATGTACTTGAGAAGTACCTAGTGGTGGCGAAGCTAGGAGCAAAAACACGAATGAAATTAAAATCAATTAAACTTCGTTTTTCGACGTTTCATGGGCCCCTGATCATTTTCGAAAAAATTTCTGTAGGTTTGAAACTTTCTGGTTGAGGTTTGTGGGGGTGCGGGTTGCAAATTTAACGTCTTTGGTATTAGCCAAAGACTATATATGGTTAAGAAGCTTCTGATCTCGGTTACAACTGGAAAATTGAGTGATAAGGGGCTGATGTATAGTAATTCGGAATAACCAGGCAATCGATGGAGTTGCGTGCACGGCACGGGTATCACGAATCCTAAAAAGTGACATTATGCCGGTTCTTTTTAACATTATGTAAGTTTTTCTACAAGATGTTAACTTAGCACTTAGTTGTACGTGTTGCCTAAACGTCATGAGGGTTGTTTTCAATCTTTGGCTCTGATGTGATGTAAAATCTGCTTCATCATTGGGTTCTTGTCTCAAATACACTTAATTGAGATTTGTAACGCTTCGTTTCCGCAAAAAGTCCAGAAAAGATGGAATGCAATGAAGATTCCAACTTTTCTGCACAATCACAGAAAGGGGGTTAGCATTAGCTTCCGGTAGCTCAGTCGGTGGCATGAAGACATCCACAGGCGTGTAGCTGTGTGTCGACCATGGCATGGCTAGAGGATAGAAGAACAAACAGAACACAAAAATTTAACAGATTTTATTTAACAAAAAAAGCATTTTCATTACATTACAATTTTAAAGAACAAAATAAGTTTTAAATCTTTGGCGCTGCTATAAAACTATACACTTATCTTTCGCTGATCCATTTTGACTGGACTGAAGCGAGGATGGCCAGGTGCTTGAAGTGGAGGTCCCAGTTATGAGGGGTGACCTCACATATAGTGGCTTCAAAACCAGTTGTAGGCGAAGTTGAACTTAAAGGCGATGGCGCTGCCAAGGCACATGCATGGGTGAAGTGATAGGCCAAGCAACGCAAAGTCAAAGACTAAGGCAAAAGCAAAGTCAAAGACAAAGGCAAAGGGAAAGGGAAAGAGAAAGAGAAAGCGGGGTGGCTCCAATCTGAAAAAGAACCGTGAGCATTAGCAACGTGCCCTAATGGCCAAGGCATTTCCAATCTCAGTCTGCCTCAAAAGAGAACCAACGATTTTCTAGGTTAGAATTACATTACATAGTTTGATAAAATCAAACCGAAAATTGGAAATGCCTTTCATAAAATAAAATCATGAAATAGCAAAAAAAAAGCGTAAAACAAGATGGTGGTCATCAAAAATTTCGCCACATGCTTCTGATATAAAAACACAAATATCGAATATTCATAATCAACGTACTCATAATTTCACTGAACTATGAATATATATACGCACACAGAGGTAAAATCGATGTGGATCGATTTCCACCTCGATTTGATTAAAGTTATGGCGAATGATCGAAGTAATCGAAAATGACGTTCGATGGATATTTTAAAATCGTACAAGAAATAAACCACTTACATATCGATTATCTATAAACTACAGACAGATCCAGCAATAAAACTGTATAGTATTATAAAACTCACCATTTTGTCCTATACGGACACACATTCTACAAAATTCTAGCACATGGTGCTATATGACCTTGTGCTACAGAGAAGAAAATTCTTAGCTCTTGTTCGATCGGCGGCTCAAGTGAAAAGGAAACGCGAGGAAGATCGCAGATCAGAAACTCCGCATCAAGCGCTCCAAGCGGAAAATTTTCCAAGTAAAAAAGCTAGAGATGGGATTAATGAAATGATAATCGAAAAGTGATTTAATAAATACGATCGAACGGTGAAACCGTTACAGATTCAAAGCTAGAAATTATTGCGCATCCACTTTTTATTATCCATTCTGGAAATTACATATACAAATTTGCTGAATTTAAAAAATGAGAGAGATAAGAAGTAATTATATTAACTGTACACTGTCAAATTACAAGCCATATACATGCTAACAGTAATTACAAACAACGCGGGCGCGGTGATGATTTCCCGTAATTCTCCTCAGTTTTTCGTAATTTATAACTTTGAACATAACCTCTCGTCACTTCAGAAAGGACAACATATAAATAACCATCAGATTCAGCATATTCAGTAATGATGTTCTCACACAGCAAGTATCACTGATTTTATACACATGCAGACCAATACACATAATCATCCATATGCGATCTTGCTATTCAGCCTACTTTCTTCTCAGAGATAAAAGCTACAGACGCGGATCACTGAGCCTCACAAAACTATACCACCAATAATGCGTGTAGTTTAGTTGAGTGATTCCTCCCTAGATGGACATTCACAACGATCCTAGTGAGCGCCCTAAAAACTGCCTAGTCTGCAAGTCGGTCACTCACACTGACGTTTCGGTACGTTCTCGCATCATAACCTGTACGGGTATTATGTGAAAAACTTGTAAAAGGCCAAAAGAAACCTATAAGATGTCATCTTGCAGACTAGGTAGTCTTTAGGGTGCAAACAGTCATTCCACGTTTGCTCACTAGAATCGCTGTAAGCGTCAATCTATGGAGGAATGTGTCAACTACACGTACACGCATTGTTGGTTGCATATGTTTTGTGAAGCCGAGTGGTCTATAGTTTTCATCTCTGAGTCTCGTAGAAGAAAGTTGGTTATTTGGTTGAATAGCAAGATAATATCTGGATGATTGTGTGTATTGGTCTGCATGTGTATAAAGCCAGTGATATTTGCTGAGTGAGAAAATCATTACTGAATATGTCGCCGATGAAGTATATCTATTAGGCTGTTTTGAGGGGAATGATGGGAAATCACCACCGCCTCGCGTTGTGTTTAATTACTGTTACCATGTATATGACTTGTAATTCGACAGTGTGCGCTGAATATAATCATTTCTGAAATCTCCCATTTTTGAAATTCGGAAAATTTGCATATATAATTTCCAGAATGGATAAGAAGAAGTGGATGCGCAACTAATTTCTAGCTTTGAATCCTCCTCACTATGCCGTCACCTCCAGTAATGCCATCTCTGAAGCAGATTTTACATAACATCGTAGCCAAACATTGATAACTAAAGCCTCATGACGTTTAGGCAACACGCTACATCTACAAAACGAGTTTACAAAAGTGTCTATCAGCTGTTGTCGAAAAACCTACATAATGTAAAAAAACAAAATAATGTCAAAAAATCGATATAACGTCACTTTTAAAGATACGTAATATCCGTGCTGGTCACGGGGCTGAAATGAGACAGCTGGGCGTGCGAGAAGAAACTTCTGGCACACACTACGAGTATTTGCTCTCGGCGCGCTTCCACGCGCTTTTTCCGGATTTCGGATGTCCTTTGGGCAAGTTTAAGTTAGAAATTTGGATTTTTCCATTCGCCAGACCTGGAAAGAGTGTAGCGAGTGACGTACTCAGCAGGGGTAATTCCTCTAGCGAAATTCGTCCCATTTTGATGTCTTAATACGCTTTTCTAAATGATTGCTTAACTGTTCTTATTTCTACAAATATATTTTTCTGAATTTCATGATCCTCAAATCAGACATTGTTTGGGGGGGATGAAAATTGTAGGTTGGAAGCTGAATGCGGTGGATGGTTGTGAATTGTTGCACATTTGGTGTCAGTGGAAGACCTTTTATTATTTACAAGCTGCTGATCTTAGTAATACTATGAACCTGATAGACAGATATTTTCCCTACATTGGCCATGAAAACAGAAATATGATATGTTTGATAAGCAGAGGTCGAAGATTCATGGTATCTACCTAATTACGATTTGATTACGCCTTTTGAGACGAATTGGTTCATCCCTTTTCTTTGAAACCTCCATCGAAGGCGTAGGAAATATAGAGTCAACCTACTTGATACCATTTCTAATGCTACATGATCACGAGTTCACGTCAGTCTGTCTATCTGTTCCCCAATTCTTTGACACTATGGCTCGGATTTTGATAAAATTTCTACACAAAACGAAAAAAAAAATGGTCCAAATTTGCATGGGCGCTCGTAGGATTTATTCTCAGGGGGGAGGAGTCATCTGCAAGAGATGACTTTTTGCAAAAGTATAGCAGTCCCAAAAACTTCTTGAAGTGCGGGAGGTTAGCAAACTTTCTCATGGTGCCAAATCATAAAAGCACACAAACATGTACATATAGCCATGCTAAATATGCAAAAATTATGGTCCAAAAGCGGAGGAATGCAGGGAGTGGAAAGGGTATACGAGTAAATAGATTCAGTAATAGTTTTACGTGTCTATTAGTTATATTTCGCTCACAGATTTTCCTTTATGAGACAGAACGAACGAAAGAAAAGGGAAAAGATCTTGCGAAGAAGGCTGGGTCTGAGTTCCGTGTGTTTCGCCGTCGACCGATAGCACTCCGGCTTTCTACAAGGATCGATTACGTATTTATTCTAAAATTAATTTATATTGAAAAGGGAAAAATCTATTCCTCAGAAATCGACTTTTTTTCCTCAAGATCACTGCTCTAAAAGGCTTTATAAGGCTGAGATGCAGTCGAGGTCCACAGCTGACCTTGTCTTAGAGCCGTATTGTCAGTCGTTCCTACAATTGTACAATTCAGTTAAGCTGGGATATTTACAGCTGTAGGGCGCCTTTATGGCCTCCTTGATATGTATAGTCTTCTCTCGCATTCAGAAAGGCTGGGGTGGGGTATTTCTGGATGTCTACTGTCCCGTGTCAGCGTCAGCGCTATCCTATTGAAGTTATGTTTTCTTTTCAAATTGTAGGAAATTTCAAGCTGATAAAATATGATTTAAATCAAAACCATAAACAATTTGATGCAAACCGATATTTATGACATAGCCTCAAAATAGAGCGCTGACACGCAACAGTAGAAAACTGTGGAAATCAAAGAGACCTTAAAGGCGTCCTACAATTGTAGGAACGACTCACGATACGGCTCTTAGGGATACTTACTTTAACACAGTCCCTGATGGGCTAATACTTTTCAAGAACATTTACTTAGAAGTGACTGATATCTTCTGGGGTATAAACTAGTAATATAGCTGTGGTTCGTCCGACCACAGACAGCCAACGATGGACAACTGATTTGTGGTATTTGACAACTCTACAGCATGATGCTTGGTCTCGATGGACAATGAATAAAAGCTGAGCAGCACTACTCTAATCAGAGTATAAGGTCTATGTAAATAAGGAGAGATGTTTGTTTCGCTGACGCTGATGCGTCGGCTGTCTGTTCTTCGATAACCAAAATTATCCACGTCGGAATGGAGGAATACATCCCTCATACGGTGAAAGTGCATAAACCAGGGTCCAATGACTGGTTTAACAAATCGTGTGACACTGTTCGCCAGCAGAAGTTTAACGCACACAGAACCCTCTTACAAAACTCCACTGTAGAGAATAGACAAACCGACGTCGGGACCAGAAACAAATGTAACGAAGCGGTCCGCAATGCCAAAAACCAGCACGATATAAAAGTAAAGCACAGGGTAATGTCGCAGCGCAATGGCAGTCAGTCTTTCTGGACGCTGGCCAAGCAGATTGAAAAGAACTTGTCACACCACTTACGTGTCAGGATGGAACGATTGTATCCGACTCAAACGCAAAGACAGAAGGGCTGCCAACTCCACCATGGACGTCCCCCCAACGCGCAAGTGCCGTCAAAGGGTTCCCTACATCCCTACACTAGTCGAGTGCTCTTGTTGCTCAAGATCAACAAAGCTTCTGGTCCGGACTTGATTCCTGACATTGTACTGAAGAGGTGTGTAGCGGCGCTTGCTCCAGTGCTTTCGCGTCTCTTCCAGATATCTTACGAGTTCGGCACCTTCCCAGAAAACTGGAAATTTTCTCATATCCAACCCATCACAAAAAAAAGTCTAAGATCGACCCTCATAACTGCAGGCCTATAGCTCTGCTTTCTGTTATAAGCAAGGTGATGGAGAGGTGCGTAAATCGCGAGCTTCTGGATTATCTCGAACGTCACAGCTTGATTAGCGACAGGCAGTATGGTTTCCGGAACCAGCAATCTACAAGGGACCTCCCATCTAACGACACGCAATTGTGGAGTAAACTCATCCAGTCTTATGGTGAGGCTCATGTCGTTGCTCTTGACATCACGAAAGCTTCCGATCAGCTGTGGCACGCTGCACTCTTGAGCAAACTTCCATCCTATGGCCTCCCAGAAAAGCTTTGCAGATGCGTGGCTGACTTTATCTCTTTCCGCATAAAATCCATCGTAATTGACGGGTTCTTCTCTTCATCCCACAACGTCAACGCGGGTGTTCCTCAGTCTCGGAACCCCTTCGCACCGGCGGGCGGGCCGTTGGGGATCTAGCTCTCTTCTACCGCTACACTAACGGGCTTTGCTCCTCAGAGCTTCCATGATGCTGCCGCGCGATGTGTATGCCAGCCAGACTCGATTGACTTTGACCTCCCATCCGAACCGTGTCAATCGTTGTACATCCAGAATTGGCCGATACAACCGCTTCTTTGACCCGAGGGTCTACAAGAGGCAGCTTTTCCCAGTTCTACTAACCTTAGGCAGTTCAAAAATCGGATTAATAAAATTCCTTTGGGATCATCATAGCAGCCGCGTTGTCCCGGCATTTAGGCTTCTGCTTGCACGGCTGCTTCAGTAAAAAAAAACGACAGAACAAAGTGCCATCTATCACCAGAATCGAAAGTGAAAACGGAGAGCCCTCTGGTGGAACTATATGCTAGTTCGCATTGTCAGCCGGTTCACCACTATGGCCGCTAGATATCGCCAATTCTGGTGCTGTATAAATACTTCACAATATAATTTCGCTGGCCTAATGATGACTGGATTTAATTTATGGCTCGCCTCATAAATTGAAGCTCGTACAATCATAAATAGTTCAAGTTTATAATGAATACGAAGCTCTGCTAATTTAATTAGTCTTTGCAGTATGTCGCTCTGCTTCAAAGCCTTTCAAAATTAGAACTACAGCTTTGTTTAGTCTAGTTAGTACATTCTCCGAAACTGCAGACGTTTTTGACAACGTTCGTGACATATTTGCGGTAAAGTATTGAGGACTCTGTAATTCTGAGAACTAGAGTCTAGATTTTGACCTTGCATATATCTATATATATATATTTAATTTAAGCAAAGAGGACTTTTTATACCTTTTTTATTCCCTCTAGCTTTCAATGGACTTTGCCATCATCATCAGGAGCTGCAATTACATTGATAACAGTAGCAAAAATAGTGTAAAATGAATTTAAATTGACTTAACTTACAGTAGTATGTGAGGATGTTGCTAATTGTTGTTTACGTTCAGGATGAGGGAAACACCCAGTAACAGGGTGAAAGCTGGATAGATGGTACAATGGTCAAAATTATATAAAATATACACAACTGTGTGGCAAGAACAAGTTAAAAACACATTAAAAATTTTTTAGAACATGAAAGCATTACATCGTGAAGCCACTTGATGATTGCACAAAACTGTGGGCATGGAATAATGAGTGAGATGAACCCTTTGACGGAAGGCTGAAGGTTGTCAGTGTCTGTGTAGAAAGATGGAACGAATTATTTTGTGGGCGTGTGCTCTGTTGCCAAATCACTTCAGATGATGTGATTTTCAGAATGTGTTATGTAAGACATTGTCAAACCAACCAGAAGCAGTTGGATTGACTATATTTTATTATTGGGCAATTAAATTAACAATTATTATTATTATCGTGAGGAGAAAATTATTAAAATTTGAATGGAATGAAGTTTATTGGTGGAATAGACCAAGAAACAGATTCCATTTCTGGTTGTGAAGAGTCAAAATTTGGGGAGATGTGTAAGTGCTCCAATTTGTCGCAGTTTAGCAAATATGAGTAAATGATACTCAGTTGCTTAACATCTGTCTTTTTATTGATACAGTTGTTATTCATGAAAATGTGGAACTGTAAGTTAAGTCAATTTAAATTCATTTTACACTATTGTTGCTACTGTTATCAATGTAATTGCAGCTCCTGATGATGATGGCAAAGTCCATTGAAAGCTAGAGAGAATAAAAAAAGTATAAAGAGTCCTCTTTGCTTAAATTTTTGTCGAAGTACCCAACAAAAGGCGGAAGCTTTAATTTTTCACATAACTGGTCTAGACGACAATGACCGCGTCTATAGTTATATATATATATATATATATATACAAAAAGTAGAAAAATAATGGGCAAAATCCGCAAGAAAGAGGAAAGTGGTTTCGAGCAGAAAATAGGATTGGTAACCCGAGCGATACGTATTTCTGCTGGTTGGCTTCATCAGGCCCGAAATGAATGCACATATGAAACTACAAAAGTAGATACACATGCCTACACATCCGGATACGGGTGTAACCTGAGTAAACGAAGATGGAGAGGGAAAAAACGACACAACAAGAGCCAACCTACACATTGTAGTACAAAATGGCTAGAAGACCTCGAATTTTCAAGGAGACATCTAACAACAACCACGTGGCCAGTTATAGCCACTTGCTGTGGTACTTCACGCCCAACGGATCTACAAAGAGAACATGTTCATGCGGAGAAAGGTATATACAAAAAGTAGAAAAATAATGGGCAAAATCCGCAAAAAATTGCATTACTGCACTTAATGATAGGCAGTAATTATAAGCGAGTATTCCTCAACCAAATTCAAGTAGAAAAGTTCATATAAACATGTACTACGTGTACTAACAAGGCTGCTCTCGAAGGGCTTTTCGGCAGAGGAAAAATAGTAGCAAACTGCCACGGACGGTCAAGAAGATGTTCATAGTAATAGAAAAAGTGTCGTAAAGTAAGTTAGCTCTGTAGCTGCCAAGCAACCCTCTCATTAACTCGAAAGGATTATATTTGGAACAAGTTAGCCCTTTAAAGGAACAAGTTACGAGTATGTATAATAAAAAATTAAATGACAGCAATTAAAATATGTTCCTCAGCAACAACGTTGATTTCGTTTTAAAATTTTTTCGACATGTAATGGAGTAGTTTTAATTTTTTTTTCGAAAATAAAGTAAGATACGAGATGCTGCATATATATATATATATATATATATATATAGGTATATATGAATCCCTATTTCGCGTGGTCACGCCATAACTTCAGAACGGCTTTACCGAATTCATTATTATTTTTTTTCCTTATGCTGACTAGAAGGTTCTTACGAAAAGAAAAATCAAGAAAATTGCGCAGATAATCACTGAAAACTTAATGATTTTTCAAGCTACGTGCGGGTGACAGTTTGCTTGAGCGGAGCACGCACAGCAGAACAGATATCCCAAGTACCAAAAGAGACAGGCAGTCCTCTCCGCTATTGACAGTTAGCTATGTGATAGAAAATAATTCCTTACTTACATTTCTTTACCATCCGTACTTTGTGATGACCCCTTCAAAAGAAACTCCAGTGTTGCCTAATTGTTATCTTTGTCAGTTAACTCTGTGAATAAAAGTGTAGGATGCAAATACGTTTCCTTTGCTCAATTGACTTTCACTGCTCTATCATTTTGACCTTGACAGCTTGCACGCCGCAAATGTATATTATCGTTTAACGGTGGTTTATCGACGAAAAAATATTTTTTTATTTAATTAGTAGTGCAGTCCGTTCGATTAGAGGTTTTATCCAGTTTTCAGTTTATTCAGTGAGCTTTTTGAGAAGTACTTGCTCAAAAATAATTAACAAGGGCGGAAGTTAGTTCACCGCAATCACGCCTTATATTGAATTGTGATCAAATTGACTCCATTGGTACCACCACCAGAGAAAATACATTTATTGGTTTCCAGAAATGGGCCAGATTCTATACATTTTTTGACTCATATCCAGCAATACAATAATTGCTTTCAAATGACGTCATTTGGCGCAACAAAAGTCATTCGACATAATTTTATGCCTACTTTCAAGGTAAGTTGATGGGGGAATGGCAGTGGAGCCAAGTTACTTTGCAAACCACATGGCGGTACAAACAGTTCGCTATATAATTACCTATAATCCATATATTTACCCTTACATTATTCATCCCAGTGCATAGCTAAGACCGGACAACGTCTGTCGTGTCAGCTAGGTACATATATTTTTAAAAGTCGTGTTTTTGTTAATATTATTCGTGAGACTGCCTCCCCAGACGCTTGTGGCATTCATAATTATCTTATAGTTAGTGCTAAGTTAGCCTCTTATTGCAATGTACAACATTTGCCAAAATTCAACAAAACCGGATCGAGGATATTTGACATATTGATAGAAAATCTATTTTCTATTTAAACTTTAGCATTCTGTTTCTAGAAAGTCATACTTTTTAGGTCACATGTTCATATGAACTTTTCTACTTGAATTTGGTTCAAGAATGTATTCTTGTAATTGCATGAGTAACACACTCTATTTTCGAGGTCCATATGATTTCTGTTTACTCTTCACAATCTTAAGGTTTGGCAGCAAGAGGTAAGCTGATGCTGAGATAATGTATTCAAGCTAAAAATGGCGTCCAGTAGATTACTCTGTACTTCCCACGCAATTCTGCACAAATTGAATCTCAATATGAAGCGTGTTTGATTTAGGTAAAATTTTGCACGCTGTGGTATGTTTATTATCCGACTACTATGAACATCCTTGTACATACCTTGACGCAAAACAACTGAAAAGTGGAATGAGTATCAGTGAATAACAGGATTATTGATCTGAAAAATATTTTGGACTATTATTATGCGTCATGAAGATAATTGTTAATCTTAATTTTCTGGATGAAGCTGTGGTTGAGGAGCACGGTCGGCATTGCAGAATTCAGATCAGACGCTTCGCAGGTAGAGGACATCGCTTGGGTAGCTGGCATTGCCGGAGTCACGGTTCTTGGAAAACTAGTGCCCTTATGAGAAAATTTTATTAAAATCCGACCGGGTCTTTTTAATTTAATAGCGGGGTCAAGAATTAGCAGGCAAATAGACAGACAGATCCATATAGAAGTCACCTGGTGTGAAAATTGCATCAAAACCTGACCGGTACTTTCTAAGTTGTAGCGCGGACAAGGATTGGCAGACCGACGAAGAGAGAGTGACATGATTTATCGCTATCAACATGTCACATAGCATCCAAAAATCTCATAAGCTGATTTTTAAAATTTCCTCGCCAGTGGGGTGGAAAGTAGAAATGAAGTACACAAATCAGCATGGCGCATATTCTCGTAATGTAGACATAAGACAAAAAAAAAGATATTATATTAAATTCTAAAACTTTTGCGGCAGCAATATTCCCTTTCGTTAGGAAGAAGCAGGAAATTAATTTCAAGTAATACACTAGCAAACATGATGTCTTTAGAATATATAATTCAGGTATTTGAACCCACAGGTCATGTCTCCATCTACCAAGCCTTCTTTCGTACATAAAAGTAAAACAGCAGTTACATTACCCGTATATATATACGTAAAATTTAACGTTTATTTCCTCTCGTGTTCCCGGTCCTTAACACCCTTTTTACTATGACGGCGACTCGCAACTTTGTAAGTTTCTTCAACGACGCTGTTACTGTACTCTTATCTGATCCGTCTTTTTCTATCTTGATAATGATCAAGGATCAAGGGGTTTATCTACCGCATTGGTTTCCGACTCAGTTTTCATTTTTACTACTTCGATCTGCTTAATAATTTTCTTTATACTCACGTATCACTCCTATACGAGGTTGGACAACCATAATTTTGTTAGCTGAGTATCTAAAAAATTCACAGTCATGAAGCTTTTTCTTTCTACGCTTCTTTTGCCTCTAATTTTTCCAAGTGTTATTATGCTTCTTAAGGTGGTTGGCCACGTTTTTTTATGTTGTATTTCTGGGGCTGCTGATTGGGTTTTTGTGATGGTCTGTAGTGGTATACGCTTTAATAATGCTATTATCGGGTTTAATACACTTTGTTCAAAAATTTCAAAATTTCTTTGATCCAATGTTCTTTATATAATTTCTATACTTTCTCGAAGAATATCAAATTCCGTGTCCATATTAAGCTGAAGTACGTTATTGTCATGAGCCCATTGTTTTAGAAAATATTATCTGATAAGTTTTCTACGAAACGTCTTGGGTGGCTCATGACATGTAAACAATGGTATCCTGTCTATACGTGAAGAAATATTTGAGATTGCTTGAAAAATGAACGCCATAATATGGAAATACGATGAAAAACCTATTCGACCACGCCTACCACTCGCTCCACCCATTTACCGGGGCTAAGCTGTCAAGCATCTCGCCGAACGCAGCCTGGTTGTCAGATTGTTGAAAACAAGCAAATTAAAGAAACCAGTGCGTTTTTTGGAATTTGGATATGTTATAATATAGTCACACTGACAACCTATGACGACACTTGAAAAAGGCGGAGAGATACAAAAATTTCGACTTCCTAAAAACAAATATAAATATTTTATAGTTGCAACTGCTTATACAGCGGGGCCCATCCATGTGTGGACGGAATATTACTCATAAACAAATACATTCTGGGAAAATACATTTACGGGATGTTATACATGACATTTGAGGGCACATTTCTAAAATATCGGCCATTATACAGGGTGTCCCAATTTCGACTTACATATCAAAGTTTTGATTTTTCAAATAGAGTGCCTCAAACTTTATTGCATATTTGGATTAACCAATTCAAAAGAAGAAAATTGATATAATTAGCTTCTGAGATATAAGGTGTTTTGTCTAGAAAAACCGCCCACTTCTGCAACCCCTCAGTCCGTCATTTTGAAATTTTTAGTGCTGAATTTTGTATAAAAAGAAAGTTAATTACCTCAGCTTCCATCTTATTTGTTACTTTTTCGAATTTTAATGTTTGCTCATACAAACGCAAATTGCAATTTTTCTCAAAAATTTCAAATACATCACCCTGTATATTTGTACAAGTTTGGATTCAATTTTTATAAGCTTTGTTTTGATACTAGACACAAGGGTTTTTAGGGCTATTTTTAGGTTATTAGCACGTCTTTTATGGAACGGCTTAATTCCCTAAAATATCGCATCATCCTTGGAAACAAATAAATACCTCCATCATTTAGGTAGTAGTAAATTTTGAAAATTGATTCAGAGGCGGCGGAAGTAAAATCGCTGGAACATAGTGTTACAGCGTTTCAGAGATTCCTGCTCATGTGTAGACATTGTTTGGTGGAGATGAAAATTGTAGGTTGGACGCTGAATGCAGTGAATCATTATAAATTGTTGCAAATTTCGTGTCAGTGAAAGAGCTTCTATTATTGAGAAGCTGCTGATTTCAGGGATAATATGCAGCTGTAAGACTGGAAAAGTCACACATATTTTCCCTACATTTGCCATGCAATCAATGTTGTAGGCATCACGCCACAGCTGATCGAAAGCTTTTGTGCACGAGCCTGAATTTTTGAACCAATCGAGGATGTTATGTTTTTCTATTACAAAACTGTCTTTTTATTACCTTTTTGAATGCGTCTATAGACTGTGGAGTAATAGACCACATTAAATATGCAATATGCAAAATATTATGCAAAATATATGCAAATTAAATAGCACGCGAATAAGGAAGGCGTCCCTAATAAATGAGACCTTCTCAATATATGAATATGGTGATGAAAAATTTATTACAAAGACTGAATTTAATTTAGGTAACTTATTGTTTGTCTTTTTGTTACAGGTATCATTTTTTTCGACGAGTCCTGAGCTGAGCAATAAGCAACGGTTTGAGTTCTTTTCGAGAACCATACCTTCGGATCACTATCAGGTCAAGGCGATGGTGGATATTGTCAGAAAGATGGGCTGGAGCTACATTTCAATTATATATGAAGAGTCCAACTACGGAATCAAGGTAAGAATAATTTAATTTCGTAAATATGGTTGAAAAAAGTTACTCTTGCTGTCGGGATGTAACATGCTTTTATTCGAAAACGTGACTTCATTCGAGCCTGTCGAGTATAAAACGGCAAAAAATATTTCGATATTTTTAGTTTTATCAAAAACTAAATACAAGCCCGTTTTTGGGATGTACTGCGTATTTTTTTCATTTTATAGCACTTGTGAAGACAAACAACTAGTTTAGAAATGCCTGACTAATTTTATAGTACGACTTCATGAAGATCCTGTCAAAAAGCTGAAATTTGATATGATGGGTACCTATTTCATAGAATTGTCTACTAAATTAATCGTCACCACAGCCGACGTCAACTACAAGCTGTGAACAAAGAAATCTGGCAACGTAGGTGGTAGTGTTAGTCCCGCCTCGTGATCAAAACACATAACCTTTTCGGCAATACCAGAGGCCGTAATAACCTGAAAAATTTGTTTTCTAAACTTTAAGTAGTAGTGTTTCAACAAATAGTTTCAATCAGACTAGAGCCGTGATAGTAGAGTTAAATAGAGTTATATGAACCTTATCTCAATTTGTGGGAGTACTCGTCAGAAGGCGATGAAAACAAGAATATGAGAAAATCAGCTATGGACCAAATTTACAGGAAATTGGAGTCTATAAGATTCCCAATCTTCTCGATCTAGTTGTTCTAATAATCGTTCTATAATATTGTTATGTTCTCTTTTCTTAATCTAATCTTTCACCCAAACTTTGTGAAGCCTTTTGTTTTCAGTACGGGTCTTAATTTTTTGATAATGAATAATTTTATGTGTTTTTCTCTGTTTCTCTCAAATTTTCTAAAGTAGGTACTGGGATACCAGCTGAGCTCAGAGACACACTGTCTCAAGTGAGAACAAAAATTGCAAGTAGCATAACTCGAGTGTTTCAAAGAAATCCTCATGTTCTGTGCAAACACATCTGACATACATTTCTCAGGAAAGACAATTCACTTGAGATTCTAGCCTCCTTGTGGACTCTTAGCTTAAGATTTGTTTGTCTCCAAAACCTCACTCTGTAGTCAAGATGAAAGTGCATACTAGAAGTGGACATGGCTATGTCAATTTGGAGATATTTCTGTTATTAAATTCATATTATAGTGTTATTTATTCTTCAGACGATTTCAGATCATGGTAGGTACTTCTTGCATAATTTGTAAAGAACGATACAAGTCTAATGAAAGTAGATCTTTCCTCCGGTAAGTATTATTATTATTATTATCATGTTGATACAACGCTGTCACTTTGGTAGGCAATGGCAGTCAAATGAGTCGAATGTATGCGCAGTATACTCGATTCTGGTGACAAGCAATGCAACGTCACCTATTGGCTTAGCTCATTGCACCATACTAGCAGGTCAAGTTAAATAAAAGCTTGTGTTAAAAAAAGGATGCAGATTTTATTTTGAACGTGTTGATACAGTTTCGATGATCTCTTTATAGCCGTCATACCGCTTTTATGTTTAGGCGTCGTCTTCGAAGCTGACAGCGAAGAGATACACAACAAACAATAGCGGTCCCAGGACACTATCCTGAGGGACCTCCACATAAGCATCACGTAATTCAACAGAAAATGGTGACAAAAGACAAGACAAGGACATGAGATTTCGCTTCCGCCTTCCGGGTCAAATTAAAATTGATTACTTGGAATCGATAGAACGTGACTAGCTTCTCATGAGCTATAGCCTCTCCACTAATACATGTAGTCTTACATGTAATATGATAACAGGAGATCTATGTTGGTACAATACAGTAACTGCCTGACAAACTTGGACGAATTTAATGCAGAAGTAACTTATGTCCCAAATGCAATTTTACCCAGTTTTTTTATACTGAAGCAGCCGCACAGGCAGAAGCCCAAAAATACCAGGGCACAGCAGCTGCTATGAGGAGCCTAAAGAAATCTTGTTAATCTGATTTTTGAACTGCCCAAGGTTAGTAAAACTGGAAATGCTTAATCTCAGGTAAACTGTCCCACAATCTTATTACCCTATGGACAAAGGAGTAGTTGTATAAGCAAATTCTGGGTGTATGAAGTTCGACACGGTGAGGATGATGAGAGGCCGGTCAGGTGTGTCTGTCTGGCGGCTCATCGCGAATCGGCATCATCAAGGAGAGCTCTGAGGAGCAAAGCCCGTTGACACAGCTGCAGAAGAGAACTAGTCGGTGCGAAAGGGTGCCGAGACTGTCCATTAGAGAAGAATTATCGATCAGTCGGACAGCCATCCCCTGAACACAAGCATGTGAGGAGTACTCGAGACTAGGCCTTATCTGGGCTTTGTGCAGTGTGGAAGCATCGAAACTTGATCAGCGCTAGCGCACTTCTTGGTAGTCAAGGGACAGTACTGTGCATTTAGCTGCACCAGGTTGCTGCGTCCCCAAGCAGTGATATCCTCCAGGTCTCGTGTCAGAGAGGAAGTCGCTGCATGTCGTCTTTTATCCAGCTCACTAGAGAGATCAGCTTGTCAATCTGAATGTCTGCGCTGTCATCAGAAAAACTGGTCGTTTTGCGGTCAGAGAGGAGGAAGTCATCTGCAAAGCTTCTCTGGGAGGCCATAGGATGTAAGTTTGCACAAGTTTCTGAGGACTTCGAAGCTGTGACGAAAAAGGTCACTTTCAATATAATTGTTGTATTAATATTTGAGAATACTCTCTATAAAACACGGAGAGTCATAGGACTCCATGATTGACTGCTAAACGAAATCACGAGTCTGCTATTAATCGTCGTTGTACTTAGATGGCCACCGTGGTGGCCGAAACGTCGTAAAATAGACACGAATTGAAACATATGTGGTTTGAATTAGCGGCCAGACAGTGGAGACATATCAATCTGAAAACCACAGGATATGTTTCAAATTACATTAACCGATCGCTGGACGTTTCGCTGCTGTCTTGTGTTATATTTGCTTGATGTGATTAACTTACCCAGCGTTTGCCTATTAAAGTAGTAAAAGAAAAAAAGGCGTCAGAAAGTTGCTATAAGGTGAGCAGTTGAAGGCTATTTGACGTAGAATGAGTGTAGTCGAACCTGCTTTCAACTTTAATGCAGCAACTTCGGAAAATGACTTTTTCAAGGTACTTCATTTCTGATGGAGATTAAATTGAATTTTAGATTAAGCGGTCGGAAAGACCTTAGATAATTATCGAGGACAAGCTGAATGACATTAAAGGTAATATGCGGCGATGTACACGTGTACAGTGCATCGGAAAAATGTAAAACAAGAAATCTATTTGTAGTCTGAGGAGGTAGGTCCCTAGACTAAGCTACTAAATGAGGTAGATTTTAAAAATTATTTTGAATACACAGTGCTTGTTTAAGGTCCCCTGACAATACAAAATTTTTTATGGCGGTTGGGCGCCGTTTAAGAGCATTTTGTCAAATGGAATTGGCTTCTTGTAGTATCTCATTCTGAATCTCCTTATCTATACTCTTATTTAAAAATGGCGGACTACCGAGATGCAAGAGTCAAGCATTTCTATCAATCTTCTTTACTCGGAAGACTATATCTGAATGTGCAATTTCAGACGTTTGTTTGATAGTCTAACAATTTTTTTCAAATGTAATGTTCCATATTTCATTAGATATTCGGATAGATCCTCTTCCCAGGCAGTCATGTTCTCGTACAGGCTGTTGATACAACCCATTATCGTAGAGGCAAAAACAACTAAAATATCACCTGGAAGACAGATAAATATGAAATATATTATAATTTCTGATTTGTATTATGAAAAACGCCACCTCGGTCGCCGAAACGTCAATAAACAGTCGGTTCTATCTATTCTATCTATCTACCGGCCAGAAAACTGGAAGGATCGAGACCGTACGGATGATTCCTAATCAGCATGAAATGGTGTCGTTCAAGGTTGGTCATGGTCATAGAATCGAAAAGCAAAGAAATTCAAGTCAGCCACCAACAAAAAAAGAACCTATCAAAAAAGTAAAATCTCATAAGTGGTACAGCAGAGTTGTATTGTTGATTTACCAAGCATGGTTTTAGGTAAAAGAAAAACGCTGCAGTGGAACAAAGGTACGGCGATGACGACAGAAACAATAAAGTCTTATCTGTATGATAGTTTACACTTCTTTTGGCATCTCTGATTTCTTCCGCCGCTTCAATCATATTAGATCCACTAAACGTGCAATGTTATTCATCTGGAGGAGAAATCTGTATTTTACGAAAACTGTATGTCTCTAGATAACTAGTGCATTATAAAGGAGCTCCCTCCCTATAGCCCAAATTCAAGGCTTACAAATTTTCTCAACTTAAATAATAATTTCCAACATAACATGAGTTGAAAGGACGGATTCAACTGAAACACCATATACTGCACAAAATTACATTCTTATGCGAAAAGAAAATAACATTCGGCATATCCTGAGCATTTTGCGTTTTAATTAAATTTTTTCTAGTATCTCTTTGCCGCGATATTATTTTTCAGTATGTGTATACTAATATGTGTAACAGTCGAGAGAACCTACGCCCAAAAAAATGTTTCAAGCATTTTTGACCGCTAAATCTGAAATTCAATTTTGTCTCCATCAGACGTGAAGTGGCTTAAAAGGTTATTTCCGAACTTATTACACTCGTGAGAAAACATCTTCGTTTTTCATATTTAATCATACACGCGGATGTTTAAACACCAGAGTTCCATAAAGAAATTAAGCAGAGTTTATTGTTAGGAGTTCTCAACTGATTAACGCCCAATGCTTCCAAAGCACAGTACTGTACCTTGACTAACAAGAAGCGACCTAACGTTCATCGGGCAGAGACGGCTGGCTGAGTTCTAGCAAAAGGGTGCTCATTTCGGCTGGTCGGAGTAGAAATTTGTTTGGGTCTAGGAAGTACTTTTCTCCACATAACCTAATCACTACGTACCTAGCTTCTAGTACTGCTCATATGTTTGGAGTGCTACAGCACCGACTACAATATCCATGCTCGATGCTATTCAAAGGACTGATCGATGAATCTTCTCTAACGGACAGACTCGGGACCCTTTCGCACGAACGGGCCGTTGGAGATCTGTCTCTCTACGCCCGCTATGTCAACGCACTTTGCTCCTCTGATGCTGCCGCTCGATGAGCATGCCAGGCAGACCCGGCTGATTTGGGCCTCCCATCCTATCCGTATCGAACTTCGTACATTCATAAGTGGCCGATACGAGCGTTCTTCTGTCACTAGGGTGTCGAGATTGTGGAACAATCTGCCTGTGGAGGATTTTCCCATTTATAAAGGATGTCCATCTATCGCTTCTTTTTTCAACTACCATTTTTGACATGTTAAATGTGTCAATAGCCATGTGTTTAGTCCATATGAACTGTCAAAGGTCTGCCATTTGTTATTATGGATTCTTTAATAATGCAAGAACGCATTTTGGTCGTCCAAAAATATTACGAAAACGGACGATCTTTAAAAAGTACTTTTCGCAAAACTTCGCTGTGAGCGAAAGGGTTTATGAACAGCCATCAACTTTGACAAGACACCGTTCTCAAGAATTGGACATCAGGCCAACAGCATTATGGAGGATTTTGCATGTTGATATCCAGCTACAACCATACAAGATCCAACTAGCTCAACAATTGAAGTCATCAGGCCATCGGCAATGGCGTAGTTTTGTTAATTTGATGCTTGAAATGGGAGAGGAATTTTCGGCTAAAATCATCTTTTCAGGCGAAGCTAATTTTCACCTCAGTAAATAAGCAAAACTGTAAGATTTGGGGTTCGGAAACCCCACACGAGATCCATGAACAACCTCTCCATGATCAGAAAGTAACTGTTTGGTGCGGATTATGGGCTGGTGGTATCATTGGACCGATCTTTTTCGAGGATGAAGAAGAAAAAGCCGTTACGGTCACCGCCGAACGTTATCGTGGTATGATAACCGATTTTTTTTGCTGAAATAGGAAGGTATTGATGCCAACGACCTTTGGTTCCAGCAAGACGGTGCAACTTCGCACACAGCTCGCCAAAAAAAAAACAGTTATTGGTCGAGAAATTTCCAGAATGCATTATTTCGAGAAATTCCGACGTGAATTGGCCTCAAAGATCGTGCGACTCAACGCCACTGGACCTCCTGGTTATTCTTTCAAATAGTCTGTGCCTCGTACTGAAAACCATACAATAACAAAAAAAATTCCAAATTTAGATAAACGATAAGAGTAGTAAACAGTAAACGCTAAGATTTTACACTGTAGTGGTCGAGAGTATGAAAAAATCTGTATAACATTCTTATTTTTTAAGATCCTTTGACTCTGACAACCGCCTGTATAGAGAATTAGTGCAGGCGCCAAAGGACACTGAGTATGCAAAATGTGAGGACCGCCAACTATGTTCAAATTCTTCTACCTGTGACCACACAGAAAAAGGAAAAACATGATGCCGGCAGCTGTGCTGTTCCATTTACTTTTTCCCTGCGTTCATCCCTGTCCGCGCGATGCGTTATAGCGCTCGTAATACGATGTCTTTTAAGTTTTGCATATGGAAATAAAACAGCACGGTAGGTAGTTTTAAATGGCTTTATCGTTTTTCGAAGTATTCTCAATGAAGATTAATATACATCTGCATGCGCTCGAACCAATTTTCGAAGCACCTATTCCACTCGTTTTCTGGCAGATCCAAAACGGCATTTTTGAATGCGTCAACTGCTTCTTCTGATGACTGGAACCTTTGACCACGAAGTCTGTCTTCGGGAAAGTAAAGAAATCGTTAGGACTTAGATCGGGACTATATGGAGGCTGGTCCAATAATTCCACGTTTTCTTCCGTTAAATACTGCCTTGTTTTTTGGGCTGGGTATTGTCTTGGTGGAGGATGATTCTTCTTTCGGGGTTGATTTTTCGAAGCTCGGTGATGACTTTTGGCAAACAAATGGTGGTATACCAATCCGCAGTAACGGTTCTTTGCTCATTAAGATGAATTGTTGCAATATGAGTCGCTTTTGACGCAAATGTCCGGACCATCTTTTTCGAAACACGATTCATCACCACTAACAATGCTGTACACATTTTTTGAGTTTCCGGAATTGAAACGGTCAAGCGTTTTTTGACTCCAATTAACTCTGGCTGCTTTCTGCTCTTCAGTCAACAGGTGGGATATCCAACGAGAAACTAATTTTCTTATTCCTAATTCTTCATGTGAAATTTTTTGAATTGAGGTCTCTGAGCTCTTCAAGGACGCCTCAATCTCGCGATATGTCACATGTCTATCAGCATCGACGTTTTCCTGGGTGACTGCCGTTTTTGGTGCACCCACCCTGGAATAGTCGCTAAGACTCACAAGTCCAAGTTCGAGTTCTCCATGCCAACGGGAAATTGTCGACTGATGTGGCGCTTCGTTGCCGAAATCAGACAGTAACTCAGCAAAGCATTGTTGTTGCGATAATTGTCTCTGAAAGTTGTAGTAAATTATGGCGCGAAGATGTTCTCGGTTGAGTTCCATTTTTCTAATGACTTGGTGACACTTAAAAATTCACTGTAGTGAGAACACTGCACGTATTGTTGTGAAACTTTGAATTTACGTTTACTAAAGAGTGAGGTTAAGGTTCAGTACTGACGTTCGATCCTCGCGGCCTACTATGCTTCTATATGCAAAACTTAAAAGACATCCCTCGTAGTCAGTAGATAATATTTCTTGGTGCGTAACGATTTATTTTCCCATATTCACACAATTTTATTTGAGTGTTCTTGTAGCTCAGTGTTTTATTAGTATTTTATTTAAACAAACACGTGAACAATGTCGTTACAAGTGATAAATGTCAAGAAACGAAAACTAAACGAAATTTTTTGTTTTTTGTGTGATGAAACGTGGAATTTAGAATCCGAACACTACAATCATTTATAAATATTCAAAGAGCAGCAGATCGGAGAAAAGATGACACTAGTGAGAAAATCAAAAGTGATACAGACTTTACTGAATACAAATTAATGTACATGGCATGGAACTTGTATGGCAAATTACATTAGTGAAGAGAAAATAAGGCGTCGAGAATTGGCATTAAAGAAGCAGGAGAATGTCGCTATTTGGGCAACAGCGTTCACAGACCGTGTGATTTTGTGCTGCTATAAATAATCAAGTTTTACACTGTTTTAAGTCGAATTAAATATATTTGCAAATCAAATTCGCGTTTTTAGAAACTGTTTTGCCAATACGCATAAAATCCGTAAGTTACTTTTTACTTTTTATCAACAAAACAACGATAAACACCTCGTCGACACGCCGAGTTTTGGACTTTGTGATGCTTGCAAGAAGAATATCTCAAAATCAGCTCTCAGGCTTCATTGTGGCGTTTGTAAACTATACTTTCATCTTGAGTGTGAGAAAGTTAGCGAGGTCGATGCAAGGCTTATGGCAGCTGAAGAAAGAGCATGGAAATGCGGCTCCTGCAGAACACCATTGGCCTCTTCTCTATCAACACTGTCAGGTGTTGCTGGTAGGAGGTCTATCCTCATGTCACAACCGATTAACGATCAATCTGATGTCATTACGGAGCTCAAATCTCTTATTAGACAGCTGCAAGACGAAAACAAAGAATTAATCAGATCTTTTGATTTCTTGAGTAGCCAGTGGGAAGAGGAAAGGAAAAGGTCCAAGGTATTGGAACAGATGGTTGGAGATTTATCCAAGGATAACCAAATGCTCAGGAAAGATGTTGATGGATTGAAACTCACTCTTAACAAAGAGGAATCTAAAAGGTTGGTTAATAATTTGTCTATTACCGGTCTTGTTACTGAAAATGATGATAAAGGGCAAGCAGTGGAGAAAACTTTGGCTTTATTTTCTTTTCTGGATACACCTATCTCTCGGAATGATTTAGCTCATTTTAAACAAGTTCCAACCAAAAACGGCGTAAAGGCTATAGTTACCTTGAAGCCTGAACATAAAAAGCAGATTCTTACAACTCGTTCCAAAAAAGGGAAACTAACACTTAGGAACACTAAATGTGGTGATACGGATTCTAGAATTTTCGTCGATGAGGAGCTGACCAAGGAAACGTACCAGTTATTCAAACACTCAAGGCAACTTAAGGGTGTTGGCTACAAATATGTGTGGCATCGAGAGGGGAAGATTCTAGCTCGCAAGAATGATGGCTCTGATATTATTTTCATCCGGAATGTTAATCAAGTAAATGACCTACTTGCTTTGATTGTTTTTTTATATATATTTTCCATTTGTTGCTTGATTTTTATAATTTATCATGGCTAGTACGAATCTTGAAAATAATTTAAGGATAGGACATATTAATGTACGATCACTCATACCAAGTTTGAACGAAATTAAGTCTTCGATAGATAATTTGAAGTTGGACATATTAGGAGTAACTGAATCATGGTTAACTGAACAAGTTAGTGAACAGGAAATTAAAATAAACAATTTAGTTTTATCGCGTTGATCGTGGGTCTCGGGGAGGTGGAATAGGGGTTTATGTTCGATATGATATTACAGTAGTTGAGATAGATGTGACTAAGGACCAGAGGGGAATTTTTGAGCAGCAATGGCTTATTCTCAAAATTGGCAAAATAAAATTGGGGATGGGCATCATTTACCGTCCTCCTCGTTTTGATGTGATGACTGCTTTACGCCAACTGGAAGAATCAATAGCTAATTTAATTCCAGTGACAAATGAATTGATTATAATGGGGGATATTAATATTAATCTATTAAGACATACTTACATAACCAATCAGTTTAATAATTTGCTTGATACTTTCAACTTCAAGCAAGTTGTAATTAACCCAACTAGGTACTCTCGAGACACAGCCAGTTTGATTGATGTCATCATCATGTCCGATGATCATCTCTTAAGTGGCAGTGTCCATCATCAGGACTTGCATCAGCATTCCGATCATCAGCTCATACACTGTTCAATAAATATTAAGATCTCTGCCGTTAGGCCTAGAGTTATTAAATATCGTAACTTTAAACACTTTGACATTTATAGCTTCAAACAAGATCTTATAAACTTCCCTTGGTGCCAGCTTGTAGACTGTGATGATTTTAACCAGAAGACTGCAATTCTCTCAGATATGATATTGACTCTTTTTGATTCTCATGCGCCAATATGTGAGAAAAAAGTTACCAGGCCACCTTCCCCGTGGTTTACTGATGCGTTGCGTGCGATGAAGAATCACCGTAACTATCTTTTCTCTAAATACAAACGTACAAAAAATTTACGGAAATGGGCATCCTACAAAGAAATGAGGAATTTTTTTACGTCAGCTGTTCGACAAGAAAAGAGAGTTTATATTGATTTTGTCAGTCGTACTAAAAAATCCAAAGACATGTGGAAGACACTAGACCAACTTAATATCTATAAGATCTAAAAAAAATATAGAAATTCCTAACCATCTTAAAAACCCAAATTCAATTAATCAATATTTTATCGACTCGGTGCGACAAATACCTAGCACTGTCGATACGAATACTATTTCTAAATATCTTAATTCCAAATGTACAACCGCAGAATTTGAATTGAAACTCGTTAGTGAAGATGACGTTTTCTGGGCAATATCGGAGATTGGGTCAAACGCTTCTGGTGCAGACGGAATTAGCCTTGACATGGTGAGGTTGTGTTGTCCAACCATCTTACCCGTGCTGGTTAACCTATTTAATTCCTGCATACAAAAGGGCATTTTTCCTGCCCAATGGAGAACGGCTGTGGTCCTGCCGCTGCCTAAAATTAGCAGTCCTAAGGATGTCTCTGATTTGCGACCAATTAGTATACTACCAGTGCTGTCTAAAGTTTTTGAAAAGCTTATTTATAGGCAAATCATTACTTATTTCACAGATAATAATTTATTACCCAAGTTGCAGTCTGGATTCCGTAAAGGGTTTGATACTACCACGGCTCTGTTGAAGGTTCTAGATGACATTCTCTTGGCTGCGGACAGGGGTGAAACTTCGGCATTGGTGTTGTTGGACTTTAGCAAGGCCTTGGATACCCTGAGCCATGCATTGCTGTGTGCAAAACTTTTGTACTATGGATTTAAACTTAAGACTATTCAACTTATTCGTAGTTATTTGGATGACAGATCGCAGTCGGTCTCAATTGATGGGCTTAAATCAAAACCCTTGAACGTGGATAGAGGAGTTCCTCAGGGATCACTTTTGGGTCCTTTATTTTTTATTACTTTTACTGCTGATATGTCGAAGTGCTTTGGTGACATAAACAATCATAGATACGCTGACGATACACAGATTCAGCTTTCTTTTGTTAAGTCGGACGCAATTGAAGCGGCTAGGAGGCTAAACGAGTGTTTGGATTCAGTTTTTAAATACTCGTTTAATCATGGCTTGAAATTGAATCCTAATAAATCAGCCATAATCTACTTTGGGCCAGCTAAAGATTGGGCGTCTGTAAACTTGATGATAGCAATGGATGGTGTGGCAATACCGGTTGTTGAGGAATATAAAAATTTGGGCGTTATCTTTGATAACAAGCTTAGATTCCGAGGTCATGTGTCTAGGCTTCTACAAAAAGTCTATTTTAACCTTCGCAATATTTACAAAAGTAAAGATATTCTTAATTTTAAGTTAAAAAAGCACTGGTCTTATGCCACCTTAACTATTGCAACTTTGTGTATGGTCCTTGCTTAGATGTATTTACTAAGGATAAACTCCAAAAAGTGCAGAATTCTTGCATACGACTTATTTACCAGCTTAGACGTCACGATCATGTCAGTCGTAAACTTTCCGAACTGAAATGGTTGAATGTTTCCAATCGAGAAAAGCTGCATTTTGCTTGCTTTCTTCATAAATTGATTAAAACTGAAAGCCCTCCATATCTGTTTGAAAAATTAGCTCGTAGAAATCTGATTCACTCTCTTGCAACACGCTTCAATGTACTTTATGAAATACCTAAAATAACTAAAACCATGACTCAAAGCTCATTTTCCTATACATCAGTCAAACTTCTAAACCAATACAATATAGGTCAATTTGAAGATATGTCTCCTAATATGTTCAAACGAAAACTGAAACAACTGCTTCTGTGAAGTATAAGTTGTTTATTATTGCTTATTTTCTTTGTATACGTACATCTGTTGTTATTATTGTTCATTGTTGTTATGTAATATTCTAAAATTAATGTAATGTCAAACTTGTTTATTGTCATATTACTTTTTTTTTGGCTTGTTGTTACTTTTTACATGCTCGGTTAAGTTAACCGCATAGCTGGCCTTTGCCGAGTTTAAAATAAAGGCGTTTTTATTTATTTATTTATTTATTTCTATCTCCTCTGCAGAAGCTGGTGTGCCAGGTACTCAACGTGTTCGAAGATCATCAAGAACAAATTTAAAATGCAATAAAGATCTGAATTGTGGAATCTGTGGTAAACAATCCAAAATAAAAACAAAACACCTTATTTGTGCTCCGAAATGTCGGCGGCAGTACTAATTTCAAAAACTGACAGAAAAAAACAAGATCAAGAATTGACACTTGCGAACATGTAGCCGATTTATTTGCAAGTGCTGTAAGCTATCATAAACATATCGTGATTATCTGCGACTACCAAGAAATTCAAAAACTCCAGCAGGTAGGCCTCCAAATAAAATACGCGTCAGGGCGTTTTAAACTGACAAATTTACATACTCCAAAGATTTATACTTTTGATGATATGGCATTTGTTCATCGAATCCATTTAATAAAATTTTAACACGTTTTGTGATTTTTCTTGCAGTCAAATGTAAATCGAGTAGATATTTTATTTTACAGACATGATAATATTTCGATAAGATATTTGTAATAAATTTACGGAGTAAAGGTCAAAATATTAAAAATTTCATAATTTCAAATGATCATACTAAAATTCCAACTAATTGTAATAATTTCTTTGCAAGCACTGAGAATAAGTTACACCTCGTTCGATATCTCTATACTGCTGCTCCTAGATATGCACAAGTAAGATTGTGATTTATACGTTTGTGGAAGATTTGATGAGTCAAACGTTTTAAATTACAAAACTCTGTATTTTTTGAAGTACCTGAGTTAAATTCGAACCATTTAGAAGTCGTTTCAAGGATGTTTTGTCACATACTTTTAAAAACCAATCTATCATGATTTTTAGCACTGATACAGATGATTTTATCCTCGGAGATTACTTTTGAAATAAGCTAGCACGCCTAGGTTGTTTAAGTTTATGGTTTGAACGTTCGTATAAGAAGAAATATATTTCAGGGTTTCATTTGGCGAAAACATTTCTCGTATTTTGCCAGCATTGCACTCTCTAAGTGGTTGCGATTCGACTAGCAGATTGGGCTTGAAAAAATAGTGTAAAAGCAGCATCGTTGAATTTTTTACAAAATGCTCTGAGGCATTTAGGAAATCCATACCTAAAAGTCGAACAGTCAACAGAATTAGAAACCGTTTGCAACTATCTTTGATCAACAAAAAACTGCTGATGAACTTCGATATAAATTAATTTGTCAAAATATCGCCTTCAGCTTAAATTTATCAGAAGTAATTTGCACATTAGATGCTCTACATGTACATTTATTAAGAGCTTCAGCACAAACATATATATGGATAAATGCTGACCAAACATTACTACAGCCTATTGATTACAACTTATTCGGCTATGAACAAAAGACGGTAAATTCTATCCATGACAACTGACGAAGCGAGTTGTCGTGGATACAATTATTGAACCAACTCTGCAAATGCTTGTTCATGCAAAAAATCACAACTCAATTGTATTTCGTTGTGCAAATCTATTCATAATGACTGTCAAAATTAAAATAAAATTAATATTTTATTAATATTTTTTTGGTGACATGTTAAAATTTTATTTTCCTATTAAATGTTTTTTCATAATAAAATTTTATTTTTATTTTTTTAATTGACTAACTATAAGTATGTTTCATCATAAGGAACAATTGGATATTGTCACTAAAACAATCATTAAAATGGTTTCAAAGCACCTGTTCAGTCCATTTACTTGATATCTAGGAAGATGGGGTATGAAAAATGGACCAACAAATCTCATGGCAACATCCAGAATTATAATTTTCAACCTTCTCTGAATTTAAAACTATTCACAGAATCCGGTCCTCATATTTGGCACACTCAGCGCCCGGTCTAAATAGACATTTCCCGTTCATTCATGATTATTCATTTGTTTATTTTCCATCATTGCTTGGTGGTCAGGTGACATAGACAACTGGCGGGAAAAACAAAGTGGCTGTTGCAGTGGAAATAATGCCATTTCAACCAGTGGCACCTCATAATGAAAATACTACCGCACTCAGAATATTCTGGTAACTTCTCGAATCCCAAGGGAGATAATAATATAGATCTATCTGTCATCCTTAAGGATATTAGATGTGCTTTAAGTTTAAAGTTGACCTCAAATATCTATTTTGAGTAAAATCGTAAGCCATCGGAGGGTGTCCCCACGCCACTAGAGCTCCTAGCCGCAAATATTTAGTTTGGCTTACTGTAAAAAGGGCTGCTGACTGTATACCTTGCAAACACAGCATTGGCGCCCCATGATCGACAAAAGGTAATTTAACAGCACAAAAACACAATTCGCATACAAACAGGCAAATTTTGAATGAAACTCTCTCCTAAAATCAGTCGAAGATAAAGCTAGGCAAAGTAACGATCCCGACATTGCCAAACTTCAGGCAAAGTCTTGAATGTAGGTGCACTGCTCTTGCATCCGTTTACGATATTCTTTCGAACATTGTATCAGATTCATAATCGCCGCTGGAGCATCATACATTCTAGGCGCATATACAGGGTGACTTTGAAGTTGAGCCATTAATTTTCAGATAATAATTGTAGAAGGAAGATAAATGAAAATATGTGTGTGTAAAAATAAAAAAAAAAATTTACCTTGTTTTATAAAGTATCCTCCCGACAAGTATTTCAGTGCGGACCTGAGCGCCCAAAAGCATGTCACAAAAACTGTTCGAAATAATTTCCGTTTTGCTCGACCCAGAGCTGGGCGCGTCTTAGCCATGTCTCTTTACAAGCACGCAATAAAATCACTGGTTGATTTCTGATCACTGTACTCATTTCCTCAATTCGAGCGCGTAATTCTTCGCGTGTATTAACCGGTATTTTATACACTAGAGATTTTAGCCAACCCCACAAACAAAAGTCTAAAGGATTTAAGTCCGGAGACCTTGGCGGTCAAGGTAAAAAATCGCCACGGCCGATCCACGATTATTAAATTGTCTATTTAAAAATTCACGCCCATCTCTTGCATAATGGGGGGTGCCCCATCTTGTAAAAACCACATATTTTTTCTAATATTTAAAGGCACATCTTCCAGTAAACCAGGCAAATTGTGTTGCAAGAAATCAAGATAATTTTCACCAGTTAAGCGATTTGGTAATTCAAAAGGCCCCACTAAAATTCCATTAACAATTCCAGCCCACAGGTTGATTGGTTCAAATCGCTGTTGAAAATTGGTTTCCCTTATTTCATGGGGATTTTAAATAGCCCAAACGTGAGAATTACGTGAATTAATAATTCCGTTTCTAGTAAAGAGGGCTTCATCGCTCACTAAAATTTGATATAAGAAATTGTCGTCATTTTGATGTTTATTTAAACGCCAATTGCAAAAGTGAACCTTTTGTTGATGATCTTCCGGTTGTAAGGCCTGTACTTTTTGTATGTGAAATGGATAGAACTGATTTTCACGTAGAGCTTTATATTGACTAATCGCCAATTGAGTTGAAATTTGTCGGGTGCTTACTGTTGGATCATCATTTACTAATTCTAAAATTTGTTCTTCTAGTTCTATTTGAGCGTGCGGTCTTGGAGCACCGGCATGCTCTCCCCTGTGAGGTCTTAAGTCACCTGATTTACGAGCCCTTTGTACTGCATTAACAAAGGCACGAGGGGTTGGTTGCACTCGACTGGGAAACCGATCCGCATATATCCGTGATGCCGCGGCAGCATTTTGTAAAGACTCCCCCCACCCGTAAATAAGAATCATGTCCACAAGTTCAGCATTTTCGTAAACTTGTGCCATTTTTTATTTCGTTTGAGCCACGCAACAAACACTACTATTCACTCACGCGTTACCGACTGCCACATTGACTGAATACAACTGAATGAAATTGAAGTAAAAACATCGTGATAAGCGTTTCAAATTCTTTCGCTTTTTTGTTTCCGATGCGATGAACCGATAAGGCGGATTATATCGGTTGTTGCCAAACACGAGCACATAATATTATTATTGAGACAGGGCGGTACTCAAACTTCTAAAGGGCTATAACTTTGTTACTTTAATTTTACCAGAAAAATGTTATAGGAAAAAAACATTTATTGTGATCAGATCTACTCACTGTTAAATAACTCAACTTCGAAGTCACCCTGTATATTTTGCCTGAGACTGCGTTCGTGCTTAAAATATAATATTTACGATCTACGACAACAAACTTTTGTTTGATTTTCCACCTTACTATAACTACCCCTCACGCTATTCGCAAACACAATTCTTGACATTTCTCATGCATCTCATTTTTAAGAAACCTGGCAACATGGGCCATTATTATGGATGGGGTGTATCCAATTCATTCCTTCGGAATACGTTTCACCTCGCATATAAGTGTGCATATCTCTCGTCGTCTAGATACGCTCCATATATGTACATGTATATATGCCCACACCAAAATACATACGTATACATATATTTTCTCCCATGGGAAAGCGTGAGCGGTAACACTTTTATGAATAGTCCTTCCATATCGTACGAGTAGACTATCCCCGTTTGCGGGGATGCTTTTTCGATGCTTTACAATTCAGAAGCGTAGTTAAGGAGGAGGTAATTATCCCTTTAATGCAGAAAATTGAGCATAAAAGTAGAATAACTTCAAAGACTAGTATACCGGCAACTTGTTATCCCGGCTACAATTAGTTATAGTTCGCGAAAAAAAAAATGTATCTAACACTGTGCTCAGTTGGTAGATAATAAGACTTCAGAGTGTGGTTCTTTGTACTTTGGTTTTTGATACAAATGGTTGAGGTTTGAGTGTCACCTAGTTCCAAGAAAGAGAAGGAAATGAAAAAGCGGTGCCTTTTAGCCAATCGAAACTTAAGCTGACTGCCAAATGCTGGGTCACTGAAGCTAAAGAAGACACAAATTAACAAGACACACCAACGTTTATTGATAAGAGAAGTCGTGTGAGACAAACAAAAGGCTACCGAAATGGGAGCTCCGAAGCAAATGTAACCAAGGATAGGAAGACCCAGATGTAAATTAGAACCCGAACAATGAGGTTTAAAAGAAACGGGGGAGACTGCTCCTAACAAGCGTGAGTTCTACTTCATCGTAGATCGTTTCTTAATATTAAGCAGACACTTCCTCTCAGCTCGAGGATTTAGGTTTGGCTGTAACAACAGTTGAATCTCCAAGAGGGTGAGAAAAGGGCACCCATAGTAATATATATTTTTAGGATTTCCTACATTTTTTATTGTTTTAAACCCACTTATCTCTAGCCACATTTGCGCTTATTATCTCTTTGATATAACAAGGCTATTTCAATTGAAATCCTAATTATAGACGCTAAATCGCTTCATACCATCTTGTTAGTCATATCCCATCTGAGCGTCCTGAATTACCCATACCAAGTTTGGTTCACCACAGATAACAAAAATGTAAATTTTGCGGGGAAACTTTCCACCTAATAATAGGTCATACATGATAAACAAGACTAGATAAGCTTAGAGTGACTTAGGATTTGGTTTTAGCGATGATAAAAAATGTGTGCAATTATCAGTGATCAAAGCAAGATTTGTCTGAAACATGCCAGCTGAGACTTTAAAACCTACCAAACTTTTTCACACACTGAAACCGAATTCGGAATATATTTAGTTCAATTATGTCACATATAGTCCAACATTCCTTTTGCCGCAGTGGCGGCGGAGCAGAGAGCAAAAAATCATAAAATAAAAATTGCTCAAACTTCATTGTTGATGTTTCACAGGCTCTTGATCATTACCAATAAAAGTTTTGGAAGGCGTGAAAGTTGGGTTTGTTGGAGGTGGAAGAGGGTATATCTCTTTTGACGGCAGTCAACCCTGTTAGATGTATTTCACACGTCATACATTTGCTCTTAAAATGATGGAGAAATATTTCCGATGAATTAGTTTGGAAAACAAAACTGCTAGATGCGGCCCTGAGTCTCCTTATCCCTCAGAAATCGCAGTTTTTGTGTTACAAGGCCATAAGGGTCGGTTTTACAGACACCGTTAAAGGTCAATCCCTACTTGATGCTACATATACGCCACTCATATAGTTAACTACCAGATAAGAGCTATCTAGGGATTGTAAAAATAGCCATAAAGTCAGCCCTTTTTTGTGACAGATGTAAGTATGTGTTTCTGAATTTAGGGGCCACTGATATTTACTATCAGGCACTTCACAAATATATAATTTTTTCAGTTATATCTACCTCTTAATTTTCTGTACATTACCCCTTAACTGGACGACATGGACAAGAGGAAATTCTTTGTATAACTTCTGTATATTGTGAAATTACCGACAATTTTTTTAACTGTGGTGAGTAGCAAAATTTCATTCTAATCTTAAAAATCAAATTTTTTACACAAAATGATACTAAATATGCAAATTTTAGAGGGTAGTGCCACAGCCTTTCTGCCCTCCTCCGTGGGGAAACATGCCTCAGAAGCTTGTTGTCGCAAATTTAAGATTTTTACTTCCTACGCCACTGACGAGAAAGTTTTGAAATCGCAAAGAATATCGAAAATGTGTTATGTTTTTTGCATGCTTTACATGTATGTCACGAAGAACCATGTCACTCATTTTCATCCGCTTATCCCTCGCCCCACTATAACCGAGAAATTAAAGGTCGGATTTTGACGATATCTTGATACAATGTTACGGCAATAGTAATGAAAAAATAAGGCTTTTTCGCTTTTGAAAATTAGAGACCGACATGGTTTTTCGTGACCTAGATGTCCGAACTAGACGTCATTATAGACCCGGCTGTCAATGCGAACTGGGACACAGTTACAACTCTGTTTTCACACTCGCAGTGGACGTTTGCGATAACAGATGACACTTTGTGCTATCTTATTTCGATTGGAACCAATGTACCCACCCTTGAAAAAAGATTGTGAATTTGCATAGATATTTCTTTTCCTTTTATCCCTATTACACGTTTTTCGAATTACACCAATTTATGTTGAACCGGAAATCCTGTATATGGCTCCATCTGCCGTCAATACGTCGTATGATAATTTGGGCAATTTGGGCTTCCACACGTTCCCATATAAATTGATCGGGGATATATCGAGAAGGCAGAGAAGACCTCTTAAGGATATTGGTTGAGGTAGCAGGCTGTCGATAGCAGATCTCGCTCATAATTATGTTTGCACTTCCTTTTGTAGATCGCAACCAATATCTCGGATTGCCAATGAGCCAATCTCATTACAAGTGCCGCTATAATATAGCTTCAGAGTTGAAATACAAAGCTTTTGTTAGACTGTTAATTGCAATAGAAGTTTCTCGAAGCTTATCTGTTTTGCCGTGAAGCTGTTACATTTATTGCACTTCCTAACTTACAAAGTTGTACTCCCAATGTATGGTAATTAGTAAGCCGCTACATTTACGTTAGGATGCCTTTGAAGATTCTAATAAAATTTCCTTGAGGTGTCACTTACATCGAGGATATTTGTATTGGATGCGCATACGAGGTCTGTAAATTGAGTGATGAGACTCGTAACATAGCGCTCGATCTGTCCACACCGGAGGGGCGGACTTGAGACAGGGGAAGATGTGATCCGCCTTCACTTCAAGTTCGAGTCATTTGGTTGTTCGTAACGATTATTTTGGAGGGAAGTTTTTCTATTGTATTCTAAAATGGGTGACATCAATTTGAAGCAACGGTCCGCTATCATCAGGTTTTGCTGCAGGCTTGGCCACAGTGCAATGATTGTCGATCGATTGAAGATGAACCACGAAGCGGTAGGCCTTCATCTTCAAGGACCTATGAAAATATCGACAGAATCCGAGTTCCTGAGCGTTCAGATCGTCATCTGACAGTCAGAATAATCGGAGAAGAGTTAAATTTGACTTTTATGCATCACAATCATGCTCTTTGTCACAAACAATGTCAATAAACGAGTGTTTGGTCAGTAAAAATATTCCTGAGGTTCCTCAGCCTCCTAAATCGCATGACTTGAGTCCCTGCGGCTTTTTTCTATTTATGAAGTTGAGAAATCACCTCAAGGTTTTGGAACAGTCGAAAACATCCAAGCAGCTGTAACCGACCAGCTGAAGGCTATTCCAGTATCAGAGTTCCACCACTGCTATTAGGAGAACCGTTTCGAGCGCTGTGTGATTTCAGAAGGAAGTTATTTTGAGGGTAACAATATAAAATTGTAAGAAAAAGGATGGCGCTAAGTAGGAGACCAAGCAACGTCATCATGAGTTAATAAAGGATTATGTTCAGCACAAGTTAGACCGTCTGAGAAGAAAGTTAGTCACGAGCATGTATAACAGAGAAATTAAATGGATCAAGCCAGTCAAACAGGTCTACAATTAGTTCATAGATATTCTTTCCCTGCCCTACGCGGCAGCGCGGCTATAATACAAAAACACCAACTCTCTTTCATGAGGGCAAATGTACGGGGCAATCTATGATGTGTGGAAAATATCTAACACCCTCCCCCACCCCCTACAACTCCCATATATTTTGCCATAAAAATGTTTTCAAAAATCATCAGGATCCTGTGAAATGTTAAGAAACGAAGTTTTTAATTTTTTCGTTTTCGGTCCCTTCTCAGCGGCCACTGGACCGATTGCCAAAAACTACAGTTTCTTTCTGTGTAAAAATTTCATCCAAATCCAAGCATTACATTCCAAGTTATAGATGGGCCAAGGATTAGCGGACAGACAGACAGATTGACATAACGACATACCGACGGAGGTGTCATGGTTTTTCGTGATGTGCATGTCAAATAGCATCCAAAAACATAACATACCACTTTTGGCAATTAAAATACTTCCTACTAATTAACAGGTCAACAAAGATAATGAGCATGTGCCATCACTGAAAAGCTGCAACTCTTATTACAAAGCTGAAAGTTTATAGCTTCATACCAAAGGTGCAAGGCTTTGTTTGACTGTTAATTGCAATGGAACTTCATTGTAGCTCATTTGTATTATATTCTTCACCTAGAAAGTTTTAGCTATAACCTCGTTGGGAGTAATTTGAAATGCTTGAAGTTTCACAAGATTTCCCTAAGGTGTACCATTTGCATCGCAGATTCTTTACTTAAACCAGATTCCAAGGCTTTGCTCACTAAGAAGTTAACAAGCGACAAATATAAGTTATGTTATTATTATAGTTTGAGCAATAAGCATATGGCATAACATAGCATCTTGCATTACAGGTGCACGTACGAGCCCCTTTCCACTTCAGTTGGCCCAACTATTGAAATCTTAGTTTTTTTCTTATCAAACACAAATAATAAAAATGTAGCAGGCTGTTATAGGTTTAAAATACTAACAACGAATATTTTGATAATATATAGTAGAAAACACCAACTTCACTCCCTAATCAAATTTGCAGCATAAAAACAACACATGTTGCAATTATAGCTTATCAACCTATTTTCATTTCAATGCAAAATAAGTCTATAACGCATATGTGGCTGTGAAAAATAAAAGCCATGACAATTGTTTTTATTATTCACAGCCGTCAGAATACGTTTAAAATAGTTCTGGGTAGTTAAGGTTTTCAATATGGGTAGAGGAAAGGTTATTAGTGAGAAAATTCGGTTACTGATAATTAAATTTTTTAATTCTTGGAAATCAAACTCAGAAATTGCAACTTTGTTAGGTATATCGCGGAACAGTGTGAGATATATTGTTAGAAGATATAACGTAACTGGTTCAGTTAATATTAAGCCCGATATGGAAAAAAAGTAATATCACAAATGCCGACCGAAGAGCATTAAGAAGAATAATCGTGAAAAACAGGCGTACCAATTATTTACAATTAAGTGCTCTGTGAAGTGACGCTGTTGGAAGGAGAATTTTGAGGTCCACAACTCATAGAGAAGCCCACAAACTGGGATTTAGCACTTGTAAGGTAAGTTTTCTTATAAAAAAGTAAAAACTCTAAAGTTGCACAACTTGTTTATAGGCCAAAGAAAATCCACTATTAACTCCACTGCAAAAGAAAAATCGGCTTAGATGGGCTCAAGAACATAGACAATGGACACCTCAACAACGGTGTGCAATACAATGGAGTGACGAGGCCTGATTCGAAGTTTTTGTTGGTGACAGTCGCAGTAGAGTTATTCGCAAAAAAATGAAGCATTCCATGTTGACTGTCTGAAGAGAAAAGTGAAATTTCCGGCATCCATTATAGTCTGGGGCAGTATGTCATCAAAAGGCGTAGGAAAACTTCATTTTATTGATGGAAATGTGGATACAAACAAATATTTGGCAGTTTTAGAAGAATCGCTTTTACCAGTGATGGAAGGATGTTTGAGATCCGGCCAAGATTTTGTGTTTCAGCAAGATGTTGCAGCGTGCCATACCTCAAAAAGGCTATAGAATGGATGGAAGGAAATAATGTACCACATTTGAAACGGGTTTCTAGCAGTCTAGATCTGTCACCTATTGAAACTTTGTGGCACGAGATGGAAAAGGTTCTACGACAACACCCTGCTCGTACAATCACCGAACTGAGACAAAGGTTTCAAGAAATTTGGAATTGTTTTACATCAAATTTTTGCCAAAACTTGGTTAACACTATGCCCCAAAGAATTTCAGCCGTAATAAAAAATAAAGGTGATGTTACCCAATGGTAATCTTTCAATAGTTGCTTTGTTAACTTCACGCATTTATTCGCACATTGCTTATTTGTTCAGATGTTCTATTAATTATAGGTCTGAGTGATTTCAAATATGTATTTTTTACGACTAGAGTGTATCTAAAATTTTTTGGAGAAAATTAGTTGTTTTAGAAGTAAATAGTTTCGTCATGTTTAGTTTATATTAGCATATTTTGGTACAAATCTTGAAGTGCGCCAATTGAAGTGGGAAGGGGCTCGTAGATTAGTCAGCCTCACGAAAAAATAAAGGTCTATATCCGTGAGACAGGCTTCGATATACCCATATGGTTTTTGATGCTAAATCTGCATCCGGAATCAGAAAAGTTCCTATATGTCTAGGATTTACCCCTGGGCTCAAAAGGAGCGGTTAAAATTGAGTTTCGGCTGCCAGACCCTGTAGCACGGTATTCTCACGTACTGAATCCGAATTTGTGGTCGAACAGATTCCTATATTAGGATGAGTGAAAATTCTGTTTCGGATGGCAGAGCAATGGATGGTACATCGATGTATTGTTGGACGCAGTTTGATGCATTTTCTCCTGAGCCTTGTAACCCGATGATGCTGACAAGATTAGGATTGGGACATAAGTAGAATATCATATGGTATATCCCGAAATCGAAAACTTTTCAAAGTTATATAGTCATTCCGGTAGATGTGCCTGTGTATGTATGGACCGAGTTCCATACCTTAACATCCATGGGTTTTTGTAGACAAGACTTCTAACAGAGACATACGAGTACGTATCATATGTCGAACGTTGCATGACTGGTGCTCTTTTTTATCCAAAACAGAGCATGAGTACTCTCTACTGGTTATGGCTACTCACAACAAAACTACTGGGCTGAAAGTATTGGAAAACTGTATAGTGAAGACAGGTAGTGTTTTGTGCAGTTAAAAACACGCTATGGGTGCCTCTGGTTGTCTATACTAACGTATTCCTAAACGTTTTGGCACAAAATTCATTGGCTTTAATTTTAACAAACACAAAATAATATCAAGTTCCATTTGGAAACAAAAGGTTAGTTACCTACTCTACTGTCAGTTGACATTCATTTATTTTGAAGATTTCCCTTCAACATGTCATATAAAGTAGAAAAAAAAATATCAACAAATTGCCTGGGCGGGAACCCAAATCTGAAATCTGTGTAATACTCAAGAATGAAAAGATTTCACACAGAACATTTATCGAAAAATAGTGCAGTGCGATCAGGGAATACCATGCCTGAATCGCCTAAAAAGTGGAAGACCACGTGCATGTACTTCAGGGGTAGGAATGATTGGTGAGATGAGCAAAAATCAGGTTGGAATGTCAACAAGGAGACTAACTCGTCAATACAGAGTTCGATATCGTTGGAATTGAAGAGGAAAAAGACTTGAGTGCCCCAAATACTCTCAGGCTTATCTTTTTTGTATACCAAGATGCTGACGTCAATTGAGGCGGGTACGCTTTGCCAACGCAAAGATCATTATTTTACATGACGAAAAGTATTTCACTTCGAGTAATTCTGAAATGGAGGGAAAGGACGGTTTCATACGGACAACGTAGAGGAATGCCCTGACAATGTAGATATAAACATAAAGCAAAATTTTTAGATAAAATCCTTGTCTGGTGCGCAATTTCTACCAGGGGTGTATCCCAACCTTTTGTGGGAAGGGAGAGGGGGATGCTTTGAATAGTCAGAACTATCTTGATAACTGCCTTCCCAAATCGTTTCAGTTTGACCACGAACATTGTTCTAATACCCATATCATGTTTTGGCTAAACATAGCATCATGCCAGTACTCAAGAGATACCCAAAACTGGCACAACAACTTTTTTTCCCTAAAAATGATAATCCTCCAAACTCGCCGCAGGCTTGCCCCATAGAGGATTTTTGGGCTTTACTGTTTAGGAAGGCTCATCATGGACGCTGGGAAGCCCAAGATGAAAAATGTTGAGACAGCAAATTTACGAAAAACTGAGGGAAACTGATCTGAATTCCACCCAGGACCTCATGAGAGACATTCGAAGAAGGTTGCATATGGTAGAGCACATGACTCAACAGTACAGTTTACTTAAGTATTGAGTTGTTATTTATGATAACATGTTAGTGTTTGAATTAATTTTTTCATTTAAAGAAATCCTATAAGTAATTTGTGCCAAAACTTTCAGGACATATGTCCGAATTCCACGGGAGTGAAAATTTTGCTGACCTCAGTGTCAAAAAATACCTAGGAATACCATGCTCCTGCATCTGGCATCCGAAACTCAACTTTAACCTCATCCAGTCGTAGTTTTAGTTCCCGAGAGTGAACTCTGGACGTACGGGAACTTTTCTGATCCCAGTTTCGGGTTTAGCGTCGAAAAAAAGATAGGAACAACATGGCGTACCTCACGGACTTCGACCTTTTCTTGTGGGGATGTTTTACGGATCAAAGCGAAGGTGCAAAACGTTTGTTAGGCTGTTAATTGCAATACAACTTTGACGTACATTATTTGTCTTGCCGCGAAGCTGTTGCAACGATTGCACTTGCGATATTGGAAATTTGTACTTGTACAATGTATTGGAACTTTAGCTATAAAGGAAGTCGTTGGAATTACGTTGAAATGCTTTTAAAAGTTTTGCAATATCATCTACTTTAAATTTATCTTTATTCAGAACGCATTTTCTGTACGTATTACTAGATAGCTATAATAACATACTAAACCTGCTTACGTTTTCCGTACTCAGTTACAAAGAAAGTAGTACACCGGTTAATAACAACTGTATTTGTATGAAATTTCATATACAGTTAGGCATAGTCCATGCTAGATGCTGCTCAAAGGAGGGCTGACCGACTGATCGAGTCTCTTCTAACGGACAGTCTTTGACCCATTTGCACCGGACAGTCGCGATCTAGCTCTCTTCTATCGCTATGGGAACGGGATTTGTAAAAAAGGATGAGGTAAAGAGGTGGCTCGCACACATGCATAATGTAGCCTGAACGGCAGCACCTCAATCATGTGAGCTGTACTAGAGGCTAGGTCTTATCTGAGCCTTGCACCGAGTGAGGAGGTTGTGTAGAGAAAAGTACTTCTTAACCCGAAACAAATAGCCTCGATTTTTTCCAGCAGCTGCCGCGATTAATCAGATGTGATCGTGCCAAATCGTCCTTGCTGATCCGCACGGAGTTTACGTACCTTTGTACTGCCTAAACGTCAGGGTACTTCAGAGATGGCATTATTGTAAGTGTAAGGTGTAAGTTGTGCACTATAGCTGGAAGGAAACGGCAGTGGATAGGTGCATATTGAAGATTTGTGTGTTAATAATCTGTTTTGATCATAATTCCATGGGTTTCTTTTCTATATCTACACTTACTTAGCTAGATTAGTTTTGCATCCACTTTATCTTATTCATTCTGGAAATTACATATGCAAATTTGCTGAATTTAAAAAATTAGAGAGATAGGAATAGAAAATCCCTGGTTGGTGAAGTATAGTAAAAGTAACAGGAGAGAAAATATGCTACGGACAGGAATATTTATGAAACGTAAAGAAGTTACCTCTCTCCAGAAACGACAACATATAAACAACCCGTCGGCCACTGCTAATATACATACTTCATTAGCAGCATATCAAGTAATCATTTTCTTTACATAGCAAATGTCACTGATCTTATACAGATGCAGACTAAAACACATAATCGTCCAGATGCGATCTTGTTACTCAGCCAACTTTCTTTCTCTCACATCTTCTCAGAGAAACACTACAGACTACTCGGCTCTCTGCAACCAACAAGAAACCAACAATGCATATCATGTCGTTTTCAAAACCGGATTAGCGCTAGGGCGCTGCTTGTTAGTCAAGGAGCGGTACTCTGCTTTGGAAGCATTAAACTGTACCAGATTGTTACGTCCTCAAGCAGAGATAACCTCCGGGTTTCTTGTCAGTCTCTGCTAGTCTTCTTTTCTCCAGCTCACTCACACGGCACACCCGCGTTAACATTGTGGGTTGAAGACGAGAACCCGTCAATTACGACGGATATCTAGCGGCCAGAGAGAAACTGAGCGTTCCATCTGCAGGGCATCTCTGGGAGGCCATAGGATGGAAGCTAGCATATAAGAGGGCAGCATACCAAAGCTATTGTACTGTTGACTTCTAACTCCAAAAACGTACCATTGCTGGTACTCTTTCTCACATGCAGATATAGCTCCAAAGGAGAAAGTCCAGTTATGACATCACACGATCTGGTCAGCCAAATTATCAGTCCAAATCGAGAAGCTAGTTGCTCGCAGAATTGTTATCAGCAAAGCCATGGTTTCCCAGGCTGTTGTCTTGTTGAAATCGAATTCTATGGGCTTGAATTTCAGGTAGGAATTAGTGCGTTATCATGGCCTGATAACGGTCGCCTAATACTCAAAAAGCTCAGACGCCTGGCTGAAAATTAGAATTCCTGAATTGGTCAGCCGCAGCGACATTTGAAAGAAATAATCTTCCCAAACAAATCAGTTGGATGTGTGTGAATAATGATAAGCTGATAAAGTCGGTTATTTTTATATTTTTTATTTTGGAAAAGGTACTGTATACTTCTACTACTTACGGGAACCTCACGATACCACCCGCGCCATCTGGAGGACGATGTCGCAACTAAACGACGATGGACCCCACCTTACCGCCAGGATGCAGTGAAAAGAAGTCCGCCGCCATATAATGATGTCAGATGAGAGACATCATGGCATTTTGTTACTGTTTGACACATTGTATTGTAACTTCTCGTTCAGTAAAAAAACCTTTGTAAAATGAAGCTCGTAAAGTTATTTTCTTCAGTAGACCCTCTGTGTGAGTCTCCTAGTAGATCATTCGTTACAATTTTAATCTTGAAATGTCCCATATCTAAAATGCAAGGGCTATAAGTATAATACCTCCGGTTTTTCCTGTTATGCCTAAGATCTTGATAGGGCGTGAAATATACTAAATTGCAGCCCTTCACAGACAACATTTCGAAGTGATAGTTATGTTTCCATTTCCCCTCAGGGACCGGTTATCTATGTTGTACTGGCGGAGCTATCGCCTGTCCAAACTATACATTTTGCCATAGATTTCTGGCAACCGAAACACAATCGATGATGAGAAAGAAATTCGTAGCGGACACACGGATGCACTGTTTATCGGAATTACGATAAATCACCGGTGAAATAGTGCCATTTGCATTTGTGCCATCGATGAGTAGAATTATTCCGAACACGTTTCTAGCACAAAGGGTCTCGTTCATTGGTAGCGCTAATTACAGATGGCGATCGGCTCTCTAATGAGGCTTTCTATGAAATTAACATGGGTATCAAGTGAAAATACTTTATAAGAGAAACGTAATAAGTAGAGTGACGTCGTGCTAAATCTAATATGGCGACTGCCTCTAAATGACGTTTACAGTTGCCATAGGTATCAAATTAAAGGGCTTTATAAAAGAAACATAAGCATAACAGCGTTATACAGGGTGGCGCATTGAAATCGAAACGCATTTACTGCCAGCACAGTTTTTTTTTGGAAAAACGCTCAGACCCGTCGATCTTGTTTTCGAGGAGGACACAAGTTTGGCAAAAATCATGTTAACACGTGCAGCCCCCTGGACGGGGTTGACACCACCCCTAAAATCTTAAACGGAAAGGGGGGTCGAGTGATACCCTATTTCAATTCCCTTTATAATGATGTAAAATACATGAGCTTCAGTTCAGTAGTTTTGAAGATTTATTGATTTAAAGCTTAAAGTATACTTTAATAGGTACATCAGATTATTTTGTACTACTTTCAGAAGAAATTTGACTAAAAAAATTTACTTAATAAGTAAATGCTTTTCTTCACTACGCCCATGGTTTGTTGGTCATTTTGTTGTTGAAAATAGCTATTGGAGCGTTTTTTTGTGGCAAAAAAGTTATTTCTTGAAGAAAGATAAGGAAATATCTCGTACTTATCTTAAATAGGAATTTAGTACATAGTTTGCGATTGATTTGATCAAACTTTGTTGCTAAAATAACTTGTAACGCTTTATTACATAAATTAACCATGGTATATTCCACAGCAGAAAGAGTTGAAATTATCGAAATATTTTTCGGAAATAATCAGTGCGCTAATAGAACAGCAGACATATTCAATGAGCGACATGAGAACAGTAACGTGCATCGAAAATATGTTCTATAACTTGTAGCTAAATTTCGGGAAACTGGGTCAGTCGCCAATAAAGGACGCAACATTGAAAATCCCATAAGGAACGAAGCAATAGAAGTGGGGGTTTCAGGGCAAGTTTATGTAGATCCTACTTTAAGTACCCGCAAATTGGAGACTGAGTGTGATGTTAGTCGACGTACTGCCAACGGATTCTAAAGGCTCATAGTTTTCATCCGTATAAAGTTCACCTGGTACAAGAACTTAATGAATACGATTTTGATCGGCGATTACAATTTTGTGAAGATATGTGTGAACGAATTATAAACGATGAGCATTTTTTTATTCAACACTTGCTTTTCCGACGAATGTTCCTGTTTTTTTAAATGGCGTAGTAAATCGTCATAACTGCCGATATTGGTCCGATTCTAATCCCAGAATTTATCATGAGGTTCATACACAGCAGCCACAAAAATTAAATGTTTGGGCTGGTATTTTTGGCGATCATTTAGTTGGTCCTTTTTTCTTACCAGGAAATTTGACCGGTGAAATGTATTTGGAATTACTGGAAGACGCCATAGATCCTGCATTAACAGCCATAATTGAAAATCAGAATGATCGGCGGTACATTGCGAATAGGTTGATGTTCCAACAGGATGGTGCCCCACCACATTACGCATTACGTGTTCGACAATATTTATATCAGACGTTACCAGATCGATGAATTGGTAGAAGAGGTGCCATTGAATGGCCACCAAGATCGCCAGATTTATTACCTTTGGATTTCTTTATGTGGGGTCATTTAAAAAGCAAAATCTATGCTACTCAGCCTACATCATTAGGAGACCTGCGACAAAGAATTGTGAATGAGTGCCTTCAAATTACTCCTCGAATATTAAACAATGTGCGGCAAAGTTTTGAGCAAAATTTTTATTATTGCATGAGAGTCATGGTGGCCATTTTCAACATTTACTTGCCTAACGGGTCAGTTCATTCTTCATTTTTAAATTACTTTGCTACCAAATGTATTGATCTCCACTAATGTTGATGTATTAGTTTGATTTAAGCTTTATTTCAAAAAATCTTCAAAACTACTCAACTATAGTACATTAATTTTATATCATTATAAAGGGAATTTAAAGAACTTTAAAATAAGGTATCACTCGACCCCCCTTTGCATTTAAGATTTTGGGGTTGGTGTCACCCCCGCTTAGGGGGCTGCACGTGGTAACGTGATTTTTTGCCAAACTTGTGTCCCCCTCGAAAACAAAATCGACGGGTCTGAGCGTTTTTCAAAAAAAAAACTTAGCTGTCAGTAAATGCGTTTCGTTTTCGATGCGCCACCATGTATAATTCGCTGGTACTTTTGTAAATAAATGCTCTCAAAGCTCTATGACAAGTATGCCTCGTATTGTTCCGGGCTCCAGAGTTCTATGTTTTCTACTATGAAAATATAAGACTTTATTAAAACTCTGCAGCAATATTATATCTTATAAGTTACAAAGTCCCATGTTCTCCATAGAACTTAATGGTCTTAATGTTTTATTCTTTAATATTCAACTTATTCACGTGACCTTCTTACGAACTGTAAAATAAAAGGTGAGAGTACCATGAATAGTATCTTGGATAAAGAAGCAAGGCCCAGTACTGTACCAGAGCTTCCACTCAGTAAAATAGAAGCCTTAAGATTTATGTTAAAATGGATATTAGCCTTCTTGCTAACTACATTCTATCCAGCAGGTATTTCGGGTATTAATTATTCATAAACTTACTATAAAAGAGCTTGATACTCGTTTTTCTCGGAAAGCTTATATTGTAACTTAGAACCTTATAACTCTAAGCTAGCAAGTTATATAAATTTTATTCAGTTATTTTTATCAGCGCCCCATATTTGTTAATAGCAGCTAAAATGGACATGAATTGTGGATGATTTTAATGGAGTCGATGAAGTTACCGACCTTCGCAAATCTAATGGACACTATGTTGGCGCAGATTATGTGTTAAATCAGGGCATAGTAGCAAAAAATTTGGTACCTCTATATAAGTGGTCTTCCCAGATATAGAGGGTGTTCGAAAAATTGACAAATATATATTCCTTTTAAAAAATATGAAAAAAGTTTCTTAAATATGGTTCCGAAAATGCATGGTACAAGGTGATAAATTTAATAAAAACTATATTCACCTTGAGACGATAGTTTACGCTCCTCTTATAGAAACAATAGAAGAATTAAGAAATAAAATCGTAAGTGCTTAATAAGAAATAGACTTCGAATTTTAGTTCGAGTAGTTCGTACAATGATTCGTAGAGTCAGAGGGTGTATGGAAATGGAAATGTTGCATAACGCTCTTCCCTATATTTTTTTTATTTTTGGTTTTCCTTTTCTTTAGCCAGAATTAATAATTCAATTTTGTCCAGTGACATATTTTTTCTCAAAAATGATGACCTAATAATTTCAATATATTCATGGATAAATTAGGCTCTGATAGCAACAAATAATATTGTCAAATTTCAACAGAATGGAGTAAACCTTTTTCAAGACATTATTTCTTGAAAACTCTGCATTTCCGGACCCATGTTTATGAAAACTTTCTACATATTTTTTAACAAGGAATCACTATCTAAAGTATCTATGTCTATTTTTTGAACACCCTGTGTACAGGTATGTAATCCCGCTGTAAAACACGTCTATAATTTTTTTTCCTAAGACAGGATTGACTGTCGGGTAGTCTACAAATGCACTATATCTTCACAGTGGTCGGCAATGGAAACGCTATCCACCTAATCCATTGTCATTATTTTCGCCCATGTCTACTAGTATTATCGATTCTTCAATAGACGCTATGGTTTTATTGGGATACAAACAGATCCTAGGAAATCCAAGAATGCAACGAAATCTAAACGAAGGAGATTTCTTGTTGTAATGGAATGTCAGTGTTTAGAATCGTTTATCAGAATTATTGCAATGTAAAAATTAATTAAAACAATCCACAATTAGCGCATGCGAATAACGCATTGGAAATAGAATAAGACAGTGAAAAGTGACAGTCGAAACTGTCAAGATGATGGGAGAGCGTCATCTTGGAACATTTTTTAACTGAATGGGGGTCATGTAACACCGCACCTTTAAGCTCTATATAAGTAGTAACGGTGGAATATAAAATCAGTATCTATTAAAATGGTGGACTAGCAGGTTGTCAAAGTTGACAGTTTCTCTCAACTCAACAACTAACCATCAAGATGATATAGTATATCGAATCTATCCGAATATGTAATAAAATATCGAACGATCCGTTTAAAGCAATTTTCAAAATATGCCAGTTTTTATAACGGGATGTCCCATATTTCATCGAACATTTAGATGGACCCTTCAGAAAGGGAAAAACTTATATTGTACTATATTTTACTATAGGATTTCGATGACTAGTAGATTAATGACAGCTCTTTGATGTACGAAAACGTTCAAATTTGACAGCCCACCGGTCCGCCATTTTGGAAGATAGTGAATTTATACGTTAGGGTTATTAATAAGCAGCTGTTGAGATATATGCCTTATGAAAACTTTCCTCTAAAGATGCAGATAATTGTGAAAATCTGGTGTAACGAACGAAAATATATATATATATATATATATTGATATATGAAAAATTAAAGCTTCCGCCTTTTGTTGGGTACTTCGACAAAATTTAAGCAAAGAGGACTCTTTATACTTTTTTTAATTCTCTCTAGCTTACAATGGACTTTGCCATCATCATCAGGAGAGTAGTATGTGAGGATGTTGCTAATTGTTGTTTACGTATAGGATGAGGGAAACGTCCAGTAACATGGTGAGAGCTGGATAGATTGTACAATGGTCAAAATTATATAAAATATGACAAGAACAAGTTAAAAACAGATTAAAAATTATTTAAAAAACATTAGAGCATTACATCGTGAAGCCACTTGATGATTGCACAAATTAGTGGTCATGGAATAATCCTTAATAATCCTTATTCCATGACCACTAATTTGTGCAAGCTTTAATTTTTCACCTAACTGGTCTAGACGACAATGACCACGTCTCAAGTTATATTGATATATATATATATGTGTGTGTGTGTATATTCAATTCTTCATTTGCTTTAACGTCATAATGTTATGACAATATATAGTGACATCATATACAATGTGACTCTAACAGGAGCCTCAAAATAAATATAACATGACCCCCAATCCAATTAAAAAATAGCTGGACGCCGTCTTGACATTTTGAACTGTCACTTGCATCTATTTTATCACCGTGAATTCCAGCTTGTTAACTTGGTCTGCTCAAGAAATAAGAAAAAGAGAAGCCTTCTTCAAAAGCACTGTATAAAATATGTATTATAGCTTTTGCCACTTTTCTGCCAGTCTATTCCGCGAATCAAAATGCAATGTTCTCTAATCCGGCTTCGCTGTACTGCTGTATACAATATGGCTTTAGGCTTTCACCAAGCAGATTCTGTATCGAGTATAGCTTGCAGCTCCGATTACGGCTTGATGCAAAACGATTTGCTTCCGTTAAGTATGTGATGCCAATTGAGATAAGTTCCAGGGGTGTAACAGTTGGGTATGAAGCGGGTACTGAACCAAATCTGTCTGTTTTCCGTCTCTGTGGCGCTCCCAGGATTTCAGTCTGGGGAAGAGAGTAATGCGGTAAAGTGAGTGTACTAGGGTAGTCTCGCCAAATTTTGAAAAGCTGTGCAATATTTTATAAAAACGGCGAGTTCTTTAAATTAAGTGAAGAGACTGGCAACGTAGCGTTTCATCTGGAAACAATGATGGCGCCGGACTGGGAGGGAAGGCCATGTGCTCCGCCTTCAGTACAAGTTTGACCTCGCTCGAGTCATTTGGTTGTCCGTAGCGATTTTTTCTTTGTGAAACGGTGTTCGAAGTATAAGTGACATCAATTTTAAGCAACGATGTGCTATCAGGTTTTGCTTTATATTTTGGTACAGTGGAACGGAAACTCTTGCTAAACAGGCCTACGGAGATAGTGTTTCGTCAAGAACCCAGTTTTTTCGGTGGTTTAAGGCAATTTCAGGAGGGAGAGAGTCCTCAGCCTCCTTATTCGCCTGACTTGAGTCCCTGAAACTTTTTTTCTTCCCAAAGTTTGAAAATCACCTTAAAGACAATTCAGGAATATTCAAACTGCTGTAACAGACCAGCTGAAGGCTATTCCAGTATCAGAGTGCCAGCACTGCTATGAGGATCGGCCTCCAGCGCTATGCGGCTCCAGAAGGAAGTTATTTTGACGTTGACAATATAACATTGTAATTACATTTGAATAAGAGATTGACGAAAAATCAGTCTCATTACTTAATTTACAGACCTCATAGTTGCCCTAAATATGAGATCTAAGAAAATGTCTTGAATTGTTTCTTTGGAAAATAACATTTCACTTCTTTATTGTTTCTTAGATAATGCGAATAAGGAAATTTGTAAGAATCATGACAGATCATTGTCAACCTCAATATTTTATATTTTAGGAATGGTGATAATTTGGTTTACCACGATATTCCGAGGTTCATATTTTGGCTTGACAGAATGGACTACTACTGCACCCGGTTGTTCATCTGTCGGTCCACCAGGATGTGATCTTAAGTTTTCTGTTCCAAAATTCTGACTCATGTTTTTCTAAATTAATTAATTGAGAAACACGTACAAACCAAGTTTGGAGTTTACTTTTACGTCTCAAAAAAACACTACACCCAAAAATTATCACGCAGCCAACGAATTTGTAGTATGTTTTGCAGGTTTTTCATTTTATAATGTTCATAATTCGGCTGCCATATATTTCCAAGAATATAGTATTATCGCCTATAATCTAGTATATCGCCGCTACCCGAATCTCATCACCTCATACCTAGGAGGATACCGCAAAGCTACTGCAAGTGCCGATATATGGGCTGACCGACAGTCTGGATTTTCGTTGTTCAAACATTCCAAGATATTTCAAAAGTTCAATTTCTCGTTCATGCGAGGAAAGTAAAAATGTCATCAATCGACAATGTAAAATATTGGAACTAAAACCAGCCACTTTGACTTTTCAAATTAACTTACTGCGCTTCTCAGGTATTTTTAGAGCGATAACTGCTACTGAAACTTAAGGTCTTTGTTGGTGCTTGATTTTTAATTGACACTGAAACTGAACGGCATAGCAAGCCAATGAATTCGGAAACTAAACTGCAAGCGAATGAGGAGTGGTCATTATCAATCTGGAATGTGGAATCAATACTTGTTCCGATCGGCAGCGGTACACCGATGATGAAAAGGCAGTCAGATACACATAACGGGTTGCCAGTGTTTCAAAGATACTTTATTAAAGTTACGGATTTTTATTTTTGATCCATACATTCATTTTACATAAAGACAGCTCAATTCGTCTTTACCCCCATCTTGGAAGCGCTATGACGAACCTCATACAACGTTAATTCATGCGTAATTTTTAGCTTATGGGCTGAAGATGGAACAAGCTTGGCAAACCGTTTGTAGGTGGTGTTTGTCAGAGTTGTCACCAGTAGTTAGCCAGGGGTGATTTTGGAACAGTTTAGTACCCTGTCCATCAAGTTCTCGTGGTCCATTCTTGCATCTGAAGAAGTGATCGTGAATGACCAGAGGGTAATTTACCTGAGTCAAAAGAAGGACCTGTGCCTACGAAGTGATCATCAATGACCAGAATGTTACCTGTGTCTGAAAAAGGTCGTCGACGTATACCTGAAGAAGTGGTCAAAGACCAGAAGGAGTTTTGCTTCTTGTACACTAATCGTAGTCACCGTGAGTTAAAGTCTCTTTGAAAAAAATTAGTTACGAGCGTGAACAATACAGAAATCAAAGGGATCAAGCCAGTCAAACAGGCCCATATGATTCGGCCATAGACAACCTTCCGTGCTTTACCGGTACCTACCGTTGATCTGGCAACGTTGCCTCTTCCCATACCATCGGAGGCGGCAGCACCCACCGAAGCGCCGGCACAGTACGAGCACAATAATTAAGCAGACCGTTACGTGGGGCGCTGAGCCCAGACAGCAGAAGGAGGCGCGCATCGAAAGCATTTCTCTATCATTCTGTATTAACCATAAATGCACGGGGAAACCAGTGATGTCTGAAATATGGCTAACAGGTGCATATAATTATCGAAGTTGGGAGCACGTAAATATACTGACCTCAGAAAATGGAGATATTTCTTTCCCCCTACAACTCTCACTCCCCAAATTCTTTTACAAAAATGATCTGGATAATCTGATTCGTGATCCCACGACGAGTTAGCGAATTGTATGTTTACGTTTTTGGTGTTTATCTCCGCTGCCACTAAACCAATTCACAAAAAATACAAGGATAAATTAATTTAAATCTGATCAGTACTTGCCAAGTTATAGACGGGCCAAGGATTAGCGGAGAGACCAACAGGTAGACCGACAGATAAACCCCACTATTGAAATGTTTCGCGATAAAATACTTCCTCGCCCAGTGGCGTAGCAAGTAAAACTGTCACTTTAACGGATTTTTTTTTTAAATTCGCGACGTTTTTGTATCATGAACACCATACGTGACTATTGTTGGTTGTTGAAATAACTGGCATGACGCATGCATGAAGTATAAACATATACATTCATCAGCGATATATCGAACAATAAACTCCCATGTTCCATTGCTCTTGGAGTAGAGTGGCAAAGCGTACCGTATGCATGGATGGTGGAATTTGTAGTACACACAAAAAAATTATATTGAAGCAAGAGCATGAGCTTTATGAAATTATGATATTGATCACAGATACTTCAAATGAGGTAATTTCGTTATTTTCAAGAAACGTAGCACTTACAATTGACAAATTGACCTTAATTCAAAGATATATGTCTTAGAAACATACCCAAGTCACGGTCCTCAATTGAAGATAGTTATCCTTGAGCCAAGTTCACTCTTTTTTGCGTGTACGTATCAGACAATGTAACAAATGTATAAAAAGTACAGAGACATTCTCTTAGACACAATTTTTTCGGCTACTCTCGAAAAATCTCGGCGAGAAACCATAGCTTTTGGTGGCGCAGTGGCCTCTTTTCAATTTAGCAACAAGATCAATACCGTACTGATGATTCTTGAGACGCATGAAACTACGTTGTTTGTAGTTTGTCATGGTTACAGAGACGAAAAGCAAACAAATTCAGTTCGGTCATGGAGTAACACACCTTTCAATGCATAGTTTTCCGGTTTCCTGGAATACGAATTAAAAGTCAATGCACCCGTTTAAAACAAAACCCATCATATGAATTGCTTCAACGTAATAAGCTATTTCTCTAAGCGAATGAAAACGCTGCTCGTCCATGTTCATGGCTAACTGCAATTGCTCATTCCTGCTCTCATTGTTCCAAGGCAATTTCCACTCTAGGGGTGCATTCGGTGCGAATCTGGAGAACCGTGAAATTGCACATGCATACATATGCATGAAAAATGAATTTTTAAAAGTACAACTACTATCGCGCATGAGTGCATTGTATGAAAGATAGTTACAGTTAGCTATTAAATTTTCGAGAGCAATTACTGGCCTGAATCGGTAGTTCATCGTATTTTGTTTTAATTGCCAGTAGTTTTGACTTGACTATGATATGCTTTTACTATGTTCGATGATTCTGTATTTTATATTGGGCGTACAACCCAGAGAAGGCCAAGTAAGCCCTTATGGCGCCTGATATACAGTCTGCGATAATCAACGGTTCGCCATTTGATAGCCTACCAAGCAGGGTTAAAAATAGCTTTAAAATAAATTATGCCTAAAATATTCTTCGTGGTTTTGTAGAAGAGAGTTGAAACTTTAACTTAGATACTTGACAACCTCAAAAATAGTAACTCTTAACTGAGATCTTAAGCATTGAAAATGTCCATACTTATGCTTTTTCAGACATTAGATCACCTACAACTAGAAAACGGTCAACTTTATAGAAGAGGTACTAAGAATATTTTTTGCTCAGAATGATCAGAAAAACCTAAATGCGTAGCATAGTGGAGAAATACGTTTATTTTGTTTTTTTTTTGAAATAACCAAAAAAATTTGCACCGGGGTACCGCTCGGCAGCCTCTTCAGGGGTGGATCTGAAAAATATTTCGAGTCGAGTCGAGTTCGATGTCCATCAGAAAGATTTAAAATTTTTTGGAGGCTGGTGGCTCAGTATCTATGTCTGGGAAGATGCCCGTCTCGAGAGGGAGGGGAGTCGTATCGGCAACTCAACATGGATCCGCGACTGAGCCTCTTGGCTAAAAGTGAAAACTTCATATTGTGGAAGACACTAACTGGCCAGTCTGGAGAAAAAGGGAGACATATTATACACTAGTCGACTATTCCTAATGCGGGCGGAATGTTATTAACCTATAAGCTATACTGAGTGACAAGAAAGTTAAACACCTACGTTTATTTATCCGAAGTGATCAAATTGTCAGCTTGATTCGTCAACACACACATGGTAAAATTATCGGGTTCGCAGATGATACGGCTGTTTTTTATAGCGAAAAATCTTGGGATATCTTAAAGACTCTTATTGAAGAGGATTTCAGAGTCATTATAAGCTCCTTCAATAATAAAATATTAACAATCAATTATGAAAAAACTGTATATCTGACTTTTTCATGTTATAATAGGAATAGTCCCACATTCAATAACATACACATCAAATTACCACCCATAGATGAAGTAGTAGTCCTAAAGCCAGCAAATCATATAAAATACCTAGGAATCATAATAGACAGTCACCTAAAATGGGACAAACAAATAGAAAGCTTAAGCGAGAGATTAAGATGTCTTATACCAAAATTTAAATTTTTTAGGGAAATTCCTTCTGATAAAGACTTATGCACCATATACAAAACGTTAGTACAACCTTTGTTAACTTATGGAATTTTGGCATGGGGACCGGTGTTGAATAAATACTACAGGACACTAGAAATAACTCAGAAATGGATTCTTAAAACTAACACCTATCCAACCGATATGATATATAAGGTATCCAAGATATGTGATTGTAGGCAACTCTATTTTGAGAGTGTGTTCACATATATTACAAAACATAAGCATTTATTAAATTTCCTCCCACATGACCATCACACCAGATCCAAAGATCATTCAGTACGCATACCAAAGCCTAAAAAGACCATAGGTCAGAGGAGTTTCACTTTCCTAGGACCGAAGTTATATAACTCAATCCCCCCTCAGATAAAAGATATTAAAAATACAAAGGTTATGAAAAAGCATCTAAGACTGTGGATTTTGGACCAGCATAGGCTCAAGATTCATGAAGCGATTGATATCAAAAATATCTACTACTACTGAAAGCGGAAATCTCTCTCAAGATTATTGAAATTTAAAAATGAAAAAAAAAAATGTATAAATCAAACTGATTTGAATTCTTACCTCTTGAATTATTGCATTTTATGAATTATTTTTACTAATTTTTGTTCTTGTCTAATCACCTAATATTGTCTTTTGTTTCAATATTGTCTCTATCCCGATTGCGTCTACGTCCCGATTTTGCGTCTCCGTCCCGATTGTGTCTTTTTAAAAATTTTACCAGGACTTGTCTAATAAATTTTATATATATATATTTTTTGTTTTGTTTTGTTTTTTTTTAGTCTTAAGTTATTTATACATGAGCTCATGCCCAAGCACAAGTTTCTGCGAAACTTTTTTGGGTCCATTCGTTTATTGTATCTTTCATCTACTACTGCTATACTTTTTCTTTTGCAATGAACTTATTATATAAGCAATAGCACCCCATACCATAACCCCCACGGTGCGGTGAACGTGACGCTCTCTGTCAAATTGTGGCTCTCGTCTTTCAAGACGTCGCCTTCTCACTCTTGCCCGACCATCTTGCATCCCCAGAAAGAAGCTGGGATCGTCACTAACGACCACCTGATTCCATTCCCGGTCCCATAGAATTATTTCTGTACACCAGAGCAAACGGTTAAGTCGATGTTCAGCTGCGAGAGGTACTCGTAGCATCCAATGTAGGCGATAAGAGAAAAGGCCAAATTTTTTATCATTATATATGGTTATAACATGAAATATTTACGAAAATTACAGAAATAATAAGTCACCATTAAAAAGGGCAAAAACCAGCCAAAACGTAGAGGTTCTTTGTAAAGTAATTTCCAGCTTACAATATCCTTCAAAACAGAAAACATGTCTGTTTCTGGTGAAGGCAGCTTTTTTAAATAAATTACAAAATAATGTTTTATTTTCTTTACGGAGTCTTTGTAGGTTTTTCGAATCATTCTGAACAAAAACGATCTACAGGGTGTTTCAGTTTATTGTTGCATAACGTTAAGATTCGATAGAACTTTTAAAATTAATGCATAAAGTCTATATAAACATGGGTCGAAAAATGCGTGTCTTCCGAAATACAGGGTGTTTAAATTTACTTTCTAAAATAGTTTTTTTTTTAAATATTTCGAACAATATTTGATGTATAACAGTGAAAATTGGTATGCAAGGGTTTTTTGGTACGACAAAACGAACCATGGACATAGTTTTACTGTAGCCGCTAGAGGGCGCTCTCTACTGTACCTGTAGTGTATTAAAGTGACCGAAAATTGTGTCTTAGTGCAATTTTTTGCTTTTTGAATAAAAAAACTGATTCTTCGCACTTTTCAACATAAAAAAGCTGTGAGTTTTCGTTATAGTTAGCCGTTTTTGAGATATTTCGATTTTTAAGGTTCGATGAATTTTAATTATTTATGGGAAAATAATTTTTTTTTTAATTTTCGATTTGGGCATTACAAGCAATTAAGATGATCGTTTAGATTGTGTTTTCAAACACAGCAATAATTCCTAACTCCAAATAAACACAAAAAACAGAATATTAATTTGTTTAATTCTCCAATATTATTTTTAACAAATTAAATTAATTATTTACAACTAAAATGCTATTGGATAGTTAGGACAAACACACAAAATCAAAAGTAGTTGCTCGAAATCTAAACCCAATTGTTCAATACACAATTCACATCTACGAATGATCGAACGTGGTATAGCATTATTCAAATAAGGCCTTATTTCATCACATGCATTCCTGATTCTGTCTATTAGCATATCTCTTGTGGTTACGGGTGTCTGGAACACTTTTTCTTTTAGAAATCCCCACAAAAAGAAATCTAATGGATTTAGGTCAGGGGATCGTGGAGGCCAGGCGACTGGTCCTATACGGCCGATCCATCTTTCTGGATAATTTTCGTCCAGCCAGTTTCTAACTATTCTCGAATAATGAGCTGGACAACCATCAAGCTGGAACCAGACCAATCTTCTTAAATCTAACATAACATCATCCTATATATATTTGCAGCATTTAACCTTGCAGGCAAAAGGTAGGGTCCAAATAGGCGATTACGGTAGATACCAATCCACACATTCACACTAAATTCATGCTGAAAATTTCTTTCCCGAACTGCATGCGGATTTTCATGCGACCAAATATGTTGATTATGAAAATTTACCAGTCCACGTCTAGTGAAGCATGACTCATCGGTCCATAAAACGTCACTTACTACTTCTATCTAGAATCCACTGACAAACTGTGATTCTTCGTTCTCCGTCCCCTGGCTGTAGTCCTTGCACAGGTTGCAAATGGTAAGGACGTCTATGGTCATTTCTAAGAACACGGTGAACACTTGTGGTCGGATCTCTTTCGAACTCACGCAGAATCATACGGGTAAATGTGCGCTGACGAACATTCATGTTTTGATCCCTTTGGTGATTTCCAAAACCATTTTCTATTATTTGGCGATGCACTCTTACAAATACTGAGCGAGTTGGATGTCGTCTGTTTGGAAATCTTCGTGCGTATTCTCTGGCTGCTTCTGCTGCGTTTCCATTTACAAAGCCATACACAAAATGAATATCCGCTAACTCTTGATTGGAGAATAGAAATGGCATTTTTATAAAGCTTGCAAAAAAAACAGGTAAAAGAAACTAAATTTCGTGCATTCATAATTGCAAAAAGACGCTTCAGGTTTCAACAGACGACAAAACTAACTGTCAACTAATTGACGTTTAACCTTATTCTGCTTTCAATTTCAAAAATATTTGCAGACACAGCCTACTTCTAAAAATTATCGGGATACTGACATTTTAATCGAAATATCTCAAAAACGGCTAACTATAACGAAAATTCACAAGAGAGCTTGATGTTATGTTAGATTTAAGAAGATTGGACTGGTTCCAGCTTGATGGTTGTCCAGCTCATTATTCGAGAATAGTTAGAAATTGGCTGGACGAAAATTATCCAGAAAGATGGATCGGCCGTGAAGGACCAGTCGCCTGGCCTCCACGATCCCCTGACCTAAATCCATTAGATTTCTTTTTGTGGGGATTTCTAAAAGAAAAAGTGTTCCAGACACCCGTAACCACAAGAGATATGCTAATAGACAGAATCAGGAATGCATGTGATGAAATAAGGCCTTATTTGAATAATGCTATACCACGTTCGATCATTCGTAGATGTGAATTGTGTATTGAACAATTGGGTTTACATTTCGAGCAACTACTTTAGATTTTGTGTGTTTGTCCTAACTATCCAATAGCATTTTAGTTGTAAATAATTAATTTAATTTGTTAAAAATATATAATATTGGAAAATTAAACAAATTAACATTCTGTGTTTATTTTGAGTTAGGAATTATTGCTGTGTTTAAAAACACAATCTAAACGATCATCTTAATTACTTGTAATGCCCAAATCGAAAATGTAAAAAAAAATTATTTTCCCATAAATAAATAAAAATCCATCGAACCTTAAACATCGAAATATCTCAAAAACGGCTAACTATAACGAAAACTCACAGCTTTTTTATGTTGAAAAGTGCGAAGAATCAGTTTTTTTATTCAAAAAGCAAAAAATTGCACTAAGACACAATTTTCGGTCATTTTAATAGACTACAGGTACATTAGAGAGAGCCCTCTAGCGGCTACAGTAAAACTATGCCCGTGGTTCGTTTTGTCGTACCAAAAAACCCTTGTATACCAATTTTCACTGTTATACATCAAATATTGTTCGAAATATTTTAAAAAAATCTATTTTAGAAAGTAAATTTAAACACCCTGTATTTCGGAAGCCACGCATTTTTCGACCCATGTTTGTATAGACTTTATGCATTAATTTTAAAAGTTCTATCGAATCTTAAAGTTATGCAACAATAAACTGAAACACCCTGTATAATAACAGTTTTTTAGTAGAAGCGATTTAATGTCTGAAAAAGCCTAAAAATTTACAATTTCTATGCCTACTATATGTTGAGGTTAACAAGTGTTTGAATTAAAATCCAAACTTTCCCTTACATGACCACGAAAAGTATTTTAGGCTTAGTTTATTTTACAGCAACTTTTAACCTTGCTTGGTGGAACAACAACTTTTTATTTTGCCAGACTTAACACCTCCCCAGAGGTTACTCAGAACTGGATCATTGAACATCTTGAATTATTAGAGAGTATTACGATACAACCGAATAAGAACTAACCCCTGGTTCAGAAATCGGAAACATAGCACGGCAGCATTACGAGGGATGTCTTTTAAGTGTTGCATATAGAAACATAGTAGTCCGCGCGGATCGAACGTCAGTATTGAATTTTAACCTCTCTTTTTAGTAAACCTGAATTCAAAGTTGTTCTCGCTACAGTGAATTTTTAAGTGTCACCAAGTCATTAGAGAAATGGAACTCAACCGAGAACATTTTCGCGACATAATTTATTACAACCTTCAGAGACAATTATCGCAACAAGAATGCCTTTTCTGAGTTACTGTCTGTTTTCGGTAAGGAAGCACCACATCAGTCGACAATTTCCCGCTGGTATGGATAATTTAAACGTGGACGGGTGAGTCTTAGCGACGATCCCAGGGTGGGTGCACCAAAAACGGCAGTCACGCAGGAAGACGTCGATGCTGTGCGCAAACTCATCATTGAAGATAGACATGTGACATATCGCGAGATTGAGGCGTGCTCGAAAATCTCAAAGACCTCAATTCAAAAAATTTTACATGAAGAATTAGGAGTAAGAAAATTAGTTTCTTGTTGGATACCCCACCTGTTGGCTGAAGAGCAGAAAGCAGGCACGGTTAATTGGTATCAAAAAACGCTTGACCGTTTCAATTCCGAAAACTCAAAAAATGTGTACAGCATTGTTAGTGGTGATGAATCATGGATTTACTGTTATGAACCAGAAAATAAACGACAGTCGGCTGTTTGGGTGTTCCAAGGTGAAGAAAAGCCAACAAAAGGCGTCCGTTCTCGGAGTGTTTCGGAAAAGACGGTCGCGACATTTGTGTCAAAAGCGGGTCATATTGCAACAATTCTTCTTAATGAGCAAAGAACTATTACTGCGGATTGGTATACCACGATTTGCCAAAAGTCATCACCGAGCTTCGAAAAATCAACTCCGAAAGAAGAATCATCCTCCACCAAGGCAATGCAAGCTCGCACACAGCCCAAAAAACAAGGCAGTATTTAACGGAAGAAAACGCGGAATTATTGGACCAACCTCGATATATTCTCGATCTAAGTCCTTACGATTCCTTTACTTTCCCGAAAATTAAAAACACACTGCGTGGTCAAAGGTTCCAGTCACCAGAAGAAGCAGTTGATGCATTCAAAAATGCCGTTTTGGATCTGCCAGCAAACGAGTAGAATAAGTGCTTCGAAAATTGGTTCGAGCGCATGCAGATGTGTATTAATCTTCGTGGAGAATACTTCGAAAAACAATTAAGTCATTTAAAGCTACCTACCGTGTTGTTTTATTTCCATATGCAAAACTTAAAAGACATCCCTCGTATGTGGCTCACGAAGCTATCACATTAATATTAGGGATTTCCTCCTCGTATCATCAAGAATACTTAAATTGAAAAGAGAAATTAACTTGAAGCATGAAAATGATGTTGCAGAAGACAGTTTTGCCAAGATTCGCAAAACTTGATCCACGCGGAATTAGTCATAGCAACGATCATGTGCGTCCGCAGGAATTTCTCTCAGGGGGAGGGGGGGAGAGTCATTTAATTTTTTTGTTATACATGTTCGTTTTTTGTTATACATGTTCGTAGCTAACTTTAATGTCAGAAGGGCTAGCTCAGGCCGAACGTAATTCTTTTCGAACTGATGACAGCGTTGCGCGGGAAGTACGGCTTCAGGTTGCTTGCGGCAATTTTTATTTTGTGGTTTGTATAATCTAATTGATGACATAACTACGTGCGAAGCTCACAGTCAACCTATACGCCATTTTTTATCTACTGTCCACCAATTTAGGTATCGTATAGTATGACAGAGGGTACCGGAAACACCTACTTGACTCGATTTTCGATATCGCACGGTCACATAATTTCTCTCGTGCAATATATCAACCATCCCAATGTTCTACCCCCGCTTCTATGTCCACATATTTTGCTCATCCAGGTTCGTGTTGCCGCTGATGAATTTTTGCTAGCCATATGAGTAATAAAAGTGACATTTCATTTCACGGGGATGATTACTGACGGGGGCTCCAGAGCAGTGCACGACCACGGTACGCCAGCATTAAATATTTATCAAAGATGTGACTGAAATACAGATTTGGTTGGTAGAACAACGCAGTTGTTTGACAAAAGCTTTTTGTAAAGGGTGTCCCATAACTAACGGAAGATTTGAATTTGCCGCCATGTTTACAGTAAATTGTAGGCATCCCTGAAAAATAACAATTTGACACAAGAGAGGTTAGGGTTAGTAAAAGCGGAACGTTATATGATACAACAACGTGTTTTCATTATTAGACAATATTTCAAATATTACGAAAGTTTCGCGTCCACAGTTCGAGAATTTTATACAAAATATGGCCGGAATAGTGTTTTAACCTCGTCAACTGTAAACAGATTATTTGATAAATTCAGGGAGATTGGATCAGTTTGGGACTCTAATCACACCGGTCGTCCACAAACAAGCCGTTCAAATGATGTCGAAGCAGTGCGCGAGAGTGTTGGCGAAAACCCAGGTGGGGGGGGGGGTTCAATAACGATTGAAGAGCGGGGGGGGGGGGGTCGTCTGCTGTATCAGTGTTTTTGGAAACGAATCCTTTTATGACAATTTGTAACCAAGGTTCAAGTTTACATTTACTCTCGCTCAATTTTAAAAATTTTGGATACACTGGGTGCTGATCGTTGGAGTTCACATTTAAGGCGTGCACAACAACTTTTTCTCGATTCAATTCATCGCCCCACAAATTATTTTTATGCGAAAAACAAAGGTTACTTTTTTTTTACTAAGCAAATTCAAACATTTCGTATTTGTGAGTAATTGAACAAATATGCTACGATAATCAAAAAACATTCGTTACTATACACATTTGAAAACAAAGCGGATGTGTCTATCATCTTTTGTTGCGAATTACTCAAAAATATGAAATGCTTGAATTTGTTTAGAAGAAAAAACGTAACCTTTTTTGTTTGCATAAAAATAACATTTATCTTTCGGAGTCGTTTGCGATTCATATCGGCAAGGTAAGCGAGAGTATTTTGCTATAAAATGCAAACTAATCCTGTATATTGCTGCTCAATAAAGTAGTAGTGATGACCGGAAAACAGGTGTTTTGAGATAAGCAATTAGACATTTAAAAAACTACTTGACCAATCTACTCCAATTTTGTTGTGGTTATTTAGAAGTACGAATCCTACGAATTTGGAGAATTTCAAATATCTGCGAGAAACTATCGTCGCATTACCAACAAGTGCCAAAACCTACAGTTTGCCTTGGTTTTTGGCGATAACTTTTTTGATCAGATCTTTTTACGTGTGATCTTATTTTGTAGGTCTCATAAATACCTAGGAATCTTGTATTAAGAGTTTTTTCGTTCCTGCCAACATTTCCGATTGAATCCCGAAAAACACGTTGACTCATTCTTTGTTGTCGATTAAAAAGTTTTACCACAAAAATTGGTGTACCCATTTTAAGCGTCTGTGTTTTGAATACACCATTGAACAACTTGCAGCAATAAAAACAGACTTCTAAATTATTTCGCAAACCAGCGTTATTTTTATCTAATATGTAACAAAAAGATTGAGAGGTAGAAAAAGGATCACAGTCACAAAGGTAGCGATTTTCATCAAAATGTCGATAGTTCAAATACCGTACGTAACTGGATGAGGGCTTACATGGTTTTTCTGATTGGAAATAACTCTGTCACTACCTTTCTAAGCTAACTGCTGAAACACTTTGCTATAAGGGCGATAGGTACAGTTTGCAAAAGTCAAACGCTTATATCTTCTAATACTGCCAATCTAATTTCAGGAGGAATGCACAGTCCATAGTTTGTATCACACTTGGATATTTCTGAAGGTATTTTTGAAAGTTGAAAATCAAAGCCATCTGGTGACATTCGAGTAAAGTTTTCAAACACTACAATTTCTATCGTTTGTTTTTGTATGACAAACTACATCCACTGAACCTCTTGTTTTTAAAAAAATGGACACCTGCGACTTGCGTTTTTTGCGATTTTTCTGTTCTATTAACTCATACAGTATAACGAAAGATGCAGCACATCATCATATGACAGATTTGTTTTTTATTTTAAAAGAAGGCACTTTTGATATAATTTAACTTTTCGCCCGACAAACACGTTCAAATCGCGCGGAAAGCGACTGTCTCTTGAATATATTTGTTCGTTGAGGACAACATATTTGTAAGCATTTATTAGCATGTACAAACACTTATAAACTCTTGATATCATCGCTTGCGAAAGATTTTTTGGTGAGTACACGCCTTAACACAACGCCACAAACAAAATTATTCGCTATCTACATATGAACCGAGAGCTGCACCAAAAAATACTTCACGGAGGTGACATCTAGATTTTGGAACAGCAGTTAAGGCACAAACAAACAACTAAACTTTGTGATTTTTGCAAAAGAAACATCTACTGATATATCTCTTACAAAAGCAAACTTTGGGCATCTAAGATAAAACTTCAGTAATTTTCTAGCTTTAGTAATAGATTTTATGCAGTATTAAGATGGCGATGGTAAAAAAGAACAATCACGAAGGTGAGATTTTTATTCGTTTTTTGATTATAAACAAAATGCAAAAATCTTAAACGCTCTGCACTTAATATTTATAAATGTCACTTAGCTTTTAAAGTGTTAATCCGATATTAATACTTTAATTTGTTATTTCTTGGATGATATTAAGCGATTTTTTGTGCTGTCACCCATAACTCCGCCATCACTATACCGATTTTAAAAAAAAACAAAGCTTCGCCTTACTAGGCACAGTAGTGACCTTGTGTGAAAAATTCATCAAAATCCGAGCGGTACTTTTCAAGTTATAGGCGATTATAAAATTAGCGGACAGACCGACAGACAGACGGAAATGAATGTCATGGTTTTTCATGATGCACATGTCATAAAAGTCTAAAAAATATATCTCTGTTCCGATTTTTTTCACGATGACTATACTTCCTTGCCAGTTATGGCGCAAGAAGTAAAAATGGTCGGAGCAAAAAACTTGTGATTACCCAAGGGGGGAGGGGATTAAATAATGAACCAAAAAGTGGTCCGGCAGGATCCGGATTGTCATTCTTTGTCCTGTTCTCTGTTGATATCTGTTCATAATGTGCGGTTTTCACATTTTGCAAACTCAATTCCATCCAGCGCCTGGAATTATGTATTAAAGAGATATTTTGACGACAGAATGTGATTTAACACGCATTTTTTGGCAACGCACCTTCTCTAAAAAATGTTATTACTGAACCAGGTGAAAAGCTACCTGAGCTATCTGCACGTATTCAGCTAAAGCTAGGAGATTTGTATTCAAATTGATGTCATCGGATTCGTCAACCGTATCCATACATGAACGTAGATTATAAATGCAAACGCATTTAACTCGTATCGGGGAATTGACTTATACGTATTACTGGCAATTTTGTTTGGAATGATGAAAAAGCACTCTTACGTTTACATCGCGCTTCAGCTTACATACAGAGAAATACAAATTACAACCGTAATTGCCAATAATCCCGGACGGCTATACGGTATCGTGTGCGTGGGCATTTCATCTACAGGATTCGGTGTGCGATATCGGGCCTTAATTGGTCTATAAGCTTAAAGCTGGATGCTTCAATCTCGTCGCGGGTCAATATATTGGTGCAAACGTTGGCATCAGCATGGTATGACATCCTATTAAGGAAAGAAGAGTAAAATAGGCAACTTGGGCTCCGACACACCAAGCTGCTGTTCCACTAGCAACCAGCCACTCCTCTCACCGTGTAAGCAACTAGTTGGTCCGCAAATCGTGTGTCCTATGTAGACTGAGAGAACCGAGGATGACCGCTTTCTGCATTCTAAGATGCTTGCCGATGCTCGCCATACCGGCATGTATTTAATTTAGGATAGCAGTGTATTCCCCATCCCACTCCAGTGACCATGCCTAGCAGACTGACAGTGCGATGTGGCCAGAGCCTGCGAAGCTGATTGAGGAGCTCCTGATGTTTGGTCCGTTTTTCCTCCTTCTTTGAGACGATGTTCACTCCGGCTGAGGCTGAAAATTGAATAACGAACGTCGCCTTCCGCAGCTCTATTATGTAAAAAATACGACGAAATGTCATCTTGCAGGCTAGGTAGTTTAACGTTTAAGCAACACGTACAGCTACAGAACAAGTTCACATCAACTGTATACGAGGGATGTCTTTTAAGTTTTGCAAATGGAAATAAAACAACACGGTAGGTAGTTTTAAATGACTTTATTGTTTTTCGAAGTATTCTCCGCGAAGATTAATACACATCTGCATGCGCTCGAACCAATTTTCAAAGCACTTATTCCACTCGTTTGCTGGCAGATCCAAAACGGCATTTTTGAATGCGTCAACTGCTCCTTCTGGTGACTGAAACCTTTGACCATGCAGTCTGTTTTTAATTTTCGGGAAAGTAGAGAAACCGTAAGGACTTAAATCGGGACTATATGGAGGATGGTCCAATAATTCCACGTTTTCTTCTGTTAAATACTGCCTTGTTTTTTGGGCTGTGTGCGACCTTGCATTGTCTTCGTGGAGGATGATTCTTCTTTCGGGGTTGATTTTTCGAAGCTCGGTGATGACTTTTGGAAAACAAATGGTGGTATACCAATCCGCAGTAACAGTTCTTTGCACATTAAGAGGGATTGTTGCAATATGACCCGCTTTTGACTCAAATGTCGCGACCATCTTTTTCGAAACACTTCGAGAACAGATGACTTTTGTTGGCTTTTCTTCACCTTGGAACACCCAAACAGCCGATTGTCGTTTATTTTCTGGTTCATGACAGTAAATCCACGATTCATTACCACTAACAATGCTCTGCACATTTTTGGAGTTTCCGGAATTGAAACGGTCAAGCGTTTTTTGGCACCAATTAACCCTGGCTGCTTTCTGCTCTTGAGTCAACAGGTGGGGTATCCAACCAGAAACTAATTTTCTTACTCCTAATTCTTCATGAACATTTTTTCAATTGAGGTCTTTGAGATCTTCAAGGACGCCTCAATCATGCGGTATATCGCGTGTTTATCTTCAATGATGAGTTTGCGCACAGCATCGACGTTTACCTGGGTGACTGCCGTTTCTGGTGCACCCACCCTGGGATCGTCGCTATGACTCACCCGTCCACGTTTGAATTCTCCATGCCATCGGGAAATTATAATTGTCGACTCATGTGGCGCTTCGTTGCTGAAAACAGACAGTAACACAGCAAGGCATTCTTGTAGCGATAACAGTATCTGAAAGTTGTAACAAATTATGGCGCGAAAATGTTCTCGGTTGAGTTCCATTTTTCTAATGACTTGGTGACACTTAAAAATTCACTGTAGTGAGAACACTGCACGTATTGTTGTGAAACTTTGAATTTAAGTTTACTAAAGAGTGAGGTTAAGATTCAGTACTGACGTTCGATCTGCGCGGCCTACTATGTTTCTATATTAAAAACTTAAAAGACATCCCTCGTAACAACAGCTTGTGGTAAGTTAACATCTTGTAGAAAAACTGTCGAGATATCCCCTAACCGAACTGAAAAGTAGAAAATAATTTTTAATTACATTTTTGCAGTACTCGTGGTAGATGGTCGAACAATCAATCGTAATTAATTACCTCAAAATGAAACTGTAATAAAATTTAAGTTATTAACAGAATAATTCAATTTAGAGTAGAAAGCGTGGGGTGCTTGATATATTAGATGCTACAATCATTCTATTGGCAACTATCTGTGAGAGGATAATTATGAAAATATAGTAAAATGTACCCCACGCTTTTAATAACTTAAATTTTATTATAATTTTATTTTGAGGTCATCAGTTATGATTGATTATTCGATCATCTACTACTGATACATAAACTCATTGTAATTAAAAATTATTTTCTACTTTTTAGTGAGGCTAGCTATAAAAGCTTGTTTTTTTTTTAATTTTTTTAAACTATTATTTATTTTTCATTTTTTAGTTCGTTATCAATTGGTTTTGTGTGGCATGTGGTATTGAAATGTTTTACGAATCATTTCGTAATCTAATCATTTCATTTAGAGCTTCATTGTGGGTTTTTCCTCTTAACTTAGAGCAATCAAGTCCTTCAATCCGGATACCGTCTAAAGATCTTACACGACTAAGTGCTACATAAGCTGGCCCAGCAGCAAACAGTCCTGAGCCTAGATAGATGACTGCATGATCGACTGTACAGCCTTGCATCCTGTGGACGGTGGAAGCTAAACTCAGGATTAATGGCAACATTCGCAATGAACAAGGTGAGAATGCACTACCTTGAAAAAGTATCTGCCTCCGTTGTGCTGTGCCGAGGGCCTAACGCAACAAAGAGTAAGTCCGAAACTGTACGCATGCGCAGATCGCGCGCTAGCTCTATCTCTCTCACTCCATTACAGAGGATCTATAAAATAATTTATCAATTCTGGTGGTCCTAATAAGGAAAGTGGAAAAAAGGTTATCAAATTATTGCATTGTTATCGGTCCTTAATACGTGCGCGCAGGTTTCAAATTTATCAAACTCCTCTAAATTGGTGAAAATTATGCTCAAGGATTCCGTTACATACATACATACAGGCCAAGTAAATAAAAGCGTGTTAAAAAACATCAAAATGACACTTTTTAGGATACGTAGTATTCATGCGGTTCGTGGTTGAGAAGGACTGTGTTGGGCTTATTAGCCCGCACCAGCTCGGCTGCGGGGAACGAGTAATTCTAGTAAATCAGGCATCAGGTCTCACAATGGACTCAATATCCCCTGGAGCATAGGGCAGCACAGGTGTTTCATATATACCTTCGGAGTGCCTCAAATGGTAGTATAGCACTCGCAGAGCTGCGTTGTGTCGATAGACGTAAGCAGTGCCAGGGTATACTGTACACGCTGACAAGGGATGCATACGCGTTTCTGGTGCCTGTTGACATGCTCTGCAGTCAGGTCAGTCGGGTATATCCACACTAATAACAGGGTATTAAATACTCCATCCTGGCATGCTATAATCCTCAGTCTCAGACTTTAACCCACTGATATAATGATAATAATAATAGACATAACAACTGAGAACAGAGACGAAAAAAGAACAGATAACAAAATGGAGGGAGAAGGCTATGCATGATCAAATCATAAAAGAAGTGGAACTCCAAACCGTCGACAGCAGTTCAGCTTGGAAGTGGCTCACGCATACTAATTTGAAAATTGAGACGGAAGCGCTCGTTACGGCCTGTCAGGAACAAGCAATCGCGACCAACTAAACGAGGGCTGAAATCATGAAATCCGGCAATAACCCAAAATGCAGACTTTGCCCGAAATACAATGAGACTATCCATCATTTGGTTTCTGGTTGTCCAGTTCTTGCCAAGAAGGTCTATTTAGATCGACACAACACAGTAGCAGCACAACTCCATCGGAATATCTTCAGAGAGTACAATATAGATGTAGATCAGAGTTCCCCAAACTTGTTTGTGTCATAGACCCCTTGCCATGTTTTTCCGTGTTGGGTAGACCCCCTACTTACCTGATATTGATTTCCTGTGAATTTCTAACTGTAGTGAAGTTTAGTGTTAAAAACTTAAAGTAAAAACACATGTTAATTTATACATTTATTAATTGAATTTAAATTAAAACTACTCAAAATAAAATTTTGTATCTGTTATGTAAAATATACGTAACATTTAATAAACAGGTGTCTGACCAACAAGTGCCCGCATTGGGAATAAGTGCCCACATTGAAAAAAAAATAAGAGGGATAAAATAAAAAAAAAGTGAAAAATAATAAAAAAAAGTTTTTTACTTAAAATAGTGCAATAAGCAAGTTCGTTTATTAATTATAACATAAACGTATGTTCTACAATAATTTCACTGTTAGTTTGATTAAATTCAGCTTCTTATACGTTTAAGTTATCTAAATATAGGTAAAAAATTAACGAATTTTGGTGTGTACCTATCCTTGAATTTACAGAATAATTTAAAACAAAAATATTTTCTATAAAGGAGGGTTCTTTAAAAAAATAAATGCGGGCACTTATTCCCAATGCGGGCATTTATTGGTCAGACACCAATAAACATAAAATAAACTATAAATGAAATAACATAAGCAATAAGTCAATATTTTAGTGAGAAGGATGAACCTGATGCTTTAATAATAAATTATCAACATTTGGCGTCAATTGTGTAAGGGTTAATCTTAAATCTCCTCGGCTAATGATGTCCAGTCTGTTTCTTTTTTTCGTTAGGAGATTGGTAACAGCGCTGAACCCCCTTTCCACTAGGTTTGACGATGGAAAGGAAATTAAAAATTTCCTCGCTATATTCCATAATACGGGATAAGTAACGGGTATGTTGTTTTGCAGCCAGAATTGCTGATATCCGTTTTTAAACTGAACCTTAAGTTCTACGTTTGTACTTAGTTCAGTCAGTTCCTCTTGTATTATGACATTCGTTTCTTCTATGTCACCATATGGATTAATTTTCCACTGTGGTAATCCCATAGTCAAAATATCCTCAAACCTAGATTCAAAATCTGAATAGAGGGCATTTAAATGTTGAACGTAAGTTGAAACGTCGTCTTCCTGGCAGCTTGTCTGTGACAAATTGGGGAACTGAGAAAATTCGCCCCGTCCAATATTTTGCTTTATTAGTTTAACTCTGGCAAGAAATGCTGATAAGATGGACTTTATTTTAATCAAATTTAAACTGTCGCCTTGTAATTGAAAATTAACCATATTAAATTCTGTAAACAAATCTGTTAAATAGGCGATGTCTGTTTTCCTCTTCATTAAATTTTCTTTTAAAATTTTATATTTAGTATCCAGAAATTCTAAAATAGTCTCAAAATATGGAAAAAATCTTGTCAAACATAAGCCTTTCGACAGCCAGCGTACTTCAGTGCGAAGGAGTAATTGATGAAAGTGTTCGTCATTTTCTTCACACAACTGCGCAAATAACCGTATTCAACGCGTTGCTTCGGATTCGGTTTACTGCATCAATGACTCAATGAAGTGATTCATGCAATCTAACACTCAAATTCTTAGCAACTTAATGTTGTCCATGGATGACGCAATGTATTGTTAACACCCCTGACACATTTTGTTTTAAATAGCTTATAAATCCACGATAACGTCCAACCATGGCAGGTGCTCCATCTGCTGTAGCTACTGATATTATATTTGATAAAGGAATTGCTTTTTCAATGAAGTAATCCTTCAAAACATGAAATATTGATTCACCTTTACTGTCGGTTATCAAAGTTCTTGCGAAGAGCAGTTCTTCGTAGATTTCTTGATTCATAATAAAACGAACATATGCCAATAATAATGCTGCATATCAGGTAAAGTTGACTCGTCCAGTTGTATAGAGAAATGCGTCGTTTGCAAATAATTACATAAGAAGCTTTCAATATCAGAACTCATTTCATCAATACGTCTTTCGACAGTATTGTTGCTTAAGGGAATTCTTTTAATGATATCAGATGCAGGTTTGTGTAAAACAGTTTTTGAAACCTCTTCAACGGTTGGTAAAATTAACTTCTCTCCGATAGTATGCGGTTTTCCGGATTTTGCTATAAGTAACGAGATACTCTAAGACGCCCGCAAACCATCATCATTTCTTTGTAACGTCGAAGCGAACATTCTGTCCAGTGTAGGTCTCTTCTGAAATTTATCTTTGAGTGTTTGAAAGTATTTCAAATCTTTCTCTGTTTTATCAGGGTGGCATCTTCTCAGATGATCTTGCAGTTTAGATGGTTTCATAGCGTCATTGCCCAAAACTTTGTTGCATAAGAGGCACATAGGCGATTGTTTGTCCGGCAATGATGGAATGAAGCCAAATTTCAAATAATCAACACTGTACTGTCTACATTTCTTTTTAGATTCGGACATGGCATCAGTCATCTGTGGGCAAAATTAAATTATTTAAATAAGACAGAAAATCCAGCAGCTGTATATTAAAAATATTTTTTGATTTTTCCGAAAACATTCCATAATTCGAACATCTTCTTGCAACAATTAGCTCGAATTACGGAGATTGCACTGTAATTATATTACCGATTGCTAAAACTTTCAAAAAGAAACTATTGAGGAGTACTCGTGTAATTTTGCATGATTGAATATTTAGCTACTAATAACTAAAGTCATGATTGGCGTAATTTATCTATCTTTGCTAACTACGAGTACAAAACTAAGATTTAATAAAAAATAATGTACTTACTTTTCTCCAGCACTTTCAAACAAAATAACACTGACTCACTATAATTTGTGTGATATACTATGTGTTTATATTTTTTAAAATATTTTCTTACCACTTTCCTTTTCAAGATTCAGGAAACGAATAAACGTATTTGTCCCACATTCGTATTTATAGAGTGACGAATTGAACAAGTCAGTGCAAGGTAGCGAAGCTCTGAGACTGCGACTCTCAGGTTTTTACAAGTTCAAAATGTATTGCGACGACCACAAAGCAAATACCAACATCCTACAACTTACACAATTTTATAAACTTATATAATAAATTTTTTACTTCATAGGTACTTTTATAAATAATGTATATGTTTTGATATTATAAGATTGTATGATGTAAGTAAATAGCTACTATCAATGTATGTGTTGAGATTCACTATCGTGGACCCCCATATTCATTTCATGGACCCACAAATTATTTTTCGCTGATGTAGACCCCTTGCAGGTTGTCATAGACCCCTAGGGGTCGATATAGACCACTTTGTGAATCAATGATGTAGATGATAAATGGTATCATCATAAACCGGACCCTGTAGTCGATACTCCCGATGTTACCATAATGTGGGACATGCAGGAACAAACAGACAGGGCAATCAAAGCAAATAAACCGGACATATTTCTAAGAGATAAGATACAAAAGTTGAGCCTACTAATAGATGTAGGCCATCCCATCAAATTACACCATCACTCACAAGGAAGCCGAAAAATGTTTGAAATATAAAGATGTCCAGATCGAGCTCCAGAGACTATGGAATATCAAAACGAAGATCATACCTATCCTAATTGGAGCAACAGGGCTAATTTCCAAAGCCACCACCGAAGCAATAAAATCCATCGCAGGGAAGCACAACCTTATTAGCATTCAGAAGGCAGTAGTATTGAGTGCCGCAGATATAAAACGTAAAGTACTATGATCACTTTTTAATAATAATAATAATAATAATATTAATAATAATAACGTCTTTATTCATCATCAATAATGTGCGGGCCAAAGATAGCGAAGTTTAGCCTCGACTACTCTTACACTAAGCTACCTTTTCCTATATGTTAAAAAAGCATGATGTTTTGTGCAATATTTAAAATAAATCCACCAAAGGAGTATAAACTAGTAATTAAAAAAATAACTAATCGCTAAGCTAAAATACACTAAAAACATACAGGGTGGCGCATCGAAAACGAGACATATGCATTTACTGGCAGCTCAGTTGTTTTTTGGAAAAACGTTCAGACCCGTCGATTTTGTTTTCGAGGGGGACACAAGTTTGGCAAAAATCACATTAACACGTGCAGCCCCCTGGGCGGGGGTGACACCAACCCTAAAATCTTAAATGGAAAGAGGGGTCGAGTAATACCTTATTTTAAAGGTCTTTCAATTTCCTTTATAATGATGTAAAATACATGAGCTCCAGTTTAGTAGTTTTGAAGATTTATTGATTTAAAGCTTAAAGTAGACTTTAATAGGTACATCAGATTCGTTTGTACCACTTTCAGAAGAAATTTGACTAAAATAATTTACTTAATAAGTAAATGCTTTTCTTCACTACGGCCCATGGTTTGTTTATCATTTTGTTGTTGAAAATAGCTATTGGAGCGTTTTTTTGTGGCAAAAAAGTTATTTCTTGAAGAAAGATAAGGAAATATCTCGTACTTATTTCGAATAGGAATTTAGTACAAACGCTTTATTACATAAATTAACCATGGTATATTCCACAGCAGAAAGAGTTGAAATTATCGAAATATTTTTCGGAAATAATCAGTGTGATAATAGAACAGCAAAAATAATTAATGAGCGACATGAGAACAGTAACGTGCATCGAAAATATGTTCTAGAACTTGTAGCTAAATTTCGGGAAACTGGGTCGCCAATAAAAAACGGAACATTGAAGATCCCATAAGGAACGGAGCAAGAGAAGTGGGGGCTTTAGGGCAAGTTTATGTAGATCCTACGTTAAGTACCCGCAAATTGTGTGTCGTGTTAGTCGACGTACTGTCCAACGGATTCTATAAACCCATAGTTTGCATCCGTATAAAATTCACCTGGTACATGAACTTAGTGAAGACGATTTTGATCGGAGATTACAATTTTGTGAAGATATGAGTGAACGAATTGTAAACGATGAACATTTTCTATTCAACACTTGCTTTTCCGACGAATGTTCCTTTTTCTTAAATGACGTAGTAAATCGTCATAACTGCCGATATTGGTCTGATTCTAATCCCAGAATTTATCATGAGGTTCATACACAGCAGCCACAAAAATTGAATGCTTTGGCTGGTATTTTTGGCGATCACTTACTTGGTCCTTTTTTCTTACTTGGACATTTGACCGGTGAAATGTATTTGGAATTACTGGAAGACACCATAGATCCTGCATTAACAGCCATAATTGAAAATCAGAATGATCGGCGGTACGTTGCGAATAGGTTGATGTTCCAACAGGATGGTGCCTCACCACATTACGCATTACGTGTTCGAAAAAATTTAGATCAAACGTTTCCAGATCGATGGATTGGTAGAAGAGTGGCCATTGAATGGCCCCCAAGATCGCCAGATTTATCACCTTTGGATTTCTTTATGTGGGGCATTTAAAAAGTAAAATCTATGCTACTCAGCCAACATCATAAGAAGACCTGCGACAAAGAATTGTGACTGAGTGCCTTCAAATTACTCCTCAAATATTACAAAATGTGCGGCAACGTTTTGAGCAAAATCTTTATTATCGCATGGAGAGTCATGGTGGCCTTTTTCGACATTTAATTGCCTAACGGGTCAGTTGATTCTTCATTTTTAAATTACTTTGCCGCCAAATGTATTGATCTCCACTAATGATGATGTATTAGTTTTATTTAAACTTCAAATCAAATAAATCTTCAAAACTACTGAACTGAAGTACATTAATTTTATATCATTATAAAGGGAATTGAAGGACCTTTAAAATAAAGTATCACTCGACCCCCGATTCCATTTAAGATTTTGGGGTGGTGTCACCCCCGCTTTGAGGGCTGCACGTGCTAACGTGATTTTTTGCCAAACTTGTGTCCCCCTCGAAAACAAAATCGACGGGTCTGAGCGTTTTTCAAAAAAAAACTGAGCTGCCAGTAAATACGTCTATTTCGTTTTAGATGCGCCACCCTGTATATACTATGTACATGAATGTCTAAACATCCCATAAAACAAATTCATTCGTACCTATTTATATTAAGCCAGAGCAGACATATGTTTTGATTTGTCTACGAAAAATGACAAGTGACATTTTTCTGTAATCAGGAGGTATAGTATTGTAAAATTTGGCAGCGTTGAACGAGAAGCAACGTTTCAAAAGTGTCGTAAAGTGCGGAGGCATCCTAATCATAAGACGGTCCCTAGTAATCTAAGTTACATATAAATCCGAACACCCGGTTTAAATGGTTTTATTTTAATAAAATTTTGTATAAGTACTTAATGAAGCATAATAAGTAAATGATAAAAAATTCAAAATGGTTGCACTGCCTTAAAGCCCTTTGACCTTTAATAATGTGTGGATGCACCCTGATGTGCTACGCATTCTCCAACGCGCCTAGGCATGCTTCTGATCAGGTGGTCAATGTCCTCCTGTGGTATCTCATTCCAGGCAACCACCAACTCCTCTCGAAGTGCTTCTAGAGTCTGAGGAGGACGTTGCAAATTGAGCAATCTCCTACCCATCATATCCCACACGTGCTCAATTGGGGATAAGTCGGGTTATCTTGGTGGCCATGGTAACAATGTGACATCATTATGTTGAAAGAAGTCTATTGTGACTCTTGCAACATGTGGTCGGGCATTATCTTGTTGGAAAGTTGGATCTGCCAGGGTGTCAAGATAGGGTAAAAGATGGGGTTCTAGAACTTCGTGGATATAACGCTGCGCGTTCATGTTACCTCTGATGAAGATTAAAGATGACCTGGAACCATAAGCTATAGCACCCCAAACCATAACTCCAACAGTGTGATGAACATGTCTTTCAACAAAAAACTGTAGATTCCTCCTTTCACCACGTCGCCTTCTAACCCTGGCACGACCATCGTGCATGCCTAAACAAAATCGAGACTCGTCACTAAAGACAATACTGTTCCATTCCTGATCCCAGAGTGACCGTTGTCTGCACCACTCAAGGCGATTACGTCGGTGTTCTCGAGTTAAAGGGAGGACCCAGTGTGGCCGGTATGAAAACAAGCCAAAACTTCTCATTCATCGGTAAACACTTCGCATGCCAATAGGTCTTCCGTGTTCTGCAAACCATTCATTTGCAATGGACCTGGTAGTGGAGAAACGGTCCCTTAAGGCCAATAATCTTAGGCGGCGATCTTCACGGTCTGTTGTTCTACGGCGGCGTCCAGTGCCCCTTGCTCTTTGCGTACGGCCTTCTCGAAGCCATGCCTGACAACACCTAACCACAGTGTCTACACTTCTTTGCACTCTAACTGCAATTGCCCGAAAAGAAGGTCCAGCTTCCCGAAGTCCCACTATACGGCCCCTATCAAACTCACTAAGTTGACGAAATCGTACAGGTCTCCGTACTCTAGGCATCGTAACCGATCGTAAAGGATGTCAAGAACCAAAATCCGCCAACGTTGATTCTTTACTGCGGCTGAAATATTCATTTTTAGAGCGTTAGTGAATTAAAAAAAAGCAGTATAAAAACCGGAATGTCCAACTGATAAGGCTGAAAATTTTTTCACTTGTTATTTACAGTAAGATAAATACATTCACCAACTTTTATTAAAATGAAACCATTCAAACTGGGTGTTCGGATTTATATGTCACTTAGTATATTTGCGCCATGAACGTCGCGATTAAATATGATCTTTTCTCTCAGATACACAGGTTTTAATGCAGCCATCAACTTGTGTAAAAAACACTAAGTATTTTTTAGCCATTTCATTTGGCGGTATGTATTTGCAGGTCAGAATTGGCAAAACAAGGGACTCACACATTTTTTCCTCAGTTTATAGTTTAGTAGGTAGCGACTGGCATATAACGCTCTCAATGGGGCATCTGTTTTTTAGTTAATGACATAACATGTTCTCTGAACCTCAATTTGCTATCCCCTTCAACACCCGCAATCTTATCGTTGTGAGCTGCAGCAGCAAGCCATCAAGATGCACTTTAAATGTGCTCTCCACATCCCGTCTCCTAGCGTCAGAGCAAAATATCTGTATTTGCTTCTTATTCGAATTGATATTTAAATTATGGTCACTCGAATATTTTTCAATTTACTCAAATCCAGCTCTAATAAGACAGCAGCGTCCTGCGAGCATGAGGTGTCAAAATAATTAATGGGCTGTGTGTCATCAGCAAAAGTTAGCAAGTCGGAATGTGCGACAGATTTGTACAAATTAAACGTGTAGATAAGAAATAACACAGGGCCTAGTATAGAGCCCTGATGGGCTTCTGATGGTATAACGCTAATTTCTGACAAACTGTTGTCCACAGAAACACATTGCATATGTTGTAAGAGGTAGTTTTTAAAGGAACTGAATAGCAATATCATCAAACCCAATATAATGTAGCTTAGCAAGTAAACGTTTGTGATTAGTTTTGTTGAAAGCTTTGGAGTAGTCAATTGATATAAGTGCGCCTGTTTTTTTCTGTCCAAAGCTTTTATGATGTTGTCACACAGATTTAGAAACGCAGAAGATCTGCTATGGCATTTCCTATGTCCAGACTGGTTAAGAGGAAAGATGCCATTAACTTCAGTATACGACGCTACTTGTAGCCAAACTTCCAAAGGCATCTGTGTTGAGAACTGAATGTTATCCAAAACAAACGACATATTCAATATTTTTACATTTGGATAAAGATGTATAGAAAACTTTTCTTGATTCTGGAAGTGCGCCCGTAAGACATTTCACCCCCCTGCGTCCCAGTCGGCCACCGATGCCAACTAATGTGGTTGTGGGCCGCCATCGGCAGGAGATAACTTTGTGTGAAGGCGCATCTAGCTCCAAAAAACTTTTTGAAAAGCGAGGGGTAGCATATTTTCTCACGAAGCCAACCCTTCAAGAGTACCAAAATTGTACAGACAAGCATGCTAGCTATGCAAATTTTAATTGTATGAGCCTCTTTGACTAGCTTGTTCTATTCAATTTTCTGTTATACGTGTTCGAATGTAACCTCTTTCTTAGAGGGGCTAACTTGTGTCGAGCGTAATCCTTTATGAACTGATGACAGAGTTGTGTAGGAAGTGTAGAGTCAACCTACTTTACGCCATTTTTTCGTATGTCGTTGGAATACAAATGTAATATTTGAAATATTGATTCGAATAAGCTCACAGCTTAACTGAATCCACATCTTCGCATCTCGGGTTTAGCGTACGTTTTTAAAGCTGCTTCCAACTACTGAAACTGTTCAACGGTGGAAAACTCTAAACACGATAGAGCTTGGATGTGCGTGTAGCAAGTGTATGTAAATTCACTGAACATTATTCGATTTCATCTACATAATGTAAAACCGGGGCATTAAGCGTGGTTTAGAGAAATTGACTTCCATTGTATATTCATATGCAATAATTCAGTACTTCCATACCCATTTTCGCGACTCAACCTTGTTGTTAGCTCAAATGCGGTAATTTAAACAATACTGCTGTTTCTGTGCAATTGAAGTTCAGGGAATACAGGGATTCGAAGCTTCCCGCGCCTACTGGTAATGGAGTATTGTAATCGGGAAAATTTTCGAAAATTGGATGGTTTTTTGTATGTTATTATGATATGTACACCACCATAAACCTTGTCACTCGTTTCCGTGGAAAATACCTCTCGGATTTGGATGAAATTTTGACAAAATGTAACTACTATGCTGCAGAGGAAAAGGCTTTGTGGTTTTTGAAAATCGGTGCAGTGGCGGAAGGGAAAAATACTAAAAAAGAAAAATAGAAGTTGCTCAAACTTTGTTTTTTGACGTTTCAGAGACGCCTGATCATTTGCGGAAATTTGTTTGTAGGGGTTAGGGTTTGCACCTATTGAGTCGCGTGTCGATACGTGCGACATGGTCTGGCTGATGGTTGAGCGTCGCAGTCATGGGCTGTATGCTACAAAAGTCAATATTGTTATCCACGCGGGATTAGTCATGGCATCCATCATGTGTGCCCGCAGGAATTTATCTCACGGGGAGGAGGAAGGTCATTTAATTTTATGTTACACAAGTTCGATGCTAACTTCCTTCTCAGAAGAGCTAGCTTCTGCCTTTACGAAGTGATAACAGCTTTGCGTAGGAAGTACAGGTCAATTTGCTCGACACAACTCTCTTACAAAGGAAACCATTCCAATTTTAATCAAAATTCCACACAAGGTTACTACTATGCCAAGGACGAAAAAGCTTTGTAGCCTTTGGAAATCGGTCCAATGGCGGCATAGGAAAAGACCAAAAACAAAAAAAAATAAAGTCGCTTGAACTTTTCTTGAGGTTTCAGGGGACCCTAATCATTTCCAGAACAAAATTTGAAGGAATTAAAAATTAGATGTTACAAGTTTCCAGCCCAGGTATCGCGTAAACTCGTATTAGGCATCAACGAATGGTAGAGATATGTTTTAGATATGCAGGACAACTCAACGAGTGTACGTCTGTCTGCTTCGAATGCTGAGTTATATATTATTATATATGATGATACGCGTAGCCGTGTATGCAACCACGTGCTGCATTGCCACATTGCCGGGTTATCACTACGGTCTGTAATAGATTTAACTATTTCGCGATTTTGCGCCCTTAGTAACACAACTTGATTTTAGGATGATTAACTTTATTCTGTCTAAAAATGTATTTTGATAGGTACTGCAAGGTACCTCGGTCATTACTCTGCCTAACGCAGCTTTTCTGGTGAATTATATTACTTGCAATAACTAACAAGCTTCTAATAACAATATATGCTGAGTGACAAAAAAGGTAAACACATACGACTGTTTATTAGAATTCAAAAATTTTTTACATATCGATTTGTCTTACCATGAACAACAAGTGATAAATTGGTCAGGTTCTTCTATTAAGTTTTTGTGGCGGCTGCGTGTATTGTTTGGTTATAAAGAAGCATTTAGTTTTCGTACGATGTCAATTGAATATTAAATTTCGTGTAGCTCATTGAGAAGCCTTTTTGTGGTTGCTCAAAATGCCTAGAGTGCATAGAATTTGCCGGGTGTCCCATCTAATCAGTTGTTTGGAGAGTATGGAAGGATGCTTGTTATGCGCACGGTATATCGCCGAATACGACAGTTTGGCCTTTTTTCTTATCGCCCACATTGGGTGCTACCTCTCATAGCTGAACATCGGCTTAACCGTTTGCTCTGGTGTAGAGAGAGATAGAGAGAGAGAGAGAGAGAGAGAGAGAGAGAATTATATGGGACCGGGAATGTAATAGTGACGAATCCCGCTCTGGGGATGCAGGATGGTCAGGCAAGAGTGAGAAGGTGACGTGGTGTAAGACGTGACCCACAATTTGACAGAGAGCGCCACGTTCACCACACCGTGGGAGTTATGGAATGAGGTGCTATTGCTTATTTTTTTTATTTTTTATTGTTTATTCTTATTTATACATAATTGCCCAACAGAACTATTTCAATTAGAGCACAATGTAATGGTATCTTTACTTATAATACAAGCATATAACGTATACATAAAACTAACTTGAAAAACAGAATTAGCTATTATAACCTGAAATTCGACAAGGTCTTACTGATACAATCAAAATTAATGTCAGAACTGGTGGTATACAGAAATTTAACCTCTGAAGAAGTTCTGGTGCATCCACTCTATCGTGCAAAAGCTCATGAAGGGTTGACAGGCTAGCAGTATAACTTTTTAACTGTAGAGACTCTAGTTCAAAACGTCGCAGCAGAACAAATTGAGAGACTCCCTGCTCTGGATATGTGCTATCGATTTTATAAACAATGTATTTAAGAAATTTTCTTTGTACATTTTTTAAGATGTATATATATGTATGGAAAGGGTTCCATATCAAAGAAGCATACTCAAGCTTTGGTCGCACCAGTGAAATAAAAAGAGCTTTTAGCGCCGCTTCGTTGGAAAAAGATCAGCAGTTACGCATTATGAAACCCAGAATCCGTTTCGTTTCGGAGGTGACAGAAAAGTCCAATCTACAGGAAAAAATTACACCAGGATCTTTAGTCTCTGTTGTTCTCTCCAAACCCGCATTATTTATGGAGTAATCAAACATAATTGGGTTCATTTTACGACAATATGAACATACTTTACATTTGGAAATACTTAATAAGAGAATATTATTGTCGCACCACTGTGTGATGGTAGGCAGATCGTCCTGAAGGGAAATACAACTCTCCTAATTTGAAATTTTGGTGTAGATTTTCACATGATCAGCAAATAGTAGACATTCACACTTTAGCGAAGCGGCTAGGTTATTTATGAAGGATAAAAACAGCAAAGACCTAGATTTGAGCCTTGCGGTACTCCAGAGGGAACAGTATAATTTGCTAAAGAATAACCATTATAATAAGCATATTGCGTCCTATTAGAAAGATGTGAGCTGAGAAGACCGACTCACGAGTCACTAACTCCGAAATAATGAAGGCTATCCACAAGAAGATGATGGTTAATTTGTCGAAACCCTTGCTGAAATCCATGTAAATAACATCGACTTGTTGTTTATTGTCTAACGACTCTGCTGTATACTGCGTGATGGTGTAATTAGGCTTTTAATGTTCTCGGAGATAAAAAAGTAAATGGCCATTTCAAACGCCTTTGCAAAGTTCTTCAAAATGTTGAGTACATCAGATTTATTACCGTCTTTCAGGACCGGACACACCACTGCTATCTTTCAAACATAAGAAAGTTCCACTTTTTAGTCTAGCATTGAAAATTATCAGCATCGGCTTGACGAAAACATAAGCACAATCTTTAATAATAAAACTAGGTATTTGATCTCTACCAGACGTATGATAGCAGACAACCACTAATTTTCATCAGAAGCAATGTGACAGCCCGACGCTATATTCAGGAAGTAGTGGAGCCTCACGTTACTCCATACCTGAACACCATCCAAAACCCGATTTTTCAGAAAGACAATGCCAGACCGCATGTTGTCAGAGCATCGTTAGCTTTCATGGATCAACATCGCATCAACCGTTTACCCTCCACAGACTTTAGCAGCTCTTACTCACGAGGTTGCAGTAGCCTGGAATACGATACTCCAACAGGATACCGACCACTTTATCAGCACTGTGTCCAGGCGTGCCAATGACTGTATAAGAAATCGTGGATCCTCAACACATTATGGAACCAGCTTCTGCAGTCAATTGACGGATCAAGCTGAAAATGTAATCACTTTACTAGTAAGGGCATATATTTCAAAAATGATTTTAATCCGATGAACCTCCGTGGGCGTTTACCCTTTTTTGTCACTCAGTATATTATACAGTATGATCTTACCATACTACAGGTCGGTGTACCGGTAGTTTAGATCTCAATGTGGAAAGAGGGACTGACTTGTGTCGTATATAATCCTTTATGAATTTGTAACAGCGTAGCAGAGTCAACTAACTTGACGCCATTTTTCTTATTTTACTTGACCTCCTTATTGAATAACGTTATGAAAGGATAGTTATTGAACAAAACTCAATGACGACACATGCTGTAATAGACGTCGGAAAAACTGTTGAACAAAAAGAGATAGATATACAAACCTGAAGCAATTGTTGGTAGACTAGTTACAACTATTTACAGTATGAATGAAAATTATAAACTACGACTGGAAGCTATTTTGTAACATTTTTTAATTTCGAGGGGGGTCAGGTGATATTTACGTATCAGATATATATGAAGACTTTATAAAAAATCACTGTATTCCAAAATGGTGAACTGAGTTCGACTTTGACAGCCTGCCAATACGCCATTTTCGAAGATGGTAACTTTATATTATGGAGTGAGCGCACTGCACTCCATTACATTTAAAAAACTTCTATTGCCTTTTCCATGATAAAGATATTAATCAAGCACAATTTTTATTACTCCAAATTAAATTTTTCTACCTTGAAAATAGATCTTGGTACAATTGCAAAATCAAAGCAAATATGTAACTTAGGATTTAGTGCAGTGACGTTTTCCTAAATACGGAGCTACAAGCGGATACGAGTATTTCCGACTAAGCACCAGTAGACAGAAAGCCTTGCCTTTGAGCGTTTCCAAGCAGAAACCTTTGATGGATAGAGTGAATGAGTGGAGCGTGTTTTGGAACAGAACGGACGCACTTGAAATGAACTCTGTTTTTTATCTCTAAGTAACATTCCAACGTTTTGGCATTGCCGAGGCGGAGAGCAACAGATAAAAAATGTTTTTGAAATTGGTTTGGAGATGTTTGTGGAATGTGGATTGGAGAGCTCTATTTGTATGTCTACATGTTGGCCCAGGATAAAATACCCTTCTATAGAGATACAGACCTCTAAAGAACGCTACTAAAAATGGGTACTGAGCAGTGAATTCGAATAGATTAGAAAGAGCCAAGTGTTTACATTGCATTGTCGCAAAAATTGTGTAGTGGTAGTGCACACGTTATATCAAGATAGTAATAATACTTACCGGTGGAAGGATCTACCTGCATTAGACTAAACACACGAATTTAGTGACATAACTGTCAAGAAATTAACTGTCAAGTCCACTTGTAGTAAGCACTTTCATCATGACTACAGACTGAGATTTTGGAGACAAACATATTATTGGCTTGCTCCTCATACCTAGTCTGAATTCGTAGGTAAATTTTGGCTGCTCAGTTACTAGCTGGGATCTCACATGGTGACTTCCATGGAGAACAGCTAACTCATTTACATCACCAGGGACGGACTAACCCCAACGCAATATTGCTATAAAATGTTCACCCTGTATCAAAAATAGCCCAACAATGGCATCTTTGGAAAGCCGACCTTCAACCTGAAAAGATTTATTTTTGTGACATCGATAAAATGAATAGTTTTTGAGGAAAACGCACTTGTTTTACGGCTGTATCGTCAGTCGTTCCTACAATTGTAGGACGTCTTTATGGCCTCCTTGATTTTCATAGTCACTTCTCTCCATCAGAAAGGCTGTGATATTTCTAGATTTCTACTGTTCCGCGTCAGCGCTCTCCTATTGTAAAAAAATGTGTTTGTAACATATCCTCAAAATAGAGCGCTGTCATGGAACAGTAAAAAACTATGAAAATCAAGGAGGCCATAAAGGCGTCCTACAATTGTAGGACTGAGTTACGATACGGCCTTTAGTAGAGTTCTATTAACTTTGGCATTGGATCTAGTGGACATAGTAACTCTAATAACTAGGATTCGTAGTTAACGACAAGGAAAACGTTGAAACTCACATTCGCTTGCTTGACCTTTGATTCCAAGTGAGATTTCTGAGGGAGTGTCTGCAATGTGAGTCGATAGGAAGAACATTGAAATAAGTAAGTTTTAAAAAAATAGTAACCGAAAATAATGGATTTTTAAATGTGCTATCAAGGCGAATCTGATGACCCTCAAATGTCAAAATTCAACATGCCGTTTGGGCTGCAGACCGTGAAATAGAAATTTCAGGATTGAAGTTCAAAATCGACTCTTCTATCTTACGAAATTTTGCTATACCCAGTATCAGTCGCACTGTGAAGACAAAAAGACAAATCTAGACACACTTCATAATTCTGCTGATGCTGTTTAAGCTGTAGCCGTGAAATGTGGATTTAAAGGTTGAATTTTCCAATTAAAATCAGCCATTTTGTTTTTATAAAATTTTAATATAGACATTGTGACTCGCACTGCTGAGATAAGTCCAACAACGCCTCATGTGTCAAAATTACTCAAGCCGTTATAGCTGTAGCCTTTGAAAAAGAACTTCAAGGTTGATTTTCACATCAAAATCCGTTATGTTGGTCCTTTAACATTATTTTTGTCTGTAGCTTGTTAAATAGCATTTTTTGTAGAGGTAGGTTATACAAGATCTGTAAATTAAGTGACTTTTTTTTTCATTTTCTTTTATGCAGATATAATTACAATTTTATATTGTCACCCAAAAAGAGCTTCCTTCTGAAGCCACACATCGTTTCCACTTCTCATAGCAGTGCTGGAGCTCCGATGTACTGAAATAGCCTTCAGCTGGTTAGTTACAGCAATTTGAATGTTTTCGAGTGCCCCAAAATGCGTTTCCTTAAGGTGATTTTTCAACTTCGGTAACAGAAAAAAGTCACAAGGACTCAAGTCAGGCGAATAGGGAGGCTGAAGAGCCACAGGAGTATTAGCATGATACAACACCCAGTAGTTCTTGATCTAATAAGCGGTGGTAAGAGTTAAACTTAACTCTTTTTCTATCATTTTGACTGTCCACCGATGATCTGAACGCACAGATTCTGTCGATATTTTAGTCGGTTCTTGAAAATAATGACTTAAACCACCAAAAACCCTTGGCTTTTGACAAAACCCTATCTGCGTAGCTTTGCTGAAATTTAGTAAGAGTTTCTGTTGCGCTATGCTCAAGTCTGAAGCAAAACCTGATAGCACACCGTTGTTCGAAATTGATGTCACTCGTTTGAGAACACACTAGGAAAAACTGTTAAAAAAGATTGCTACGGAAAACCGAAGTATTTGAGCGAGTTCAAATTGTACTGAAGGCGGATCATATGTTCCCCTGTCTCGCCTCCAAGCTCTGCGCCTTCAGTGTTGCCGGACCAAACCCTACGTTGCAAGTATCATTACTTAATTTACAGATCTCGTACACATCCATGCGTAAAAAACATAACCTTCAATCTAAGACCGCCGGGTGATGAGACGGCAGACTTTATCGAAATCAGACATGACTACCTTTTTTTAGCTAAAGCATTAGGGGGTACAAGATATTGTTTTTGGGCGACTCGGAGCTCTTCAATCAATCATTTTAAGGTACACTGAAACAGTCGTTCAAACAGAGAACCAGATTGTTCCCACAATATAATTGTAGATTTGAATTCGAAAACTGAACAATCTACAAGCCAGCTCTAAAAGAATACAATCCGACCCCGTACTGCTGTATGTGGCTCTAGCGGGCGTATCGACAGCCCTTGTTATGCTAGTACTGTACGTGCTGAATATCGGCTTGCATGCGATGTGCGTCAAATGTACTCGGTAACAAATAATTAGCGAGTTTGATTCTACTGCCCATTAGGTATATACAGGATGCGCTTTTAATGTGGGCTCTTTCGATAACTCCGTTAATACTTATGTAGTAGCCAAAAGTGTGGTTCTTACTTGCACGTATTTATACAGGGTGTTTCAGAACTAAGAGATCAAACTTCTAAGGGTTATTCAGTGTAACAGTAGAAAACATTTGAGTAGGGACCCATATCCGGAAAAGTTTCACTACGGCAGTACGGCCCTAAGACGCGTCAAAATTCAGAAAGACGATGAATTGCCTAAATAAGATTTAATGCATTTAATGTTTGCCTTTTGTACATGAACCTGAATACACCGATTTAAACGGTGCACATGATTTCTACAGTCTTGACCAAAAATTTGAAACTCGTTTTGAATGATTTCAAATGCTGCTGTAATTCATCCAATTAAGTCTTGCTCTGTTTTTACTGGAGTTTTGTAAACCAAAGACTTTACATGTCCCCACAGGAAAAAATCTAGCGACGTTAAATCGGGTGACCTAGGAGGCCAAGAAACTGCTCCACCTCTATCAATCCAACGGTGCCCAAACCGTTGAGCCAAATACTCAAATACTTGTACAGCAAAGTCATCATGCTGAAACCACATTTGCTGTCGAACTTTCACTAGAACAATTTCAAGAAGCTCTGGAAGAACTTCCTTCAGGCAACGCCGGTAAATAGGTCCTGCTTACCGTTTCGGTAGAAGGTGTGGCCCAATCAAATAATAATCAACAATACCTGTCCATACGTTGACAGACCAACGTTGCTGATGTTTTCTAGGAAAAATTGCATGGGGATTTTCTTTGTCTCAAACGAGGCTATTCCTAGTATAAAAAATGCCGCCTCTTGTGAAAGAGGTTTCATCGTTCCGTAAAACATAGCGTAAAAAACTGGTTGTGCAACGATTAATCGGCTGCAGTCAATCCTTGAATTTTCTATAAGTGGTAAGGATAAAGTTGTTGCTCGTGTAGCACCCGCCAGATGGAAGCGTTACTCGTATTCATATCCCCGGCAATGTGACGTGTGCTACTTGATGGTTCGTCGGAAACTCGCTGAAGGACCTCTTCTACAAATTCGACCGTTCTTACGGTTCGAGCAACACCAGTATCATGCATGTTGGTTTTAAACATGCCTGTCTCGGAGAGCCGCCGATGAATAGCAATAAACTTTTTGTATCCCAGATGCTGTCGTTCGAGATTACGTTCTTGATACAACCGCGCTGCTGCTCGTGCATTGCAGCTTGTTGCTCCGTATGCCAAATGCATATCCGCCAATTTTTGATTGGTAAAGTTTTCCATTAGCAACAGTTAATTTTTGTTCAATTCGTACAAACTTCACAAATACGATAGCACGACTAAGGCGGTATGGAATGCAGCTTCAAAAAACAATCTCGGTTATCGTTTTTGAAGATAACAAGACACAAGCGCCGGATATGGGACCCTATACTCAAATGATTTCTACTGTTACACTGAATAACCCCTATAAGTTTGATCCCATAGTTCTGAAACACCCTGTATTTCTAAAGGGTGATACATAACTACGAGGTGGACCATACATTTTTTGAAATTTATTACAGATTCGGATAGGTCCTGCAAGTGAAGCAACTTTATATAGCTGCCTATAGGGTTCTATTTTCAATTTGTTGAGTTATTGGGGAATCTAACAAAAAATCACTCAAATTTGACAACTCGCACTTTCGCCACTGTTACAGCTACATAACTGAGATTTGGTTAGAAAAAAATTATTATCCCATATCCTTACCTGCTTATTTTTTCAATTTGTTGGTCACTTTATACAAGGTGGTCAAGAACGCAAAATGAACGACTTCTCACAAATTCTAAACGAAGCACCCTAAACATTTTCACATTTTTTGATTACCCAGTTGAAAAACTTCTTTTCAATATAAGGCTTATGGGAGCTTGTACGAATGGTCTTTGAGTTACAGTTAGCCTTTATGTAAATTGCATATTTAGGTACTTAAATGAAAAATATTACAATATCTTTCAAAATGAAAAAAGCATTCAGTTAGTAACGGCAGTTGGTTAAAATTTGTGAATTTTCATTATGAGTTAAATCTAATAAAGCCTGAAATTTTTAGTAACCCAAAAACCAGTTGTGAAAAGGAGAATCAAAAACAGTGCACAGAGTAAACCATTTGAACGTTTTGAGAACTCGGTTATTTTGTATTCTTAAACACATTGTATGAACAAACCAAAAAAGCAGGTAGTAAGTAGATACAATTTATATGACGGAAAGTATAATACAGTGTATAAAGTTGGTAGTGGATCAACCGAAGTCAGGTGACAAAGGGCCTCAAAACATATGGAATGAACCGACTATACTATATGTGTGTCGTCCGAAGTTTTATAGTTCAAGACATATTTGCAATTCTGAGAAATTTCGAAAGAAAAAAATGGGATAATGAATTTTCAATCGCAATTACAACTAAACCATTAGGTTTAGCATTGTGAGTTTTTCCTTTAGATGAGTTACATGGTTAGTTTTAGCGATGACCATGTCACTTTTAAACAGAGCTAATTAGAAATCAATGCAAAAAATCTTAAATTTATTTTTTTGTGAAAAATCTCTTCCATCTCTCAACTTTGGAGGACCGTAAAAAAACTTGAGGTTGTATTTCATTATAAATTTTATTGTAAAAACTATTTCAGTCTATGTAGAATAGATCCTAAAAATTTCAGTTTGCTACGATAAGTGCCTCACCTTAAAAAATCTGTATGTTTGAGGCAGGTGGGTATCTACATGTAAATAAGAAATTCTATTTTACGAGCTACCGTCCAAATGACTTGATGGATCTTGACATAAAAGGTACTGTAAGATTCGTCCTAGCAGTGCGAGTGATACTGCGTATTAACATTTTGTAAAATCAAAATGGCGGACTTTTTACGCAAATAGCCAAATCAGCTTAATGAGCTTGGGCATTCAACTCGGCATTCCAGGTGCGTTCAATCTTCAGTCCGACCGAAATTACTAAGTCAGGCGATGGTCCAGCGCGGAATTTTTAGCTAATGTTTGAGATCTGAGTAGAATCATGTCATATTCTCTGCGAGATTATGCAGAAATGCGTTCTATTACGGTGCTGCCCCAGGAAATGCTCGAGCAGCTGCTCGCATGTATCGGTAGTATGTGGTTAGAAGAGGTGGACCACAACCGGCAGTATATTCCGACTACCACGTTTTTCTATGCGCCCATAATGCGTATATGGAGGGCTGCATACTAGGCACTCATCGTCAGCTAGGAGCGCCATGGATACGCCCAGAAGAAATAGAAGATATAATAGTACACATTTGTCGGTATATCGCCATAAAGAGCGGATAAACACAATAGGTTCTGTACTTGTAGGTGGTAAGGATTCTTTCGCGTGTCTTACGTTTATCGCATCACAGCAACATGTGACATGATACACTCATCGTAGCAAGCTGAAATTTTCAGAGTTTATTGTACATGGATTGAAAAAGTTTTTACAATAAAATGAATAATGAAATACAATTTTAATTTTTTTACCGCCCTTCAAAGTTGAGGGATTGAAGAGATTTTTCACAAAAAAATGAATTTAAGATTTTTTGCGATGATTTCTAATAAGTTCTGTTAAAAAGTGACATAATCATTGTTAAAACCAACTAGCTCATCTCAGGAAAAAATCACAGCCCTAAGCCTAATAGCTTAGTTGTAATTGCGATTGAAAGTTCATTATCCCGTTTTTTTTTTCGAAATTTCACAAAATTAAAAATACCTCCTGTACTATAAAATTTTGGAGCAAACATGTAGGAGTTAATTCGATCGGTTTTCAGGCCCTCTATCACCTGACTCCGTTGATACACTACTATATCTATAGCTATAATACTTAGAACTCACCCTGTATATACTGTGCTTACTTCAGATGTACTCTGAGCAGTAGCTAGAAACAGATAATGAGCTGAGAGTTGAAAAAATCTTCATGTAAAAGAGCAGAATCATATCCCTCAAGACCACTGAACACGATTTCAGCTATCCACAAAGTGAACCGAGCGAGACGTTGAAAATGTAAGAAATCCCAGCATGAAATTAGGAAAAGTAATTTGGTTCGTTTCAGTAAAAAGATCCCCTCGTGTCTTTTTCCTCAGTAAGGAGGAATTCCTCTCAAAAGCGTAAGTTCTATACAAAAACGGTTTACCTGGAAAGTTAAATTAATTTCGATTTAAGTACAGCAGTCCGCGACGCGTTCGAATTTCCAGAGCAGCCAGATTACTTACTTCAACTCCCGAATAGAGTTAAGAAAACATTGATAAACTTTGTAGACGATGTAGCTTACTTTACATATAGCTACAAGTCTTCCCGCATTTTGCCTGTACGTAAATCGTTGTAAACTTGCCAACATATTAGAGGTGTGCTCAAACTTCGTCCATAATTTTGGCGGGCTTTGGGTAGGTTATTGTCAGTACAGAAGAAGCTGCTCCACTTAATTAATAATTTGGTGAAAAAACTTTACAAACTTAGGTTTTTGGCCATTTAGCGGCTGCTTCATATCATCACAGTTGTTAGTGTTGCCGACCAATAAATTCGAAAAAATTAGGAGCCAAGCCTATATGCTTACATTGCATTGTTTGTTGCCAAAGTTGCGTAGATTCTGTGCATGCTTTTAATTTATTTGCCTACCATTGCCTACCAAAGTAACAACATTGTATCAACAAAATACAACGACGTACAACCTTTTTTTACAAAGGATATTTAAGTAGCTAACTATAAATACTGAGTATACACTTGTGCGGCAGGATAGAAATACTATTTATGCTGTGATTGTGAATCCGGGTTAAAACTGGAATAAATTAAACTAGAGTTGTCGAACGTTACAAACTTATCCCGGTGCCCACAAAATCCTGTCTGCGATTGCCGTCTAATTGCTCAAGGACACACTGCTTGAGTTGCCCAGCTTAGCACGGCTGACGTTGCCAGATGTTCGATACTTTCAATAAGGGCAGGGAAGAGGTTATTGGGTTGCAGCGATATCAAATTACAATTACAATAACAATCATCTTAATTTGCGAATATACTGCTTTACATAAGCTGTAAACCATTTGTGATACAAACAGAGTCAACCAAACAAAAGTAACAACATCTTGCTCTATAGCATATTATTCAAATCTGTTATGACAAAGTCATCGATTGTATATTTTTCTAGATTAAGGGCCGTATCCTAAGCCGTACAACTGTATGACGCCTTTATGGCCTTCTTGATTTCCAGTCTTTTCGCTATTTCAATCTGGGGTATTTAAGGATTTCTACTCTTCCGTGTCAGCACTCTCATAATAAAATAAAAAACAATGCTTTCTTGTTGCATTGTAGGAAACTTCAGGCTGATAAAACGGATGATGAAAATTAAAACCATGAACAATTCGATGCAAATAGATATTTGTAACACAACTTTAAAATAAAGCGCCGTTTTGAAGGATAGGAAAAACTATGAAAATCAAGGAGGCGATAAATACAATAATTGTAGGAACGACTGACAATACGACCTCTAGTAATACTTTGTATAATATTTTTTAAATGCACTTAGGGTGGATATCACCAGCATTGTCAAACCAATAGTTCGTTATTTTCCAACAGTCTGTCAAATACAGCGAATGAGCTTCAACATCCAATCGACAAATTTTAGCAACCAATAGCTATGGAATGTTGAAAGCAAAATATTGTCAAAGTATGATATGACAGCTTGACACTGAAACATCACCAGCTTATTGAAGATTAAGAAATTACACAAAATTCAGACAGAAATGTTTGATTTTTGAATAAAATTCATGTTATTTCCAATACATATTTGCACAAAGATCTATTTGCATCAAATTGTGCTTGCTTTTGAGTTATATCATGTTTTATCAGCCTGAAATTTCCTACAATTTAAAAAGAAAACAGATCTTTACAATAGGAGAGCGTTGACGCTGACACGGGACGGGTGCAATCTAGAAATTTTTAAGGGAGAGAAAGGAGTGTAGGGACAACTGACGATACGGGCCTTAGAAATACCCAAATGTATGTCGTAAAGCTACCGGCAAACCTAAAACGTGAAAAAAAAACTAGAATTTCTTATCATTTCACTGAATACACATTCTAGGTTATATTTATTAGACATTATTTGAATTACAGCTGATTATCTTATCTCAAAACTCCCCAACAAGTGATACATGTGTGAGATCCGTCAACGCTTGGTCCCAGTGGAGTAAGCTCCCTCAACTGTTGAAATATACTCTACTGTGCTTCATAAGACTATACGAGGATTTTTTCCCAAAATCGTTGCACAACACTTGGAAAAATGCAAGTGAAAATTTAAAATTATTTCCATGACGTCCCAAATAGCTCCGTCGGTACCTCCTACATCTTGACAGTAGGGATGTTAGATACGATCCTATATTTAGATGTATCGATACTTTTGTTTCCCGATATTTTGGATCGATATTTTTATATACGACACTTGGGTGTATCGATACATTTCACGAGAATCGTTATCTTTCGATCCGGACTTTGTCAGAAAGAGTGACTTACTTCAGATTACTTTTCTCCTTTGTTTCCTTCCGCTAAATATCGATAATTTTATTCGCAGATTTTAGAGTATCGATACTTCCTAAAACGATAAACTAAAACATCCCTAATCTTGACAGCTTGTCATTCTTGTCAACTGGGCTGCGGGGTGCGGTGTTGCCTTTACTATTTTACATTTTAAAATCTTATGAAAAATAGAAGCTTCAAATGAAATATTGACGAATATGAATGAATATGGATGGAATATATATTCATTTTGCAGGTTTCAGATTGTCTATGCTTGAACTTGAACCGAATGCTTCGGCATTTTTACCTAAATATAGAAGAAGAGGGAAATAGAGAATATTTACCGAAAACGTAATCTTCCACGATTTTTCTAAATAATTTAAATATTTCCATACTTGCCGAAAAAGAACTGAGACCAAAAATAGAGCTAAAAGTTTTTATGTAGTTTTCGTGGTTTTATGCCCCATATCAATCATACATATACTTTTAGGCAATCGGACACATGAGAGGCGTAGATTTGGGTTGCCTATGATTACGAACGCACATCCTCATCCTTTGCCCTGAACTGATTTTTGTTTATACAATAGGTACAGATCGTTAGACTACCGTGTTTACCTCATCACCGGACAATCAATAGAGAAACCGAACCCTGTCTGTTTCTAAAGCAAATATTTAATCAAAATGTGAGGCGAGTTCATGTGGTCAGGTGTAAAACAGAAAAATATTCAAAATCCTATAAGCAAGAATCAAAAAAGAGTTTCTATAATGATTTTAAAGTACTTTGAAAGAGCGACCAGTATGCACATTGTACAAGTTGTAATATAGAGCTATGCCCTTAAGAAACATGTTGTGTGCGAGCTTAATACAATAATAAACGTTTTTCATAGACGGCGCTGCATGTCTCAAAGGTCCTTGATCCACCACTGATCTTGGGATGGCATTTTCCTTATACCGGATTCAACGAAACTATTTACCGATTCCGTTTTTTTTGCCGGTTCGGCAACACTGCAGATCACTTCAAAAGCAATTGATACCCCAGACGTGTTATAATAATATAAAATAAGAAGAGAATATAACAATGTTTGAAGATATATTTTCCTAAATAGGTATTTTTGATTCTGACTTATAATATCTAGACGACGAATAATAATAATAGGTGGATAGGATACATTTACAAATATCGATGTTTTAGGACCCAGAAACGCAGAATGTGCTGTATTGTTTACATTTGGTGTGGATTTCTAGATCATAAATTGGCAACAATTGTTTTTGATGTTACAAAAGATGACGAACCAGTTAGAATACATTTTATCGCCTTTTCTTGCAAAATAACGAAAATAGGTACATTTATACAGGTACCTATTATGTACAACACCCTGTACGTGATATACAGACAAAACTAGATTGCCATGTATGAACAGTCGTCAAAAACAGTGAAAACATCCCATTAAATATTATAGCTAGAAAATCGACTTATTATTTCTCACATTTTCATTGGTTCATTCAAGTGTGTGAAATGATAAAAATTTGAAATTCTATGAAAGTTACCCTAATTGTAAAGCTGAAATACATAATATTACATATATGGTTTTATCACGCTTTTGATTAATATTTCATTAGAAATCACTGATACTCAGAGAGCTTTGACAGCTTCCGTCAAATTGCATTTTGATAAGGTATTTATTTTCAAACTCACCGTCAAATACTAATGTTTGAGAAGTTGGCTCTAAGTCATGCAATATTTTAGCTATTAGACAGCTGCAAGGCGAGAACCAAGAATTAATCAGATCTTTTGATTTCTTGAGTAGCCAGTGGGAAGAGAAAAGGAAAAGGTCCAAGGTATTGGAAGAGATGGTTGGAGATTTATCCAACGATAACCAAATGCTTAGGAAAGATGTTGATGGATTGAAACTCACTCTTAACAAAGAGGAATCTAAAAGGTTGGTTAATAATTTGTCTATTACCGGTCTTGTTACTGAAAATGATGATAAAGAGCAAGCAGTGGAGAAAACTTTCTCTTTATTTTCTTTTCTGGATACACCTATCTCTCGGAATGATGTAGCTCATTTTAAACAAGTTCCAACCAAAAACGGCGTAAAGGCTATAGTTACCTTGAAGCCTGAAGATAAAAAGCAGATTCTTACAACTCGTTCCAAAAAAGGGAAACTAACACTTAGGAACTCTAAATGTGGTGATACGGATTCTAGAATTTTCGTCGATGAGGAGCTGACCAAGGAAACGTACCAGTTATACAAACGCTCAAGGCAACTTGATGGTGTTGGCTAGAAATATGTGTGGCATCGGGGAGGGGAAGATTCTAGCTCGCAAGAATGATGGCTCTGATATTATTTTCATCCGGAATGTTAATCAAGTAAATGACCTGCTTAAGTAGACTTTTATCTCATTTGCTTTTATTGTTTTTTTATATATATTTTCCATTTGTTGCTTGATTTTTATAATTTATCATGGCTAGTACGAATCTTGAAGATAATTTAAGGTTAGGACATATTAATGTAAGATCACTGATACCAAGTTTGGACGAAATTAAGTCTTCGATAGATAATTTGAAGTTGGACATATTAGGAGTAATAGAATCATGGTTAACTGAACAAGTTAGTGAAGAGGAAATTAAAATAAACGATTTTGTTTTATCGCGTTGATCGTGGGTCTCGGGGAGGTGGAATAGGGGTTTATGTTCGATCTGATATTACAGTAGTTGAGATAGATGTAACTGAGGACCAGAGAGGAATTTTTGAGCAGCAATGGCTTATTCTCAAAATTGGCAAAATAAACTTGGGGTTGGGCATCATTTACCGTCCTCCTCGTTTTAATGTGATGACTGCTTTACGCTAACTGGAAGAATAGCTAATTTAATTCCAGTGACAGATGAATTGATTATAATGGGGGATATTAATATTAATCTATTAAGACATACTAACATAACCAATCAGTTTAATAATTTGCTTGATACTTTCAACTTTAAGCAAGTTGTAATTAACCCAACTAGGTACTCCCGAGATACAGCCAGTTTGATTGATGTCATCATCCTGTCCGATGATCATCTCTTAAGTGGCAGTGTCCATCATCAGGACTTGCATCAGCATTCCGATCATCAGCTCATACACTGATCAATAAATATTAAGATCTCTGCCATTAGGCCTAGAGTTATTGAATATCGTAACTTTAAACACTGACATTTATAGCTTCAAACCAGATCTTATAAACGTCCCTTGGTGGCAGGTTGTAGACTGTGATAATGTTAACCAGAAGACTGCAATTCTCTCAGATATGATATTGACTCTTTTTGATTATCATGCGCCAATATGTGAGAAAAAAGTTACCAGGCCACCTTCCCCGTGGTTTACTGACGCGTTGCGTGCGATGAAGAATCACCGTAACTATCTTTCCTCTAATTACAAACGTACTAAAAATTTACGGGATTGGGCATCCTACAAAGAAATGAGGAATTATTTTACGTCAGCAGTTCGACAAGAAAAGAGAGCTTATATTGATTTTGTCAGTCGTACTAAAAAATCCAAAGACATGTAGAAGACACTAGACCAACTTAATATTTATATAGGTCTAATAAATATATAGAAATTCCTAACCATCTTAAAAACCCAAATTTAATTAATCAATATTTTATCGACTCGGTGCGACAAATACCTAGCACTGTCGATACGAATACTATTTCTAAATATCTTAATTCCATATGTACAACCGCAGAATTTGAATTGAAACTCGTTAGTGAAGATAACGTTTTCTGGGCAATATCGGAGATTGAGTCAAACGCCCCTGGTGCAGACGGAATTAGCCTTGACATGGTGAGGTTGTGGTGTCCAACGATCTTACCCGTGCTGGTTAACCTATTTAATACCTGCATACAAAAGGGCATCTTTCCTTCCCAATGGAGAACGGCTGTGGTCCTGTCGCTGCCTGAAATTAGCAGTCCTAAGTATGTCTCTGATTTGCGACCAATTAGTATACTACCAGTGCTGTCTAAAGTATTTGAAAAGCTTATTTATAGGCAAATCATTACTTACTTCACAGATAATAATTTATTACCCAAGTTGCAGGCTGGATTCCGTAAAGGGTTTGGTACTACCACGGCTCTGTTGAAGGTTCTAGATGACATTCTTTTGGCTGCGGACAGGGGTGAAACTTCGGCATTGGTGTTGTTGGACTTTAGCAAGGCCTTCGATACCCTGAACCATGCATTGCTGTGTGCAAAACTTTTCTACTATGGATTTAAACTTAAGACTATTCAACTTATTCGTAGTTATTTGGATGACAGATCGCAGTCGGTCTCAATTGATGGGCTTAAATAAAAACCCTTGAACGTGGATAGAGGAGTTCATCAGGGATCACTTTTGGGTCCTTTATTTTTTATCATTTTTACTGCTGATATGTCGAAGTGCTTTGGTGATATAAACAATCATAGATACGCTGACGATACACAGAGTCAGCTTTCTTTTGCTAAGTCGGACGCAATTGAAGCGGCTAGGAGGCTGAACGAGTGTTTGGATTCACTTTTTAAATACCCTTTTAATCATGGCTTGAAATTGAATCCTAATAAATCAGCCATAATCTACTTTGGGCCAGCTAAAGATTGGGCGTCTGTAAACTTGGTGATAGCAATGGATGGTGTGGCAATACCGGTTGTTGAGGAATATAAAAATTTGGGCGTTATCTTTGATAACAAGCTTAGATTCCGAAGTCATGTGTCTAGGCTTCTACAAACAGCCTCTTTTTACCTTCGCAATATTTACAAAAGTATAGATATTCTTAGTTTTAAGTTAAAAAGGTTCTCTGCGAAGCACTGGTCTTGTGTCACCTTAACTATTGCAACTTTGTGTATGGTCCTTGCTTAGATGTATTTACTAACGATACGCTCCAAAAAGTGCAGAATTCTTGCATACGACTTATTCACCAGCTTAGACGTCACGATCATGACAGTCATAAACTTTCCGAACTGAAATGGTTGAATGTTTCCAATCGAGAAAAGCTGAATTTTGCTTGCTTTCTTCATAAATTGATTAAAACTAAAAGCCCTCCATATCTGATTGAAAAATTAACTCGTAGAAATCTGATTCACTCTCGTGCAACACGCTTTAATGTACTTTATGAAATACCTAAAATAACTAAAACCATGACTCAAAGCTCATTTTCCTATACATCAGTCAAACTTCTAAACCAATACAATATAGGTCAATTTGAAGATATGTCTCCTAATATGTTCAAACGAAAACTGAAACAACTGCTTCTGTGAAGTATAAGTTGTTTATTATTGCTTATTTTCTTTGTATACGTACATCTGTAGTTATTATTGTTCATTGTTGTTATGTAATATTCTGAAATTAATGTAATGTAAAACTTGTTTCTTGTCATATTACTTTTCTTTTTGGCTTGTTGTTACTTTTTATATGCTCCGTTAAGTTAACAGCATAGCTGGCCTTCGCCGAGTTTACAATAAAGGCGTTTTTATTTATTTATTTATTATTTATTTATTTATATTTTCCACCGCTGGTTAAAAGTTTTAGACAATTGTAGCGAGGCCCTTCTTCAAATTACGCCAACATATGCTTAGGACAAATAGAGTTAAAAACTATAGTATGGATACTTGTAGGTTTATCAACAGTGAACAATCGCCTATTTTCAAATAGGTATATGATACACTCTTGAATAAGCTTCCAAAAAGTGCTAAATAGCGAATTGATTGAATTTGAATGATACCCAGCTTTCAAAGTTTTTCTATCAAAATATTTAGAAACAATTCTTATAGAATAACACCTTATTGAACTTATTTCTTAAATAACGTATATGGTTGTTCCACCTGATGTAACTATTCAATTCAAGAGCAAGTGATCTAGCACTGTCAGACACTGTAATTGTACATTTAAGATAAACTGAATATTAGAAACTTGTTCTACAGTGTGCTTTTCGAGAAAACATAGCACAAGTCTTAGTTTTATTAAAAACTAGCCTGCTATTAAAAAAACAGTTTTGTAAATGGGTAGAAGTGTGGACTAATTGTATGAGTCTCTTTGGCTTACTTGATACATTTATATCCTTTTCTGTGTTATTTCGTAGTTACCTGTCTTCTTTTAATGATAATCCTTTATGGACTAATGAAAGCGTTACGTTCCAGTGAATCTACTTAAAGCCATTCTTTTAATGCTACTAAATATGTTTGTTCATTACGAGTAAATACTACAGGGATTATTATATTTTAATTACATATACTTATCTCATTATTTTGATAGCTTTTGCTAGGTTATTAGATAAATTGGAGTATTTGAAAATAAATGTTTTTGTAGAACACTATCACTAAGTCTGTGATGCAGACATTGCATTATATCCATTTGACAGTGTTGCCGGACGTTAAGGAAACTCGGGAATCTCAGATATGCTATATTTCTATACATACTTGCTGAAGAAGGTCATTATAGCCCTTGCATGTTTCCTGGCCCAAAATTGCGCCAAAAATTATTTAAGCGATTTTAGACAAATTCCAGAGATTTTTTTATCCACCCCGCACAAAGAGAGGAGCGGCCGCTCACGCAGTAGATTCAGTAGCAATTAAAAACAGAAAGGTGTACAATAATAGTACCTTCTCAAATGCTTCCAGATTTTGTTAATATATGCTTAAGGAAAATTTAGGAACTTTGGAAATATTAAAATATTCATTTATTCATATTGTTTCGCGGTGTCGAAGATGCCATCGTTTGCAGTCTTTCAAATACTAAATAGGTTAAATCTGGTAAATTACCAAAGGATATAAAAAGACTTTGACCGAATAAAAAATCAATTTATGGAACTTTTTAGAAAAATAAACGTCAAGTAGATTGACTCTATGCTTCCTACATCTTCGTTGGAGGTTTCAAAGGGAAGTGATGAGCCAAGTCATTTCAAAAGGTGAAATTGAATCGTGATTAGGTATATTCACTTAGATACGATTAATCTTCGACTTCTATATGTCAAATTATATAAAGTAAATTTATCAAATTTCTGTTTCCATGGCAGATGTACACAACATCACCGCACCAATTTTTGCCGTGTTGCCAGTCGTATACTTTGATCCCAAACTTCATAACAAATTTCCTATCATACAGCCCTAAAACCGCAGCCAGTTATATTAAAGCAGAATGACGTTTTTCAACTAATTGCATTCCACGGTTGTTCTCCACAACCCTCGACTACACCAAACTCACCACATTCCGGCTGCATAGCTCATTATCACTCCCCATAGAGCAACAGCGATCAGAATCTTGATAGAGCAGGGATGTCAGTGGTTTGACCGTTTCGCCTCCAAATACAGTAATTGGCTAATTCCACCGCAGGATTTGCAGCATCCAAATATAGCAGACAGTTCAGCAATCGAGAATTCTAATGGTTGGTTGGCACTGGTTAGTTAGAAATTCACATATACACATGCTGCAACAATGCTTTTTTATACTAAACTTAATCTTAGCCGAACTGAGAAAAGCCTCATCATGTAGATTTGTTCTCTATGTTGACGCCATATGACAAATGAGGAGTCATAGCGGCAAGTTCTTGATGTACGAAGTTCTACAGAATTAGTATGGGCGACAGAAGCCTGGCAGGCCGCCTAGTAGGATCAACATGCCCTGGCTAAGGTAAAAGAGAGCCAGATCTCTGACCGACCGTCGGTGTCAAATGGTCCCGAAACTGTCCTTTAGGGAAGTGCTGTTGATCACCAGGATGAGCAGCATCGAGTATAAACAATGTAGTTGGGACGGCATTACCCCAAACATGTGCGTAGTATTTCAGGCTGGGTCTTAACAGAGATTTGCTCAGGCTCGATAAGGTTATGTGGCGAAAAGTAGTTATTAGACCTAATCCAATGATTTAACGTTTTCTAGTAGCTGTTGCCATTGACGAGATGCGGTCGTGCAATTTTTCGGTGATCTGAAATCCGACTAACCGGAGTGGACGTCGCTTTGGCTAAGCTCGGTCATCAATTGGTACCGGATGAACGCTCTTTGTAGTCAATGTATAGTTGCTACCAGCCTCGTTCTCTCCAGGTTACCAGCAGAGATCTGATTACCACACTGAATGCCTGCGTATAGCGCGCTGTCATTCTCAAACCTATAAATCTGATTGATCGTTCAGGATAGGAGGTCATTGATATTTTTAATAGAGATAAGGTAGCAGACAATTATAAATAATATAATATAATTATCTAGCTCAGGATGATTTCAGGGCTTTTAAAACTCATAATTTCACCTACCCGCCTACTGGCTGGAAATATTGTAATTGGAAAAGTATGTCACTCACCTCCGTAGGTCTGTTGGTCTGTGCCTGTCGGTCTATCGGACTGTCCGCTAATCTTTGGACTGCCTATAACTTGAAAACTTTTGGAGTTGGATGAAATATTCACATAACCTTGCTACAACGTCAAAGACGGTAAAGCTTCATAGTTTTTGAAAAAAGGTCTAGTGACGGCGGCAAAATATGCCAAAAAACGAAAAAAAATTTTTTTTTCAGGTTTAAACAGTTCAGTCGCGGGGGTTGAAGAGGAGTGGAAGACTGTGTATCGCAATTTTCTAGTGTTAGTATACCATCTCAACCCTGGTAATTCTACGCAGCAATAGACGTAATTCACACATCATAGATTTCGGCGTACATTTGCCCTCAAGCATTAAAGAAATATTCAACAGACTAACCGTTGCATATGCGGTGCGTCATCAGATTATTTATCGATCCTAGCAGGAAAGCAGGGCGGCGACATACGGTGTGGTCGCGACATTGACAATAGAGAAACGAATCTTTCTTTTACATTATTGACTATAATTTATTGTGAAATTCTTTACGCTGGAGGGGCCACCACCATGAGTGATCACCCTGTACCGCTATATAGCCATGTAGCCATATAGGTCGATAGATACCCTAAACCACCAAATTCTCTGAGAAATATGCACATCGTCGGCAAATAATGCATAATCTGCAAAGGTGTACTGTTCTACGCCGGTGGGGAGTCTATCGGTTTATAAAAAGTAGATGGGCCGACAAGTAGGACGAATCTCTTTTCGCGGGACTGGAGCTTCCTGGGCCAAAAAGTAAGTACCTACCTATTTTATTTTATTGTACTTTTATTTACGCGGTGCTTTGTGAATACACTTGAATATATAATTTTTTTATGTTATGATTTGAGCCTCCTCACTAGCAAGTCTGTTCAGCCCAGAGCGAACTAATTTAATGATGTTATTTGGTTCCGTGGCGTACCATAGGTATTCATTACAATCAGTTGTCAAACGTTGTTGACAAGCAGTTTTACACCAGAGGTTCAAAGAGATGAGGCTCCCGTGTATGGATATGCTCTATGTGCGATATGAAAAAAAGCCCAAATAGTGTACTACTTGACAAAACCTCCGTCTTTTTGATGTCACTGGACTACATGGAAAATTTTACCAGAAGTCCTTTAGAAGGCGTGGGAAGAGTCAATCTACTTGATGCCACTTTTTTATCCCAAGCCCTTCATTTGATGCATAATACATATTGAGACATATACCTTATAAAATCGGGCTTCAACACGATAACAGCATCATTCCGTCAGAGTTATGCTTTACAACTAAAATTCAAGACATAAATGTATACAAGGGTGTTTATGTCCCCATATATTCAGACTCCATTATCTGATAATCATAAACCATGGGGAATAAGAGGAATGTCCCGATAACGGTCGCTTATCGCTTTCTGAATTAAAATGAAAAGTTTATTGCCCCGAATGTCCCATTTTTTATGTACAGCGTCGTTTCTAAATTATCCTTAAATCTTGAATTCGAATGGGGAAGGGAACGTTCATTTAAGATTTTATGGAATTGATCTGTCAATCATTAGATGTGTTTCTGAAATTATATAGTCCGGTCCTAAGAACGTTCTTAGAAAAGTTGTGAATAATACCTTAATAACAGGACGTTTACAAAACAGTGAGCAGGATATGATTGAGAGATTACAGCTTTTTATTAGTATATCAGATATACTAATAAAAAGCTTTTTAGATTCTAAAAAACGGCTAGCTTTTTATAGGTTTATGCGCAACTGTATTTAAAATGATCAAAAGGGTCTCAAAAAGATTTATTGAAGAGAAAAGTTTGGTTTCGTTGTTGTTTTGAGAAAACTACTGTGGGGGTGTTCGGTATTAAGTACCTCTAGTCCGATACTATTAAGCAGGGAAGTTGAGTATACAAAATAAAGGTAGCCGATTTCGTTAAAGCGTATTAGCTGGGAATGCTTATAAATAGAAAATTATGTGAAGATTAGTAATCCGAATTGCTTGGAGTACATTTTTGTTCAATTGTGGCTTACCCCCACCCACTTCCAAATTCATTTAAATGGAATGATTCTCCGAAATTGTTATATGTCAGAGGTCTTCCAATGATGTTAGTTAGATTTGAATAATTTATCCCAGGGAGCGCTGTTGGTTTTTAAATTATTACTTCTACTAATCTAGTTAACTTTGTGACACAAAATTTAAAAAACATAATTGGCTTGACAGGCCAGTTGGCGAGGAAGTATTGCAATCGCTAAAAATTTTTAAAATGAGAGATTGTTTTTGATTCTTTGAACGGTATATGACATGTATATCACAAACAACCATGCCTTACTTCCGTCGATCTGTCTGTTTGTCTCTTTCTGCCCGGAAATCTTCAACCCCTCCATAAATTGAAAAGTACCGCATGGATTTTGATGAACTATTGAGGTTTGGAAAACGATCCAAAGACAGCAGAGCTACGGGCAAAGGACGTATAAAGTGAAAATAGCACAAACTTCATTTTTGACGTTTCAGAGGCTTCTAATCATATCCAGAAAAAAAAAATGATGGGTTGAACATCGACGGAGGCTGTAGGGTATAACAAATGTTGCATCTCTGGTAGCCGTAAAAAATGTTTCATAATGAACGATATATCACGTTGGAGCACAAGTAATCCGCTTGGAGGCAGGGCAAGTATTAAACGTGATTTCTCTTCGGAATACGTATACTGCAAAATGACACCGTATTGCCGTAACTGCCGCTTGCTGTTTTGCAACTGCCCGACTCACTGTTACACGAGTGGACCTAAGTTCAGGAGATGGAGGCAATGTATAAGCCAGTGGTGCAATGTAAAAAAAGTAAGGCAAATATCTGTGGTTATGGTGAATGTAAGTTATATACACTACTCAGAAGAATTAATGGAGGAATAAAGAAATCCAAATTTTTCGGTGATTCTTGACAAGTTGTATTTCGGTGAAAAACGGTCGTATCTAGACTTTGAAAAAAGCATTTGCAAACTGTTTTTAGATTTTTAAGCCGGAAAATTTTAGCAGCAACGATTATCATGCAATTCTAATAGAAGAAAACTTTTTTGCAAAAGTTGTGCTCTTTTTTAGTCCACGGGCTTGAAAAAAACTTTTCTTTTAGGCCATCATATGGATGAGATAGCCCGTTTATTTGAAAAAAAAAATCAAATGAACAAAATTTTTGTATTTTGGCTGAAAATCGTTTTTCTTATTTTGTTGTCACTATTGGTTATCTGTAACACCTTCAATTTAAAAAAAGCAACAAGAAACATTTTAGATTCATTCCAGTGTCTGGCGATACCCTTACATTTTTTGTACGATCACTGGTTACCAAGATCAGTAGTCGATGACAAAATGTCCTTTTTCGGTCAAAGTCGGATATCTCAAATGATCGTATGGGGATTCTAAACAGGATATTGAAGCTGATAAACGAGCCATCTGGTCCTGTGTATATAACCATTGCTCCTAAAATTTTTCGAATAAGAGCCTGAAAACTAGAATTTTGAAGCTTACAAAGCGCCTTTTTCAAGGTCTAGATACGAATATTTTTCACCGAAATATAGCCTCTCAAAAATCTCCGCAAAACTTGTATTTTCGTCTTGCTCCCTTAATTTTTTTGAGAAGTGTAGTTATCATGAAGAATTGCATGCATATAGCAGTATGCAATGCATGTAAAGCGAAATAAAAAAAATCAAGATTGCCCGTTCCGGATATTCAAGAGCGAATAAATTTTGATATCAACCTGAGTCTGATAAGTAATCGCATCCTATATATGTAGCTACTAACAATATGGAAATAAATGCTATATTTGCAAATACTTCAGAGGTAGCGACACACAGATCCTAAAAAATCAACTTTCAAGATGACAATGCTCGACATAGACAACTAATTGGAAAAAATGCTATATTCTGAATCAGTTCTTGTAGTATTTGGATTTTTATTTTTTATTGAATCATAAAGTATGTACTTACAAGTCTTGCATTAAATAAAAAACACAGTCTTTAGATTGCTAGTTTTTTATTGAACTATAAAGTACTTAGGATAAGGTTATGTATGGAATACCATATCGGGCTTGGTTGGCACATACGCACTCCTTGGCGACATTTTTCATGACCTTTCTGCATAATGGTGGCTGAATTTCGTTGGAGCACCCTCTAATTTCTTCTTGCAATGCACGGGTGGTTGTGAGCTTGTTGATATGTCGACTTTATATATCCCCATAAGAAGAAATCTATTGGTGTTAAATCACACGATCAAGGGGGCCTATTTTGATCACCGAAACGGGAAGGTACACGACTAGAAAATTCTTCACCAGCCTCGTTTTCAAAAAAGTATGATCTAATGATGCTTCCAGCCCAAAATTATGGGACACCCTTTATTTTGCCGAGCCTTTCTTATACCCTTATTTGAAAACACTTTGTTGACTGGAGTATCGTTTAATTGTGAAAAATGTACGATCTCCTGTTTAATGTTCCTAAATGCACACAGCATACTCTTGCATTATTAGTGTGCACCTGCAAAGATACATACCTCCAATGGCACGGTTTGCTGAGTGGATTTGCTTGTCACGTGTCACGTCCTCTGCGCAATCGGAAACTGAACACGAACTCCTATTTACAAGACACGAAGCTCTCACACAGCCCCTAATGATGAGTCAGCTATAACCGTGAATGTTCAGATGCAAATTTATGCAAATTCCTGGTACAATTCAACCGAACGCTGAACATTACTACTGCTACAGCGCTATAATTGATGCACAACTGAAACGTACAACTAAGTCATGTAATTGTAGTTAGCTTAAATTCTAATCTACTCGTAGATCTGAGTGATTCATATATCTTGTTGTTGAAATGAGGCTTAGGATTAGGTGGCAACTTCGCAACTTATATGGATCAATTTTCTCAGCCTTTTACGGACAGGTTCATCTTTCAATTTTGTTCATCCGATTTTTGCACTGCCTAGGGATAGTAGCACTGGTAGAGGGTTCCTCTTGTAGATTGTTCCACAATCTCGACACCCCTCGGACAAATAAGTAATCGTATCGGCCAGCTCGACACGGCTAGGCTGGGATGCCAAAGTCAGGCGAGTCTGTCTGGCAGGCACATCGCGCGGATGCATCATGTAGTAGACCTCTGAGGAGCAGAGCTCGTTGGTGTAGCGGTCCGCCGCCACCGGTGCGAAAGGGCCCCGAGACTGTCTGTTGGTGAATAGTCATCGATCAGTTGGACATCCCTTCTCTGCACGGCATCCAGCATGGATAATGTAACCCGGGGCGGCAGCATCCCAACCGTGTGAGCAATACTCGAGGCTAGGTTTTACCTGGGCCTTGTTTAGAGTGAAGCACTTCTTAGCCCTGACTAAATAGCATTTTCCCAGCAGCTGCCGCCATCGACGAGATGAATCCGTGTCAGATCAAGTACTCGGTGAACTGAGCTCCGACCAGCCGAAATGAACGGCACTTTGGCAGAACTCGGCCACCCATCGAAACGTTATGGGCGCTAGGACGCTTTTTGTTCGTCAAGGTACAGTACTGTGTTTTGAAACTATTAAACAGTACAAGATTGTCGCATCCCCAAGCAGCGATAAATTCCAGGTCTCTCTTCAGAGAGGAAGTCGCCGCTAGTCTTCTGATTCTCCAGCTCACCGGCAGAGATCGGCTTGTCGCTCTGAATTCCTGCATTTCGAGTGCTGTCACCTGCAAAGGTGTGGATTGAGTTGATCGTACAAGCAAGGAGGTCGTAGATATGTGTGAGAAACAGTGTCGGAGCCAAGGCGGAGGAAAACACGTGTTGACTTTGTAGAGGAGGACCCGTCAATTACGACGGATATTCTGGGGCCAGAGAGTAAGTCAGCCACCCATCTGTCAAGCTTCTCTTCACAAACGCTTTCGTGATATCAAGAGCAACGGGATGAGCCTCACCTTAAGACTGGATGAGTTGCGTGACGTAAGCTGGGAGTTCCCCTGTAGATCGCCGGTGGCGGAAACCATACTGCCTGTCGCTAATCAAGGCGTGACGTTCGAGGTAGTCCAGGAGCTCGCGATTTATGCACCTCTTGATCACCTTATTTATAACAGAAAACAGAGCTACAGGCCTGCAGTTCTAAGGGTCGGCCTTAGATCCTTTTGTGGGATGGGTTGGACATGATTTTTCAGTTTCCTGGGAAGTTGCTGGATTCTTAAGATCTCTGCACACCTCTTCAACACAACGGAAGGAATTAAGACCGGACCAGAACCTTTGATGATGTCGTGCGACAGGAGCACCCGCCACGGTCTTATGCCTGAATGTTACTTCCCGCATAGTGTGGGGAACCCTTTGAATGGACGGCACTTGGGCGTTGGGAGGGGCATTCCATGGTGGAGGTGACAGCACTTCAGCCAAATCACGTAACCTTTTTTTACTATTTTGATCACTTACTAGTAATTTGGATTTCTCTTTATTAATGGTAGAGTACCCATTCCTAGGCAAAACCATTTTCAAAGATTATCTTTTGGTAAATTTCATAGTTTATTGATTGTATAATTTCACACGTATTATATCTTTCTTTCTCAGTGATTCAGTATTGTGTCGGAAAAACGAGTCTGTGGCTTTTCTTCGTTACTTGGTTTTCTATCGAACATATCTTTTTCAAGACCACTCATTAAACCTTTCAAGCAAGCATTTGCCACGGCGGCGCTCAGAAGTCACAAACAGCTTCTATTCTCCGTTCAAATGAAATACTTGTCGCTTTTTCACTTTTTATACGCTCAAAACTTACAAAATTACTTAACTTTCCTGAACTACTACCCACTGATTCATACAGGATGATGCTTCTCCTTTTACTTCCCACGCCTACTAGCGGCGAAGTATTGTAATGCGAAAATTTTGGAAACTGTCATCTTGCAGTTAGGTAGTTTTTAGTGTGAAAATAATTAATTCCACGTTTGTTCGCTTTAATCGCTGTTCGCTGACGATTAAGCAACACCTGCAGCTACAAAACGAGTTCACAACAAGTGTACAACAGCTTGTGCTAAGTTAACATCTTGTAGAAAAACCTACGACATGTCAAAAAAAATCTACGAAATGTCAAAAAAGCCGGCGAAATGTCACCTTTTAAGATACGTAATAACCGTCCGCAAGGGTATTATGTAAAAAACCTATAAGACGTCAAAGAAACCTATAAAATTCCATCTTGTAGACTATTTAGTTTTTAGGGTTTGCTCACTAGGATCGTTGTGAACGTCCATCTACGGAGGAATGGCTAAACTACACGCATTGTTGGTTGCATAGGTTGCAGTTTTCATGTCTGAGAAGGAAGTTGGTTGAGTATAACGGCTGAATAGCAAGATTGCATCTGGATGATTGTGTTTATTGATCTGCATGTGATAAAATTAGTGATTATGACTATGCTGCCAATGAAGTATATCTATTAGCTGTGCCCGACGGGTTATTTATATGTTGTCCTTTCTGAAGACAGGTTATGTTTAAGGTTATAAATTACGATTTTCTACGTTTTTCGTGCTTTCAAAAACTTTGAGGGAAATTACGGGGAATCATCACCGCGCCTGCGTTCTGTGTAATTACTGTTAGCATGTATATGACTTGTAATTCGACAGTGTACAGTGAATATAATTATTTCTTATCCCTCTCATTTTTAAAACTCAGCAAATTTACATATGTAATTTCCAGAATGGATAAGAAAAAGTGGATGCGCAACTAGTCTAACTAAGTAAGTGTATTTGAGACAAGATTTCAATGGAATTATCATCAACACATATTATTAGCACACAAATCCTCACTATGCACCTATGCATTGCCGTTACCTCCAATAATTCCATCTCTGGAGCAGATTTTACAACACATCAGAGCCAAACATTGATAACTGAAGCCTCACGACGTTTAGGCAGCACGTACAACTACAAAACGAGTTCACAACGTGTCTGTCAGCTAGTGCTAAGTTAACATCTTGTAGGAGAACCTACATAATGTTACAAAAAATCAATAAAATGTCAAGAGATACGTAATTCGTGCATATCTGTTGCCAGAATCATCAAATGACTGCGACTCAACCGAGAAATAACATCTCAATCACCCACATTGTCATCATATTTCAAGAATACTTCGGGAGATAAATGTTAAGTTAGTTGTTTTCCAATTACTTAGACATTGATATTGAGCAAGTAGAAACCAGTCACTGGTTCCTTTGTCTGATTTTATTTATCCTGTACACTGCACAGCCCCATTCGCCTCACTGTTGGTTGAAGGTCAATCCATTTACCCTTGCTTACGTGCATGACAAAGCTGTCAGCAGTGAGCCTTTCGCCGAGAGCAGATGGGCGGGAGCAACCTCCACTTCGTTGCAATGTACGCAGTTTGCTTATTTATTCCTTCCTACCATTTCCCTTTTTAGGTAGCTATCAAAACAACCTTGTTCTGTAAGAAACTGTGCAGTATAGTGATCTATCGCAAAACTCTTCAGTCAGGGTTTTAATGTCAATAAGGGTGTCTGCGAAAGGTTGGGAAATCTCAAAACTGGAGATACTACACACCAAAATATGTGAATTGACCTAAACATACCTCAGTCCAAAAGTTGATAATTTGCGAGATACAGGGTGTCTGTTAGAATTTTATTTCCTATTTTTCTTTATTGCTTGAGATTTTGGCATAAAACTCGGTATAGGTATTAAGCCATGGTATGAAAAAAAATAATATCACAAATGCCGACCGAAGAGCATTAAGAAGAATAATCGTGAAAAACGGGCGTGCCAATTATTTACAATTAAGGGCTATGTGGAGCGACACTGTTGGAAGGAGAATTTCGAGGTCCACAACTCATAGAGAGGCCCACAAACTGGGATTTAGTACTTGCAAGGTAAGTTTTCTTATAAAAAAAAGTGAAGTAAAAACCCTAAAGTCGCACAACTTGTTTATAGGGCAAAGAAAAGCCACTATTAACTCAACTGCAAATGAAAAATCGGCTTATATGGGCTAAAGAACATAGACACGATGGTGAGGCCCGAATCGTAGTGTGTTGGTGACAGTCGCAGCAAAGTTACTCGCAAAAAAAATGAAGCATTCCATGTTGACTGTCTGAAGAGAAAAGTGCAATTTCCAGCATCCATTATAGTCTGGGGCAGTATGTCATCAAAAGGCGTAGGAAAACTTCATTTTATTGATGGAAATGTGGATACAAACAAATATTTGGCAGTTTTAGAAGAATCGCTTTTACCAGTGATGGAAGGATGTTTGAGATCCGGCCAAGAGTTTGTATTTCAGCAAGATGGTGCAGCGTGCCATAGCTCAAAAAGGCTATAAAATGGATGGAAGAAAATAATGTACTACTTTTGAAATGGGTTTCTAGCAGTCCAGATCTATCACCTATTGAAACTTTGTGGCACCAGATGAAAAAGGTTCTACGACAACATCCCGCTCGTACAATCACCGGACTGAGACAAAAGCTTCAAGAAATATGGGATTGTTTTACACCAAATTTTTGCCAAAACTTGGTTAACACTATGCCCCAAAGAATTTCAGCCGTAATAAAAGATAAAGGTGATGTTACCCAATGGAAATCTTTCAATTGTTGCTTTGTTAACTTCGCTCATTTATTAGCACATTGTTTATTTGTTCAGATGTTCTATTAGTTATAGGTCTAAGTGATTTCAAATATGTATTTTTTACGACTAGAGTGTATCTCAAATGTTTTTGAGAAAATAAATTGTTTAGAAGTAAATAGTTTCGTCATGTTTAGTTTATAAATGCATATTTTGGTACAAATCTTGAAGTGGGCCGACTGAAGTGGGAAGGAGCTCGTATTAGGGAATCTGTGAGTGTACAAACTTCGTGCTTTTAAACATTACATCTTGCCAATCCGTACATTAAATGCATATCAGATTATTTATTTAACGCATACTCCATGATGTTTCACATCTTACTGTCAACATAAAATTATTCATGAAGCTTAAGGCAATATTATGACAAACATTAGAAACAATAACAACGCTACTCAGATATTATCCATAGCAACTTGACTATTGTGTTACAAACATGTTTTATCATGGTACAAATAATGCATTGGAACTTTTAAAAACAAATATCTCGAAAAGTATTAGCTTTAGACACTTCTAACAAGGAAACCTTATTTGTTATATATAAAATATAACGGATTCTTGTTTCATATACCAGAAAACCTCCATATACTGACTTTTATGCCAAAATCTGAAATACATCTGAAGCAATAAGGAAAAATCGAAAATAAAATTGTAACTTTGACGCCCTGCATAAGTATAAGTGCAGGGTCAACTACCTTGACGTCATTTTTCTTATTTTACTTGAACTTCTTATTGAATAAGGTTGTAGAGAGTTAATGAACAAAACTCAATGACTACATATGCTATAATAGACGTCGAAGAAATTGTTGCACAAAAAGAGATAGAACTACAAACTTGAAGCAATTGTTGCTATACTAGTCACAAGTCCCTACAGTATGAATAAAAGATGTAGACTACGACTACGAAATTATTGACATCGGATAAACATACCTTTTTTGTCACTCAGTATATTATAGCCATGTCTAGAAGGAGTATGATGGTAAAATATAACAAAGCTCTCGAACGTGTGACACGTTGTAGTAGCAAGTAACAATAATTCGCTTTATACGATTGGACAAAGGAAAATTTTATAGACAGGCTGATGTGAGGCTTCGAGATTGTGACACAGTTCCGGTTGAAATTTATCCAATTATACTTTTACGATCTCGTAACTTCCTAGCCATTTCCGATACAATATTTGTTCAGAATACCATCGACTCGCTACTTTCCGATAAGAAGTTTGTTGAGGAAATATGATTAAGGTGAAGTACTAGTAGTGAGAATAAACATGTGTTCTCTTATCGCAATCCCTCATCTACAACATGCCATTGTATTGATGTCTATGTAAAGCAAAAATGAGCAACTGGAAAAGATATCAAACATTTGTTTCCGTGGTAACCTCGGTATGTTGCTATCTCATATTTTGAATTATTTTACTATATACAGGGTGTTTTCGTAACTTCGTGCCATAGCATCCATGTATTTTTTCAAATGAAGTACCCTATATTTTACTGCATATTTGGATAGAGATTTTAAAAACAAGAAGTTCGATTGTAAATTGTTTAGATGTGTCGTATAAAGTTTAAAAAAATGACCCACTTTGACAACTTGACCATTTTTGAAGTAGTGGTTTATTGTAGGAGAAGAATACTTTACAAAGGTATACATTCCAATAACACAATTGTACAATAAATACGGGAAAACCCAAAAAGATAAACTTGTGCTGGGCATTAACCTATAGCTAAAGACAATTAAAACTTGAAACAGAATAACCTTAATAAAATTCAAACACTATAAAAGATAAATGAGTTGACTAAGTAAAACTAAAAAAGTTAAACAAATACATAACACATTAAAAGCTTTGAAGTTAGTAGTAGTCGATAAAAAAATACTCACATATATTAAAATATATATAAAATATTAAGAGAGTGCTATAATGTAAAAAGAAACATAATATAAAATATAAAAAAGGAAACAGACTGAAAAGTATTTGATTAAAACCAGGTACTATGCCAATAAAGTCTGACTTCTACGTATTGGACAATATTTAAGATTTCAAATAGATTCATTTACAATCATTGTTTTATTGAAATGTCGGTAAGTACAGGCAATGTAATTGTGGATAGTTATCCACTGCCCTGGGCATTTTATACAGGGTGGCGAATCGAAAACGAACCAGACGCATTTACTGGCAGCTCAGTTTTTTGTTTTGGAAAAACGCTCAGACCCGTCGATTTTTTTTCGAGGGGGACACAAGTTTGGCAAAAAATCACGTTAGCACGTGCAGCCCCCTAAGCGGGGGTGACACCACCCCCAAAATCTTAAATGGAAAGGGGGTCGAGTGATACCTTATTTTAAAGGTCATTCAATTCCATTTATAATGATATAAAATTAATGTACTTCAGTTCAGTAGTTTTGAAAATTTATTGATTTATTTAAAGCTTAAATAAAACTAATACATCATCATTAGTGGAGAGCAATACATTTGGCATCAAAGTAATTTAAAAATGAAGAATGAACTGACCCGTTTGGCAAGTAAATGTTGAAAATGGCCACCATGACTCTCCATGCAATAATAAAGATTTTGCTCATAACGTTGCCGCACATTTTGCAATATTTGAGGAGTAATTTGAAGGCACTCATTGACAATTCTTTGTCGCAGGTCTTCTAATGATGTTGGCTGAGTAGCATATATTTTGATTTTTAAATGACCCCACATAAAGAAATCCAAAGGTGATAAATATGGCGATCTTGGGGGCCATTCAATGGCACCTCTTCTAATAATCCATCGATCTGGAAACGTCTGATCTAAATATTGTTGAACACGTAATGCGTAAAGTGGTGGGGCACCATCCTGTTGGAATAATGCAGGATCTATGGTCCAAGGAATGTCCATGATCTCAATAGTAACGATTTTTTCGGTTTCGGCACAATTAAGTGCGCTCTCGTCGTTTGCCGAGTCACATACTTGTGAATGATTTTGTTTTGAGAAACCCTGTTTGTGTACTGAAATACGAGTAGGTTGTAAGCATGAAGTTGGAGAGCATCGAATATCTCTGTTTGAATAAGTACTTAATTCATTAGAACGGTAAAAACTTGCTTTTTTGCACATAACCTTGAGAATATGTTTTTATGCTGCTTCAGAAATCTTAATAAAGGTGATTGCTGATCCACTTCAGCCTATGATGGCATATACCAGATGTGATTGTACAAGAGCTAGATAAAGACTATTTAGATGTTTCTGGGATAGGAATTTTGACAATTGTCTGAATCTGAGCAACAGCATTCTGAGCTTTTTCACAAGATAGTCAATATGCATATCCCATTTAAGGTTGCTGTCATAAACACCTAAATATTTTATACTATCTGCTCTTTGCACAATGACTGGGTCATTAGTGTTCATCGAGATGGTCAGCGAATTATACTCAGGTAAATGACACTTATAGGTTGCAAATGGAACAAAACTGGTCTTTGTATAGTTCACTGTCAACAGCTTGTCATTGAAAAATGCGACAATCTCTTTAAAATCATCTTGCTTTAAAGTTTTTAATGCACCCCAGCTTGAAGCTTAATTCACAATGACGGTGTCATCTGCAAAGCCCAGTATTCCACCGTTGGTTTCGGTTAAGAACAAATCACTTATATAAATATTAAATAGGATCGGCCCCAATACAGTGCCATGAGGCACATCGTATTCAACTACCCTGAAGTCGCTAGTTGTGCCTTGAATTTTTAGAAATTGCTTCCTGCTGCTCATATAGCTAGATAACAAGTTCAGTGGTGTACCTCTTATACCGTTACACTGAGAGTTTTGTATGACTAACCGTATCAGAAGGCCTTAGTTAAGTCCACAAACTGTTTATTACTTAAAATGTTGTATTTAGTCATAAAATCTGTACGACTCTGCTCGATAATTTTTTCTATTATTTTTGCTGTTAGAGATAAGCGAGATTGGTCTGTAACTATCCATTTAAATAAATCGATCATCATATAGATGTACAGGGTCGAAACGTTATAATAGTCATTATTTAAATGGGTGATAGAGGAGGTCAAAAGAAGCAAAAAGTTTCATATAACATGGGGGTCAAAACGGCATTTTTTTTAGAGGAAAGCGACATTAAAGTAAAATAAAATCTGATAACGCCGCAATGCCAGACGCAAATTTCGACGGATCGCAGTGTATATAATGGAGGAGTTTGTTATTTTTGGCTCTTAGGTACTATTTCATTATTTGATAATGTACTCGTAAAATGCAAACAATTAAAAAAAACGGACTTACCACTAACTGTCTCAGCTCTTCACCTGGTGTGTGAAAGTTTATTGAACGTATTACCAAAATCCACTTATAAATAGGGAACACAATTTTGATACATACATTATTTTTCTTTTTAAAACCCACACTAACACTTTTTTGTATTTAAAGAAGGTGTTCAAAATGTCGTCCTCCACTTTCCACATAAGCTTCATTATGACGAACCTAGTTTCTTCTTACTCTAGGTTCTCGAAATTATCCATTTATTATTTCAGTCGCATTAAATTTTTTTTCGCGAGGTTGTGCTTCAGTTGTTATTGGAGCAGCGCCATAAACCATCCCTTTAAGTTCTCCCCAATACCAGAAATTCATCGAATTGAGGTCAGGAGATCTGGCTGGCCATTTTCGAGGATCAGGAGCATTTCGACCGATCCAGCGATTTGGATAATGTTCATTCAAATACTGAATGACGCCTCTAAAAATGTGTGGTGGTGCCCCGTCATGAAGAAACCACAAATTCTGTCTCCGTTGTAAAGGCATGTTGTCTAAGGTCTGTTCCAAAAGTTCTGGTACTTTATTGGCTAGAAAACTGAGGTACCCTTCTCCTGACAACTTTGGGGGTAACTCGAAAGGACCAATTACCTGATCGTCAAGAATACCCACCCAAATATTTATTTTAAAACGTTGTTGGAAATGACCTTCACGAATGGTATGAGGATTTTCTTGGGCCCACGTGTGAGTATTATGGAAATTTAATATCCCGTCTCGCGTAAAAGTACATTCGTTCGTCGCTTGAATGTTTTTAAAAAAATCCGGATTTTTAATGTTTTTATGCAAGAACCACTCACAGAATGTTAGTCAGCGAGGATAGTCTTCTGGTAACAAGGCTTGCAGTTGTTGTACATGGTAGGGATAAAGCAAATTTTCCTGTAGGATTCTATGGACTATGGTATGCGATAGTCCTACGTGGCGGCCTAATTCCCAAGTGCTTATATCCGCATCGATTTCCACGATATTAAAATTTGTTCCTCCTGCGCTACAGTAACCTGTCTTTAACGACTCCGAATATTAGTGGGCTGAACACTTCCTGTATCTCGAAGTCTTTGGTACACTTGTACAAAGGTCCTTCTGTCTGGGTGTACCCGTTGGCGAAATCTGTCGCGATAAATTTGAGCTGCAAGGTTTGAATTCTATCGAGCTTCACCGTAAACTAACATGTTGGCGAAATCTTGATTCGAGAACATTGTAAATAAACACGATGACTCTGCTCGACAACACGATAAAGTAGTTTATCCATGCAAAACGATAACTAACCACTGTTACGGTTTGCGATCGATTGCCGGTTCGATAAGAGCGATGAAAGACAGACGCGCTGTTGTCATGTGTGCTTTAAATATTTGATTTAATGAAACTTACTGACTACAAATTTTGGGTTGACTTAGAAAAACTTAATGCCATTTATTTGCTAATAACCCAATTTAAAAACGTTTTAGATTAGATTATAAAAGTTAGTAAGACTGTGGTGATTGTGATCGATATACAGCACTTAAAGTAGTAAACTATAAAGCCATTCAGACAAAAACCTATTGACTTTTGGACCAAGGGTCATATGAACTTTTTGACTTGGTTTGACCCCCCTATAACCAATTCCAATGATGACTACCATAACGTTTACACCCTGTATAATCGATTTTAAGTTGATCTGAAATAAATGCTAACTACTTTTACGGGGTATCTCAAAACGCAACATGTACCTTTGTTCATAAATTTTGCTGTATACTTCTGCATCATTAAATAGCTTTCCTTCGGAAATATTTTTCTGATAGAAGGTTTATACCACTGTCTTCTGACAGTTTTTGGGTAATGCTATTAATTCCAAGGAAAAAAAGATATTCCAGATATAGACTTAAAATGAGATCTTCCATGTCGACAATGAATTTTTTTTTTTCGAACAAGACTCACCTTAGTTTCCCGCTCTGTGTCTCTCAGCGAACTGCACTCGCATGCGGAAGAAACACTTTCCGCAATTGGGAACATTATTTTTCCTAGCAGGTCGTAACAAGAAATACAACAATGTATTGTAATAATATAAATCATATACCTCAATTATAAAAAAGTAAACATAATCAAACTTTATTATTTTTATTGTTAATAACAAAAGATCAGTTGCTGATGCATTAGATATTGTCTTGTCATCTTCTTTTAAAGTTTTGTAAAGAATGTTTGAATTAACACCCGATGAAATTTTTGCTATTTCAATTCTTTTGAATTTCATATGTCGTCTTTCATGCATTGCAAAATGTCGTTTTATCAATCAACGAAACATTTGCGTACTGGATTTTTTGAGAAATACCTCCATTTTCGAAACGATGTCCTAGATGTCTTCATATGACAGTTCATATTTTTTCTTTTTTGTTGTTGTAAGGGAACCTAGATACGAGTAGCATAGCGAATCAAAAAGTGTATTCGATGAGAGTCTAAAATTCATGGCAGACCAGTGGCATACTTGAAAAAATTCCACAGTACCGATGCAAAAATTAATAGCTCCCTCTGGCAAGACTGAAATCTAATTAACATCAGTTCAGTGGTTCTCTGAAGAAATAACTATTTCTGGGAACATATTGGACGTTTTCGTCATATCTTTATTTAAAGTGCCTCACACACAATCGAACAAAGAATCTCCCTTTAGAATCATTTTGGTGAGTTGAAAGTCATTTTGTACATAGGATGGAACGGGTAAAAAACAGTTGAACACATGATTCGGATTAAAATCTTAGGTCCATTATCATCTAGTATGCATTGACAAAATGCTCCAAATCTCATGATTCTGTATACTCGATATTTTCTAGTGCTTAAAAAGCACTCTCGATATTGGACTAAAATAGCTAAGATCAGTACCTACTACGGCACGGACAACAAACTCGCAATGTCCACCAAAATGAATCTTTTTCCATTTGAAGAGACATATGCAAGTGTATATCACTTAAAGCTATCAGTTTGGAAGACTATTAGTTTGGGTATCAGATTCCCATACTCCTTCAATGCAGCATGGCTAACCTTCAGACTCAGTATAAGCATACCTTACAACGATGGCCCCATAATTATACCTGGCAGAGCCTCGTCGTTAAACTGAAGCGTCAGTTTGGTCCACTAGGATAACTACCTTGCTTAGGTTTTTTTTTTGTTATGGATGTTGTGATTGTCCGTGGGTGATGGACGATCTCTGATTGTCGAGCGAGGTTCAAGAATAAAGAAATAGTACAATTTATCTGGACTACTGCTACAAACTTCTGGACAACATCTTTCAAACATAAGTGGTTGATTTTGTCTTCAATGACAAATGCGTTGCTACTAACAAGTTGCAGAGCACACTTATTCTGCGCGTTCGAAAAGAAGCTCAGCTGGGGGATTCTGACCTATTTCTGCCACATTTAAGCTTCTCGGAATGATAAATACGTGTCTATTTATATTCTTTGCCTTTTGCTTGAAAATACGCTTTACAGAAATGAGGCGTTGTTAAATCTGCCAACCACCGGAATGTAGAATTCAACCATAAATGCCAATGCAATTGAGCATATATATCAGCCACTGCATATACAGGGTGGCGCATCTAAAACGAAACAGACGCATTTACTGAAAGCTCAGTTTTTTTTTTGGGAAAAAGCTCAGACCCGTCGATTTTGTTTTCGAGGGGGACGCAAGTTTGGCAAAAAATCACGTTAACACGTGCAGCCCCCTGGGCGGGGGTGACACCAACCCTAAAATCTTAAATGGAAAGGGGGGTCGAGTGATACATTATTTTAAAGGCCTTTCAATTCCCTTCATAATGATGTCAAATACATGAGCTTCAGTTCAGTAGTGTTGAAGATTTATTGATTTAAAGCTTAAAGTAGACTTTAATAGGTACATCAGATTAGTTTGTACTACTTTCAGAAGAAATTTGACTAAAAGAATTTACTTAATAGGTAAATGCTTTTCTTCACTACGCCCATGGTTTGTTTATCATTTTGTTGTTGAAAATAGCTATTGGAGCGTTTTTTTCTGGCAAAAAAGTTATTTCTTGAAGAAAGATAAGGAAATATCTCGTACTTATCTTAAATAGGAATTTAGTACATAGTTTGCGATTGATTTGACCAAACTTTGTTGCTAAAATAACTTGTAACGCTTTATTACATAAATTAACCATGGTATATTCCGCAGCAGAAAGAGTTGAAATTATCGAAATATTTTTCGGAAATAATCAGTGCGTTAATGGAACAGCAGAAATATTTAATGAGCGACATAAGAATAGCAACGTGCATCGATAATATGTTCTAGAATTTGTAGCTAAATTTCTGGAAACTGGGTCAGTCGCCAATAAAAAACGCAACATTGAAAATCCCATAAGGAAGGAAGCAATAGAAGCGGGGGTTTTAGGGCAAGGTTATGTATAATACTACGTTAAGTACCCGCAAATTGGAGACTATGTGTGGTGTTAGTCGACGTACTGTCCAACGGATTCTAAAGGCCCTTAGTTTTCATTTGTATAAAATTCACCTGGTACAAGAACTTAATGAAGACGATTTTGATCGGCGATTACAATTTTGTGAAGATATGAGTGAACGAATTATAAACGATGAACATTTTCTATTCAACACTTGCTTTTCTGACGAATGTTCTTTTTTCTTAAATAGCGTAGTAAATCGTCATAACTGCCGATATTGGTCCGATTCTAATCCCAGAATTTATCATGAGGTTCATACACAGCAGTCACAAAAATTAAATGTTTGGGCTGGTATTTTTCGCGATCATTTAGTTGGTCCCTTTTTCTTACCTGGAAATTTGACCGGTGAAATGTATTTGGAATTACTGGAAGACGCCATAGATCCTGGATTAACAGCCATAATTGAAAATCAGAATGATCGGCGGTACATTGCGAATAGGTTGGTGTTCCAACAGAATGGTGCCCCACCACATTACGCCTTACGTGTTCGACAATATTTAGACCAGACGTTTAAAGATCGATGGATTGGTAGAAGAGGTGCCATTGAATGGCCCCCAAGATCGCCAGATTTATCACCTTTTGATTTCTTTATGTGGGGTCATTTAAAAAGAAAAATCTATGCTACTCAGCGAATCATCAAAGAATTGTGAATGAGTGCGTTAAAATTACTCTTCAAATATTGCAAAATGTGCGGCAACGTTTTGAGCAGAATCTTTATTATTGCATGGAGAGTCATGGTGGCCATTTTCAACATTTACTTGCCTAACAGGTCCGTTCATTCTTCATATTTAAATTACTTTGCGGCCAAATGTATTGATCTCCACTAATGATGATGTATATATTAGTTTTATTTAAGCTTTAATAATGTATATATTAGTTTTATTTAAGCACTAATTTTATATCGTTATAAAGGGAATTGAAAGACCTTTAAAATAAGGTATCACTTCACCCCCCTTTCCGTTTAAGATTTTGGGGGTGGTGTCACCCCCGCTTAGAGGGCTGCACGTGCTAACGTGATTTTTTGCCAAACTTGTGTTCCCCTCGAAAACAAAATCGACGTGTCTGAGCGTTTTTCAAAAAAAAAACTGAGCTGCCAGTAAATGCGTCTGTTTCGTTTTCGATGCGCCACCCTGTATAATACTACACAGTAGTCATAAGAAGTGCGATGACTTATTGAGCGGTTTGAGGTGCAGATCCACAATGAGATTTTTTCATAATATATTGTCCCGTGAAGTATTATTCCATTTTGGAATCAGGCGTGAGACACGTGAGATAATCTCGTGGAACAATGTCTCATGAGAGTTTAACTTCTTGTACAGATTACTACATGTAAACATGATATATCGCGAATCACACATGAGACATTTATTTCACCTGCTGCACGTGAGTTACATTGTTATATCGTGAGATAAAACTGTTTACGGAAATGAGTGGGCCAAGTGAAAACAGAATTTTGAAAAAGAAACATTCTAGTTTCAACTGGACAAAAGCCATGATAGTAGTGTTATATGAATCATATCCCAATTTGTGTTACTGCTCGTCAGAAGGCTATAAAACTGGATTTAGCATATGTGTGTCTTGTTTTTCTATTACAAACCTCGACGAAAGTTTTTATAGCATTCCTGATTTTCTCGTTCTAGTTGTTCTAATAATGTTCCCATTATAATGTTATTTTCTCTGTTCTAATCCAATCTCTCACCCAACATTTGTGAAGGTTTTTGTTTATAGTTCAGGACTTAACAGCAGGGTAATAACAACAAGCAGCCGCTTTTCTTCTAGTTTTTTACGTTGGCATCTTTAACCTGCAATCATTTGAAAATGATCAGTAATTTTATGATGTGTGCAGTTTTCTCTGTATCTGTCATGTCCTCTCACGTAGGTACTGTACAAATAGCTGAGCTCAGAGGTACACTGTCTCATGTAAGATCAAAACTCGAGTGTCCTCATGTTCTTTGAAAACACATCAGAAATAAATTTCTCTTAAGACAAAAGTCTCTTGAAATTTTAGCCTTCTTGTAGACACTTAGCATAAGACTGGATTGTTTTCACGCTCGTGAAAACTTGCACAAGTCTGTTTTTCATGTCAATTTGCAAAAATAGAACTGAATTGGTGTAGCCGTTTCAACGTTCAGGTTAGAATTCACAAACTAGACTGCCCGGCGGTGAGAAAGGGTCCGGAGACTATCCGATACAAAAGAGTCATCGACCTGATGATCGTATTTTTTTGTGACAGATGCGGAAAACTGTGTTCTATTAGAATTGTGTCGGATGCGTCTTGTGTGCCGAAAAAGATATGAATATTTCTGAAGAACGAAAAGGTCACAAGCCGCTCAGGCAAATTTATTTGGTCAAGAAGGGCATAAACCACTAATCACAAAATTACATTTTATTCCCACGTATTAGTTATTTGACGTCTACCATTGTCGTTCTCAGTACAGATGATATATTCTGATAAATGGATAATTTGAAATCCTTATGGCGTCAAGTAGGCTGACTCAGCACTTCCTACGAAACGCTGTCATGAGTTCATAAAGGATTCTGTTCAGCACAAGTAGGCCCCTCTGAGAAAAAAAGGTAGCTGTTAACATATATAACGAAAAAAACGGATCAAGTTAGTCAAACGGATGCAGGCAATTAAAATTTGCATATTTACCATGTTTTTGTACAACTTTGGGGCTCTTTTGGATTTGGATCCCTGAGAAAAAATCTACTATCAAAAAATTAAGATATATCAATATCTTCTGAAACATCAAAAAACGGAGTTTGAGTGGTTCTTATTTTTTTACTTTCTTGCCCCTAGCTCCGTCGCCACTCGACCGATTTTCAAGAACTATAAAGCTTTTACATCCTTGGCATAGTTGTAACTTTGTGTGAAAATTTCGTCAAAATCCAACTCAAACCTTCCAAGTTATAGAGGGGTCAATGACAACTTGACGGAAATGAGTGACATGGTTTTTCGTGATGTACATTAGGGTGGAGCGAATTTGGGCAAACATTTTTTTTTCCTTCTATCGCTAAGGGCTAGTGCGGAAAAGTTGCCTATGGCACTTAATTGTAAGCGACCAGAATTTGGATGACAGAAATGTCTAGAGGTGCCCCCAAGAGCTTAAAAATCGCATTTTATTTTTAAAGCAGCTCTTCGCTATCAATTATTTTATTGAAAACAATTGATACCCAGAACTCACCACGAGGAGATGGCTGCTTATCGAGTTTCACCACCCTCCTCCCCCGTCCATTTCCACCTACCACTTTTCTCAAAATTTACGAACTAATTTTCAAATGAATATTCCCTTTTAGTGTTGAATTGACGCATCTGGTGTCTGGATTGAATTCGTGATCGAATAAAATCATCTGTATTGATTTCACCACAAACTGCCAATGAAGCTTCCGTAACTAACTTTATACACCTTTCCACAGCTTGCGTGTGAGATGGAAATCGAGTAATTTCTATAATTGTAGGATTATTTACCAAAGACGACAAAGTCTCATCAGAAAGATTTCTCAACAAAGGTGGCTCTGTTAAATTGCAGGTCTGCCAATCAATGAGCTCCACAAAATCCACTGCATCAAAATTGATTCTTGGCACTTTAAAATACCTAATTCCTTCCACCTTTTCTTTTTTGCGAATTTTAAGAAGTCTGCGTTAGCCCAATTCCCTAATCGCCTTTGACTCATCAGTTATCATTGATAATAAAATATTTTCACGATAACCAAAAAACCATTCCTCTGTATACCTGGTTCGATAACTGATTTAACCTTGTTGTCAAACACTCGGGACCATTCTATCATGTTAAGAAGATGACGGGGGTCATCTTTGCATGATGGTTTCAACTTAACGTGAAACCAGACTGGAGCATATACTTTTAAAATGTACTCACTTAAAATTTTAAGTACGGGCCAATGATCTTTGGTGGAAATAAAGAGTCTAAGAATTCTGTTTGCTGCTGTGAGCCATCGTGAGTGTCCCAATTTACCTGGATTTCTTTGAAGCAAATTTTGAGAACATTTTCCTGTTATGACTGCTTGACAAATATCCCATAAATATTTTTGATCCGTAATTGAGTCAATGGGAATTAGTTGTGGTATATTCTCAGATTTGATAGGACAAAATTGTGCTGAGGGTTTCACATTCCCCAATTTTTGTCCAATAGGGCCTGAAAATCCTTGAGGTCCTGTCGTTTGTCCGTCTAACTGTTGCAGATAGATACAAATAAACCACTGAAGAGGACGCTGAATGTAAGTTTCCAGTAATCTTATTATACCGTTCTTTAAACCTGTATTTACTACCGTACCATCACAACCTATTGCAACTAAATTGGAGGTATCAGTCTTCTCTAGTAAAAATTGAACTAGTTTATTGTTAATATTTAACGCTGATCCTGTTGTTGATGTTATGTGGCCTATATATTGGGATCCAGGTTCTTTAACTAGTACGACATGCTCTTCGATTACCGTCTTCCTATAATATTTTTTATTTTTTAGCTGTTGTGTTAGTGTTTTGTCTCTAAAATTATTTTTTCTTCATTTTGAAACTCCTTTCGTTTTCTTTTCCTAGCTCGTCGTATTTTACTGCGATCTACAATTTTAACTGAGTCTTTAGGGGTAACAACATTTAAATCTTCTAAAACGGCAGATGCAATAAAAGCGGCAGCTCGATCAGAAATACCTGTTCTGTCACAGGCTTCGGCTAGTTTTGGTGATGATATTCCCATTTGCTTGTCAGATTTTGAGGTTGAGGCAACAGGAAACGAGTAATCAATATTTGATGAAGATGCAGATGAACTAGATTTATTTGCTTCAACAGAAGACAGCCCAGAAGGCGCAGAGAAATGAATTCTTCGTCAAATCTGACATTAGTTTCAACGCATTTAGGAGACGAAGTTGCATTTAATAATCTTAGCTCTCTCGACAACTCTTTATTTTTACGCTCAAATTGTTTTGTCAATCTCTGACTTTCTTTAATATCCACCGAACCAATAACCATTTTTCGTTGGTTCGTTGATCTACCAAAAAAGATCATTCTTTTAAAGGTGTTTTAATGTTGCAAGTACATAATCCAAAATCAATACATTTACAGGAAGTTATGTCAAATAGAGTACTATTAACATGCTGAAGACAAGTGTTCAATTTCATACGCAAAGCATCTGTTTTTCTATTCTTCATTGGTTTCTTTAACACCCGATATTTTTTGTAATAGGTTTTTATCATATCACAAATACGTTTATAAGATAGAACAGGTAAAGAAGCTTTAAATCAAATTTCTTCTAGTCGTTTTGCAACACATTTTACTATTTCGGTTTCATTTGGTGCTTTTTTTTGAGCTAATTTTAACTGATATTTTATCCACAAAAAATGTGTCATAACAGCACTATAGGTTGGTAAAACATTGTCTTCTAGTTAGAAGCGTATTAATTTTAACGTTGTTTGATCCGTTCGTGCGAAGCGGGCGTCGCACATAAGATACACTGCTCAAAAAAAAGGTTAAAAAAGTAACAGTATTTTTTGATCGATTTGGGCCACCTCAAAGAATTATTTTTAAAATTTAAAATTGTACCAGCTTGTTTGTAATAATAAGAGACATACATTTATCACTAGCCGTTTTTAAATTTTAAAAAAAAATGTTTCGCTCCACCCTAATGTACATGTCATGTTAAACCCAAAAAAAGTAATATATCATTTTCGAAATTTTTGGCGACACAATACTTACGCCAGTAGCGTAAGAAGTAAACATAGTTTAGTTGTGTCTGTTCTTCATCTGAATAAATCCAGAACCACCTTTGTTCTTTGTATAACTGATGCATCTATTGTTTTCACTTTCGGCTATTTTCTGTAGTTTTAATTTTCTTGGCGTAAAAATGTGTGCTTTAAAACGCCATTTAGAAATTAGAGATACCTTGATAACAACAGATGCGACTTGTCAAAGAAATTAATTAAGATGGATGTGAGTGATGCGCTGCCCGAACTCCTCATACCGTCTGAAGTTGCGTTACTGTGTATTATTGTATATGCTGTGACATTAGCGTTTTAGTAGGTGTCTACAACGTTCGCAGCTTTTCACTAAGTAGCTTTATTAGTTCTCTTCATTGAGGTAGGATGAAAGGGTGACCTCGTTAGGCTCTCTGCGAAATGGTAAGTAGCGGTAAGATGACATAAGCAGACGTGGGTGGTGACGTTAAGCAATTTCTCTTTTTGCATGTGTTTATGGCCTATTACGTACTTTGAATGGATTAACCACGGCTATGTAGACCGTCAGTATACGCGCCATTAGAGTAATGGTAGTGTCAAAAAACTGGATATTAGTAATAATAAATATGTATGACGTATTATGTCTAACAGGGGCATAGTATCCTGAGATCGGCAGCTTCTCAATAATAGAAGGTCATTTACTGACGCCAGATATGCAACCATTTACAACCATTTGCCGCATACAGCTTCCAACCTACATCCTCATCACCCCCAAACAATATCGGAAAATGATCAGGATCTCTGAAATGTTATAACACTATGTTCCAGTGATTTTATTTCCGCCACCTCTGAATCAATTTGGTAGATGGTAGTATTAAACTCGAGATAATATTCAGACTTCGGTTCACAAGTCTTCTGTTGCTTAGAGATATCTGCATCACTCAAGTACGTGTTTCTCTTTTATGTCGGTTTGTCAGTCGATGTTGTATATAAATGGGTCATAAGTACTGAGTCACTCTACTTGACGACATACTCAGAGAACCATCATTGATGAAGAAACACAAATTAAAGGTTAGGCGAAATGGGTGGTACATCTGAGGATCATAGAATTCAGCAAAATACATGAGTAGACATAAAAAAAGTTAAGTCATCACTTACAAAAGCATCGTGGTACGTAACCCTAATATCCAAATATGCTAAAATATACAACTATTTCTCCTGTAGCGGTGTGTCAGTGACGACACCACCGTAGACTGGTTGCAATTTGTTATTCCTTGCACAGTCGGAAGTCACCTCCATGACAATACAGCATCGCGTCGTGCACGCAACGCCCAGGATTGTCAAGTTATTTCTAATTATACAACAGTCTTTTATCACTTAATTTTCCCGTTGTTAACGGAATCAGAAGCTTCTTAATCATAGAATGTCTTTGACTAATACTGCCTCTAGCTCCGTCAGCGCTACCCCGATTTGAAAAAACTACAAAGTTTTTTCTTTTTTGGTATAGTAGTAACCTTGCATGGAAATTTCATCAAAATCCCAGCGGTGCTTCTTAAGTTATAAACGGTTATAAAATTAATGGATATACCGACAGATAGACCGACGGAAACAAGTGACATGGTTTTCCGACATGTACACGTCATATAACATCAAAAAAAAACATAATACATATCTCAATCTCGAATTTTTTTCGCGATTACAACACTTCCTCGTCAGTTGGCATGGGAAGTAAAAATGGTGAATATCAAAATTTGTAAATTTTCAAGATTTTAAAACCTATTGGTGTGGCAAGTCAATGTACCACTGTCGATAAGTTCCCTGTATCTCAATTGTGAAAACTTCAAGTGGTATCATTTTACCCTCTTCCTCTTTGTACTAGAAGAGACCATCTAGATACAAACGAACGTTCAGAGCATCCGACCCGCAGTGGTTTAGTATATCTCCTCATCCCATCACCGCTCCTATAGCGGGTGAAGGTTCCTTTTTGTGCGTTTTTTTTTTGGCAAGTCTTTGTTACGAACACCTCTGATGATAGCGAAAGAAAGCAGCTTTTATGTTTATTATGCACTGTTCTACCGTACTTAGTGTTTTGTGTGAATCACCAGCATACCCGTTGTATAACGGTCCCGAAAGCTTTGATGTTAGCATTGCTTTTTCACCCGTTAACACCGAAATATGAGACATAGGGCACGGCCGAAATTATTTCTCTTCCTTTAGTGCGATTTTTTTGGTTCTTGTTGTGATAGATCAAAAGAACTAGGACTAGACTATCAAATGAAAGCTCCAAAATCCGTTTCCGCTGTCGTGTCGCGAAATAAGGAAATATGGGGTAACCAGGATTGTTATTTTTTTTAAACTGAAGCAGCTGCGCTGCTAGGTAAGGCTATAAGGAGGTTAGAGACCAACCGACCAAGATTGGTAGAATTGGGAAAAATTTCCTCATGTAGATTGTTCCACAATCTCGATACCCTAGGAATAAAGAAGCGATCGTATCGGCCAGCTGTGCATTTTCTCTAACTAGTCTGCGGTGGTATTGTCACTGACACACCGGTAGAGGAGAAATGTTTATATATTTCAGCAATATTTGGATATAAGTGATGCTTACCAATTTGGCGTTCTGTGATGCTTCTGTAAATGAGGACCTAAATGTTTTAATATCTATACATACCAATACATGTGTGGACGGAATGTTACTCATAAACAAATACATTTTGGGAAAATCTATTTATGGGATGTTATACATGACATTTGAGGGCACATTTCCAAAATATTGGCCATTATACAAGGTGTCCCAATTTCGAACTACATATCAAAGTTGTGATTTTCCCAATGGAATGCCTCAAATTTTATTGAGTGTTTGGATAAACAAACTCAAAAGAAAAAAATTGATATAATATACTATGGGGTTTTGGTAATTAGCTACTGAGATGAAAGGTGTTTTGTCAGAAAAACCTTCCACTTCGGCAACCCCTCAACCCGCCATTTTGAAATCTGGAGAGCCGGCCGAATTTTGTATCAAAAAAAACTTACACACCTCAGCTTTTATCCTATTTATTACTTTTTAGAATTTTAATTTTTGCTCATACTTCATGGTCAAAAATGCAAAAAGTAGTTTTTCTCAAAAATTTCAAATGCCCTATATATTTGTGCAAGTGTGAACTCAATCTTTTATATGATTTTTTTCTGGTATAAGGTTTGATTCAGATAAAATCGCTAGATTTTGAGTTATTAAGCTTTTAATCGATCCAGAAGGGTAAAATTGCTGGAACATAGTGTTACAACGTTTCATATATTCCCACTTATTTTCAGATACGGTTTGGAGAGGATAAAATTGTAGGTTGGGAGCTGTATGCGGTAAATGGTTTTAAATTTTTGCATATTGGGTTCAGTGAAAGACCTTCTATTATTACGAAGCTGCTGATCTCAGTCATACTATGGACGCGTTAGACATAATAAGTCACAAATTTCACATTTTTCATGGAAACAGAAATATGATAGACACATGATAGTTATATAGTTTGCTATGTAGTGGTCGGAGACTCATCATACCTAAGTGAACCTACCTAATCATGATTCAACTTCGCTTTTTGAAACGACTTCGCTCAGATTTCTGTTTGAAACCTTCAGCGAAGGTGAAGAAAGTATAGAGTCAATCCACTTGACGCTATTTTTTCTACTGACGGCGCTTCTGTTCTATGATCTTATGTCATGGTATAGGACTTTTGTAGCGGTCGCACAATAAAGATACCAGGGCGTAAGAAATTTTACTCGCATACTATATATGATGCAATGTTCGTAATATCAATAAATACTTTTTTTACTGATACTCATTCTACTCGATGGCTCTTATATTCAGGTGTAGGCATTCTCATAGCCAACGAATATTAAGGATGCCTACCAGTGCGTACGACATGATGCAGACTCAAACTTCATTTGTCCAGAATGGTACGACAAGTACCGGGTCGATCTACCTGACACTGGATGTAATTACGTTTCCGGTCATTTTAGGGCGAGCTGAAAAAATCTTTAGGGGCATAGACACACAGGCATATGTGGTTCTCCATGTTACTGGGATTTGGTTATCCTTCGAAAAAGCTGACCCAACAATTCGATATGTCAGAAGCAGACCAAAACAATAAAAAATGGTCAAAAAATCGCAATACCCTGGAGAAACGTTCACATTAGTGCACTTTTTCTTCCCCTTCCACCTTCAACATCAGTATAGGCTTGATTTGACCTTATAAAGGACAAGGAAACAAGCACGACTTTTTCTGTACCCTTGAAAAGCTACCTCTCCTATTGAGTTCTCGAGCAAATGGTGCCAGCATAAACTTAAAAAAATCAACTTGCCCAGAAACAAGAACCATGGTCATGATCTACATGACACTTCCCAACACCATCCTACAAGGTGTTTTAAAAAATTATTTTTTTTAGTATACCGATTCTCAGTTTTTGGTCTTCGAACTACAAACAACTAATTCACCATTTTTGTAAATCAGGCAAACTGTAACCGCCAATTTCTCAAAAACTAATAATAGGATTGATTGCTTTTTAGATTAATTTTTAGATAAAAAGACTGGGACCCTCTAATTTACCAAATGTGTTGTGCCTGGTCCTCTGGTACTTTCAAACAAATTACTTTAAGCGGTTTGGATGCATGAGGAATCTATATATATATATAAATAAATACCTATTTCGCGTGGCCACGCCATTCTTTTAAGTTTATTAATGACGTATACAAGGTTCTTATGAAAAGAAAAATCAAGAAAATTTGCGCAGAAAATTAGGAAATCAGTAAAAACCTAATGATTATTGCTATGCGCGTTTGACAGTTTGCCTGAGCATGGAGGACGCACAGCAGAAGAAATATCTCAAGTACCAAAAGAGACAGGCACTCCTCTCCGCCATCTTCATTCCAACCGCTATTCTGCCCTGTTAATTCAAAGCGGCGTATCTGCCTAAAAGAAATAACGGGGAAAATTGAATATTTATATTTTCACTTATGCCGTCATGATGTTTTACAAAAATAAGGACTTTTATTGTACAGAATAAGTATGAATAGTGATAGTTATTCTATTTTATCCTTTGAATTCCAAAATTTGATTCCAAATAAGATACTTGATAGATACGCTCTTTTCGATTAACATAAAAAATGCGAATAACAGATACGCCTTTGAATTATATCATCAGATTAAATGAGTTATAATAATAACAAGTAGAAAAGTAAACTTTATTACTAAAACATATTTAGATTAAATATAAACGAAAAATATAAATTCAAAACATAGACCGTTGGTCTCAGTCAGTATCTTCAATAATTGCTCCCTCCTCTTTGTTTACTGTTGTAGAGATTCCCAAAATTTTAGTCTATTGGGAGGAAAAATAGGCCCTAGTTTTGAAATTATAGTTTGCTTTCGCTCAACGGTGATTTCTCTACGAACCTCTACTGAATTCGGCATTTTAATTCCAGTTTTGAAGCTCTTATGATTTAAAAAATTCAGTGTAATGAATGGTCCCTCAAAAGACTCTCGGTACTGAATGGTTCTTTCTCCCCTGGTGAAATGAACTTCAACCATGGACTTGAGATAAGGCCTCGGTGTTATTTTATTCAGCTTATACTGAGATGTGTGGTCTTCCCAGGAATAAAATGACTGCTCGTTCATCACTGCTACGTTGATTCCTTTGAAAGACGTCTTCACAGCATCCACATAATCACCAAAATCATATACTTTTCCCTTTTTTTTCAACGACTTCTCTAGTGCATGGTGGAAGGAGTCTGCTGCCATGATCGTATGACCTGATTCAAAGTATTTCACACGCAAGTGCTACAGAGCGACTTCGTTGGAATTAACCAAGTACACAAAGAAACTAAATATACACCAATTCTTATTCTGTGCTGAACAGTTGTCAGCCCATAACCTGTTCTGTGTCACGAATTTGCAAGAAGCACTTGTAATATCTTGTTTGCCTCTTCCTGCAATAGCTTCGTGACATAGAACCGCCTCAGGTGGAACTATTGCTCTTTTTCCTCCAGGAATGAAACTCTCATTGAAGGCGATCAGCCTCGGGACAAAAATTACTTCTTTGAAGGTATCACAACTGGGAAGCATAATGACCTGAAATAGTTGATACATATAAATTTCAAAAGAGAACAATTCGGAAAAATATATACCTTTTGCAGATCCACTGTCACAACGGCTTCTAATTCAGCATATTCTTTTTGATAGTTTTCTCTCGCAGATATATGCCGGTTATGATGGTCATTCCAACATCTGCATTCGTCACAATCGAAACATCTTTTTGGTGACCACTACCTTTTGAATGTTGTGAGAATATCTCACAGGCCCAACACTCCTCATGGCCTAATTTCGAAAATTAAATATTAAGACTGCTCACAACTTCCCTGTAGAGGTAGTATGAGAAATTTATCTATGGGTGCTTTTCTTGAAAATCTTCATACATGTCCTTGGTTGTGATGTCAGATGGTAAGTATTTTCTTTGTGGAGCATGCTCACGGCGATAATGAGCTAGGCTAGCATTGAATGATTGAATATGTTCCACAATTAATTCTCTATCGAACTTTTTATTGTTTGGTCTCCCACGACCACCGTTTTCTGGCGTGACAGAATTTCTCTCTATTTTCTTGAACACACTTCTAATTAGTTTATCACTGGATTTTTTGAAACCGAGTGTTGTAAGGAAAAATGCCTTGCACACTTCGGTTCTAGAATCTTGGTGATCTTTGAGCGAGTAAATCATAGTATTGCTGCGTCGTGATGTTAAGGCTTTAGTAGTTTTCCTCTTTGAAACAGTCTTGGATACACAATGAAGAATGAAAATTATTTGTTCCTTGTTGGGCATTTCCCAGAAGCTGTGATTGATCATTGCACGTTGCCTTGAATTTATCTTGTACCCACATTTTTTTAGACAAGTGTCAGGATTGCAAGATTGCTGTATTCTGTGTTCTATTATCTTTTTTCTTTTCTTGATAACTTTTCTTTCCTCAACACTTTCAATAAACCTTTTTCGTTTTCATGGTCTTCCATCTTTGGTCAGTGTTAACTGCTCCGCCATTTCAACCGCGTTTATAGAGATATCTTCTAATATTTTTGTAACACAATAAAGAGCTTCATTATAGGTTTCTTCATTGGAAGTTAAGATCGTCTGAGTGGTGGTGCCAGTATTGCGGGGACGTATACAAATATTGCTTACAATATTTATTTCTCTTGTGGATTGAAATGTGTCGGAATTAATCTCTAAACAGAGATAAAATAGTGTAAATATAAAAAAAAAGATAGTGAAATCTCAACGACTTACCTAACCGTGACATGGTACCAGACTCTTCTTCAGAATCGCTAGAATTAGATGAACTAACAGGAACATAATCGGGATCTGATGCATTCTTTTTCATGGTAGAGGACCGCTGATAAACGTCTTTTATCTGGGAAACCTTTTCGCTTTGAAGCTTATTCAAAGCAAGTAAAACAAGACGTTTCCTTCGCTCCATTTTATCGATTTTCACGAAACAATAAGACGTACAAATACAAAAACGTCAAATAATCAAAATCCTAACCGCGAATTAATAACAACCAATTTTGAGGATAGAAAATAGACCGATAATACGCAATACGCATGCGCATATAACAGATGTTTATGAGAAAGGGCGTATTTGTAAATGGGTCTTGTTGATACCCCATTTATTTTTAACACACTGTGCATATACGACCTATTTTCGTGACAATATCATTTACGCCTTTTTACGTAACAAAGTTGATGAAAATACACATACGCTATATTTTTTAAGGTGTTGCCTAGATATAGCAGAGTCGTATACGGCTTTTTATGCTAACATATGCGAAGATATCTTATAAAGTTACCTGTATATGCTTTTAACTCATTTTTAAGAAAATGTGCAGATACGCCCCTTTGAATTAACAGGGCAGTATTGAGAGAAAATTGCTTATGAAAACACGGTGCTTTCGTTTTTGGACATTCCTTTTCCATCCGTACTTTGTGATACCCCCTTCAAAAGAAACTGCAGTGTTGTCTAATGGTTATCCTTGCCAGTTAACTCTATGAATAAAAATGGAGGATGAAAATACGAAAACACTTTTGCTTAATTGACTTTAACTTCTTTATAATTTTGAACTTGACAGCTCGAATGCCGCAAATTTATATTATCGTTTAACAGTGTTTATCGATGGAAAAATATTGTTTTATTTAATTAGTAGTGCACAGTCCATTCGATAGGAGCTTTCATCCAGTTTTCAGTTTGTTCAGCGAGTTTTTTGAGAAGTATTTGTTCAAAAATGATTAACAAGGGTGGAAGTTATTTCACTGCAATCACGCCTTATATTTAAATTGTGATTCTTCAAAATGCCTCCAATAACACGTACCAACCAAGGTCGCAGAACTCGCAATGCTGCAAGTCAAAGATATATACGAAGAGTCAAGGTGACGAGCAACGAGAACAACAAATTATTTCTATTGGACCAATGAACATTGTGTGTCCACATTCCAAGTCTTTCAAGTCTAAAAATGGGGCCCCTGGACTATGTTGCGTCAGTGGAAAGATCAAATTGACTACATTGGTACCACCACCAGAGTCACTACATTCATTGCTTTGAAATGACGTCATTTGGCGCAACAAAAGTCATTCGACATAATTTTATGCCTACCTTCGAGGTAAGTTGATGGGGGAATGGCAGTTCTATCAACGTATTCTGCTAGCCACATAGCGGTACAAACACTTCGCTATACAGTTAGCTACATCCCATATATTAACCCCTTTATTATTCATTATTCATCGCAGTTCATAGCTAAGACAAGAAAACGTCTGTCGGATCAGCTAGTATAATAATAATTATTAATTCAAATATTTCTTGTAAAAATAATCGTTATTACTACCTCAGCCTCTCGTAAGCATTTTGACAAAAAAAACTAATGCTGCATGACTCTTTTGTTGTCGGAAAAATCATTTGTGGATTCGATATGAAAGCCATTGTCTCGAGGTATCCCGAATGTCGGTATACTAACACTACATTATTACGAAGTTTCACTCGGACAGGAATGGAAATTTTCTGTTTCCAAGAGAAAACAAGAAAAACTTCAGCTACATAATCAATCTCTTCGAGAAAGTTTGTTAGCTTGTCGGAGAACTCGTGAACATAATATTCAAATATCCGGTAAAGTGACTACTGATCCGTTTCGCAATCACACTTTTGGGGATTGGAAGGCGAAGTTTTTCTGTGGAAGATGAAGCCAAGGCCGAGGAGCTGATGAACCTCAGATTGTATCGGAACGCTGCTCGTTTCGCTCCACGATAATGCTAAATGGTTCTTGTGCTCCCATCTTCTACAATCGATTCCCTTAATTTTACGGCTGTGCAACCGTACTTTGCCATAATGAAACAGGGGCGTGCCTCATCGAAGAAAAGTCTAGAGAAAATATAGTGTGCTATGCTTTACCTTTATGTAACCATGACCAACCGCAGACAGCGATGTTTCGGGCTATTCAGCAACTCATCAGTGCGGTATGGGTCTACTCTTGGTGATAGCAAATAAGAGGGTATGGTGCTTTGAAAAAGTTAAAATGTACGAAAGTAGATGAGAAATCTGACATTCAGGTTGAGGATGGTATCAGATTTGGCAAACCATTGGTAGGTAGCTATCGTCCGATTTCTTGTCTACTTGCGCACAAAAAATATCGTTTTGTTCAAAGACAATTGACTGCTTCTCCTCGTCAACGTCGGTGTGCCCATGGATCGGTCTTGGCTTCGACACTGTTCCTGTACGATCAATCCGATTCGCAGTTTTGCTGATGTCAGCACTCTACATGCAGGAATTCAGAGCGACAAATTGATTTCTGCCAGTTAGCTAGAAAAAAGAAGACTAGCAGCGGCTTCTTCTCTTACGACAGACCCGGAAGCTATCACTGTTTGCGGACGCAACAATCTTGTACAATTTAATGCTTCCAAAACACAGTACTGTCCCTTGACAAACAAAAAGCGTCTAAGCGCTCAACCAGTTCCGATGTATGTCCGAGTTCTGCCAAAGAGCTGTTCATTCCGGCTGGTCGGAGTCCAGATTACCGAGGACTTGATCTGGCATCTCGTCGATAGCGGCAGCTACTGGGAAACAGCTAGGCTATTTGTTTAAGTACTTTTCTCCGTATGACCTCTTCACCCTACGCAAGGTCCACATAAGACCTAGTCTTAAGTGTTAGTCACTAGTTTGATGTCGCTTCGACTATATTATTCTTGCTCGGTGCTATCCAGAGAAGGGCTGTCCGACTGATCGATGACTCTCCCCTGACACACAGTCTCGGGACCTTTTCGCACCGGAGGGCCATCCGCGATCTAGCTCTCTTCTACCGTTTCACCAACGGGCTTTGTGTCGAACTTCGTACATCCAGAACTAGCCGATATGACCGCTTCTTTGTCCCAAGGGCGTCAAGATTGTGATAAGAGGATGATTTTCCAGTTCTACTATTCTTAGCCAGTTCAAAAACTGGATTAACAAAATGTCTTTGTAACCCTCATATTCTAGCATTTGAGCTTCTGCCCGCGCGACTGCTTCGGAGTAAAAAAGGACGAGGAGGTTAGATGTCGCCTAGCACCGTGGTCATGACAAATAATATTCTCAATAATCTTACCTCCCTGATGCCTAAAAGGCTATCTGGCAAAACCTGACCATGTGAGGTACAGGCTTAAAAACAAAATTTCGACTGCCAGGCAGTGATAACTCCCATATCACTACCAATCCCTGACACAATTGGAGTAACCATACGCTTCAGTAAAAACACTAAGCTAAATATTCAAAAATGGGTGAACTTTTGACCAAATCGGCCAAATTTTGAACCTTGGAACTTTGAGAGACCAAAGTACTTATATAGAAGGAAACATGTTGATAAAAGTTTAAAAAATATTATTTTCAAGAATATTTGAATAACAAAGGTTTCACAGATGCAATGAGCTTGAAATTTGAATTATATAGAGGGATGAAGACCGCTCTTGGATTTATTTTCTCCCAGACTTTTGATTCATTGTTGGGCTTGGCATGACATGCTTTTATTTACCTAGACCTGTTAGTCTATAGCTGACTTTAGATCTTTTATTGACGTTTGGCTCCCATGACAATACACACTTAAATGCCGTCATTTTAGATTCAATATGGCTGATGCTACAATCAGATGAAAGGTATTCATGAGAGAAGCTCAATAAGCAAAGTTATGTCACGCTGAGTCCAATATGGTAGTCACCGCAAAATGGCGTTTTATCATTTTCGCAGCAGCCTCTATGATATGGGTACTTAGTGAAAGGGTTGGCAAAATGAGGCGAACATGACAGTGCGATACTATCTATAATGACGTGGAGCAGATCTGATGGTGGAGCTGGAAGGTGGTCGTGGGAACTCTGTACACCAGGTTTGGTTCTTCATGGCAAGTACTGTTGTCTTATAGTCTGATGGTCAAGCTAGCCGACTGTTATGTAAACTAAGCGATCGTTTATTATAACTATATCAAATTTTAGCCTTTTAAGATGGTTTGATATAATAATAATAATAACAATAATTTTTATAATAACAATAAATTTATTCACGTAACATACAACTATAACTACGTAAATAAACTGAATATACCAACAGAAGAATAAATTCTTCTGAGTGGGTATTAACTTATATCTAATATAAATATACACATATATACATACACATATATGTATATATACATATATACAGTTATATTCATATAAATAAACACATAAATAGATGCACATACACATATAAACATATACACATACGCATATACACCTACACACCTGTACATACATATATAGATACACTCATATATATGAACGTTGGAGGTTTCTTACTACTATATTAATTTTAAATTTCTTTCATACGTATCATGTTTGCAATTTGGTGTCGATTTTCTTCAATTATACATTTTTTTGTTTTCAATTTTGAATTTTGTTTTATTTGAAATATTTCTTATATATGTTATATTATCTACTAGAAAGGTAAGTATGGCATCTTTGGCCTATACTTTTTGAGGTGAAAGATGTTTGCTTAATGTTTTTGATTTTGTTTCTAGTTTGATATAAGTGATACAACGGAATAGGACTATTTCTATGGTAAAATTGATAATTAATAATTTTATAAAAAAAAATGTTGCCTAGGGTCTAATAGTTTTGCTTCAGATCAGATGAGTATAATATAAGAGTGGCTTGTTAAAGATTACTTTTAGAAATTGTTGTTTCTAATTTATTAATTTTGTTGCTGAGTGCTCCACCACAACCTAATATTGCGTAACTTATACGACTTTCGATCATAACATCATATTTATAAAGATTTCATTGCTTTTTTATCTAAATATTTGTTTGGATACTTGAATTTAAACAATAATGAGACCATTGTTGGTTATTACATGATCAATATGTATATTGCACTTTAAATAATAATAATAATAATAATAATAATAATAATAATAATAATAAACGTCTTTATTAAATAATATATACAATACATGTGTATATATAAACTGTAACTATAGTGGCGAAGTTTAGCAATATGCTACTCTAACACTTAACCACTAAAGTTAAATATTACGTTGTTAACAGCTAACAGAAAAAAAAATGCAAAATAAATATAACAAATCACTTATAACCCATATGAGAAGTGGAAAATGAGATATTTTGTGTGCACATACTGCTACTCTAAAAAGGTCTATGAATATTGAGGGAAAAGTTAATCGTTCAAATAACTCAACTTAACATTGTAGCGGAAACATGGTTAACTCATGGTCTTAAATTTACTGTCCAAAGGATTATATATTGCTGCAACGTTATATGAGAAACTTCGTTGGAACAGAGATGTTGTATGCTTCGGAATTCTGATAACGTGCCTGTCTCTAATAGCTCTATTGTGAATGGTGTTATTAAAAATAATTTTTGCACATAGGTATTCTGGCTTAGAATTAATTAAAATGTTATGGATAAATGTGGAAAAATGTAACTTGATCAACTTGTCAAACTTTAGCCATCTCAACTCTGCATATTTGTGAGAGACATGGTCGAACTTTCTCATGCCGAATATAAAGCGAACACAGCTGTTTTGAATCAATTGGATTCTATGTTTAGTGATCTGATCCAAACAGAGAAAATATAGAATACTGCAGTAGTTCAAGACAGACACAACGAAGGTTTCGCAAAGTTTTTTCCTCATTTTGAAGTTTAGCAGATATCTGTTTGAATAAAGACTGCGTAAACGTGCATAGGTTTTTTGTGTCAGATTTTTTACATGCTCGGTAAATCTTAATTTTTTATCAATTTCTACACCCAATATTTTTGCGCTATCGGTGAGATCGAGCTGCTTATTGTTTATGTTCACATTTAAGAGTGAAACAACGTCGTTCCTTCTGCAGTCTGAACAAAACAATAAAATCTTAGATTTTTCCGGGTTTATGCTGAGGTTGTGATCTGCTGAATATTTGCATAGACTATCAATATCTGCTTGTAATACTTGGACAGTGCTCTGTATATCTTCTATACCGAAACAATGCGAGAGCTGGGTGTCATCAGCGAACGATTGAATATCAGAGTTGTAAACTGATCTAGATAAGTCAAATATATAGATTAAAAATAAAAGAGGTCCCAAAATGGTACCCTGAGGCACTCCTGAAGGTATGCGAATGACATCAGATGTAATACCCTTCACTGAAACACATTGAGTCCTATTTTTAAGATAGCTTTCAAAAAATTTGATTACAACCTCATCACAACCAACAGGACGTAGCTTAGCACATACAAGTTTATGATCTTAGTATCTTATCGAAGGCTTTAGAGTAGTCGACTGATATTAAGGCTAAACCCATTTTTTTGTTCAGAACACGAAAGATCTTGTCGCATATGTTTATTAAAGCCGATGTTGTATTATAATGTTTTCTAAATCCCGATTGATTAGGTGGGACTATCTGATGTACTTCAATGTACGATGTAAGTTGAAGTTGTACAATCTTTCCAAGGATTTTTGACAAAATAGGTAGTAAACTGATTGGTCGAAGATCTGATAGGAGACCGGGTTTCAAAGTTTTTCCTATAGGTATTATCAGTGCTTGCTTCCAAATTTTAGGGAAGTAACCGGTTTCAAGACATAGATTGATAATGTGAACTAAGTGGAAAAATATAACGGGTAGGCTTACCTTTACCATAGTTAGCGTAAGACCATCTATTCCTTTGGCATCTGATTTAAGAGATTTAATAGTTTGTAGAATTTCTGAACGATCAATGATTCTGAATGAAAAAGAATCAGGTGGAAAGAAGTGACGATTTTTGTATAGGTGACATAATTCTTCCGAGGCATTATTTGTACTGTAAACTGACATAAAATAGTCATTGATTTCATTTGGATCAGATAGATTATCTGGAAGGGGGGTTTTTGTCCGAGAATGTATATTAAGCTGCTTTAAGCCAATCCATACCTTTTTTTCGTCATTCTGTTCAGATAAAAATTGTAGATATGCTCTTTTCTCTTTCCTCGCCTGAGTAAGCGCGTGATTTCTTTTTTGCTTATAAATATTTAGGTTTTCTACAGTTTTATTTGTTTTATATGTAGTATGGGCAATATCTCTTTCTTTAAGAACGTCACGTAGGCGCGGAGATAGCCATGGAGCAGGTGGTTTGTTTACTCTAAAAGTTGTTACAGGAGCATGTTTATCATAAACTCTCATCAGTGTATTTGTTAGGAACTCAACTTTAGCATCTATATGGTTCATAAAAAATAAGTCGTCTAAATTTGCAGAAGCTAAGTCACTTAGAAAATATTCTTCGTTGAAGCATTTGAAGTTCCTTACATTTACAAACCGTTGTTTATTTTTCAAATCAGGAATGGAGAGAGTGCACGATACCATTTTGTGGTCAGATATGCCGTTAGAATCAAGAACCAAACAGTTCGAAATAATGTCTGGTTTATTAGTAAAAACTGGATCTAATAAGGATGCTGTGTTACTTGTCAGTCTTGTAGGATCACTGACAATTTGAGAAAAACCCACCATTTGAAAGCATGGAGAAAGGACGTTGTTGCCGCTCAAAATATCAACATTCAGATCTCCTACAATAACAATGTTATCAAAATTGTTTGACATTAACGGTAACATGAGATCTAGAGCGCTGATGCAATCATTGAGGTTATGTGAGGGTGGTCTATACAACACACCCAAAAGCAAGAGGTATCTGTTTATTTTTATGCTGACCCACAGTTGTTCCAAGCAATTTCCAAAGCTGTCAAAGTTAATAATTTCGACCTGAAGGTCAGTGGATATGTAGACTCCTACTCCGCCACAGCGGGATCCCCCTGTCACTACGGAACAGATTGTAATTATTGATACTCACCGCATCATTGGTAATGTCTTGGCTCAACCATGTTTCACTTACAGCGAAAATACCGAACCGCTCAGTCTGAATCAGGTCAATAATTGCAGCAAAGTCAGACAAGAGAGATCGCACGTTCAGATGACCAAGCTTCATTGATCCTAACTTATCCATAATCTATTCTAGCTTTAAGACTGAGAACATGGTTCTCAAAAAGCATAAATGTTTTATCCGATGCAGCATGCTCAACATTTATTTTTGTACGATATTTACGGTTATGCTGTACACAGTTTGCACATTTCACAGAATCACTGTCACAATTTTTATAAGAATGGCCACTAGAACACTTAAAACACGTAGATACATTAGATGCACAGTTCTTCTCAAGGTGACCAAATGAACACCATTTTCGGGACTGCATAATATTGAGGTGATCAACTAGGCTGCACATCTTCCATCCTACGTAGACGAAACCTTTTGCTAGTAGAAGTTTTCTAATAGCTGGAGACACTTCTAGAACTAGGTGCATATTTTTTGAATCCCTCAGCTTTTACTTTGTGACTACTGTCATCGAGGTTGGAGAATCTTCATCGTTCAAGTTGTTTAAAGACAATATGTTTTGAACAATGCTATCATTATCGCCCAAATCATCATTAGAAGAAACATTTCTAATTATAATACGAGGATTAAACTTCTTGGATCCCCCAATGTGATACCTATTTCCAAGCTTGTTTCTAAGAGCTTCCTTCAGCTACTGCAGGTCCTGCGGGAATGTGAGTCTAAATATACACCATAAATATTTTATATGGTTTATTAAATTTATTTGAGTATTTATATTATCACAGATAATCTGTATAGATACAAAGGACGGTAATTTGTTTCTGTGATTTGTGAATGGCATGAACATAGTCTTTTGAAAGGTAATAGTTAGGCATTTATGTCTGAACCAGTTTGCAATTATTGTTAAGTCTCTTTCAACCTTCACATTTAGATCATCCGACGAGTTGCTATCCGAATAAATGATAGCAGTATCGTCTGCAAAACATATGATTGTCCCTCCAGATTTTTAGCTCAGTAGGCTATTAATGTAAATTGTAAATGATAAGGGGCCCAACACTGTCTCTTGTGGGACACCATACGTTATCAATTTGTTTGTGCTTAAGGAATTATTTATTTGTAAGCACTGTGTTCTGTTGGAAAGGTAACTTTTCATGAGGTTATAAGCCTTGCCTCTAATTCCTGAGTCGTGTACGATTTCTAATAGTAGCAAGATCTAAAAACACACACACAGGGCAAATGATGTCAAAAAAGAAATTGCGTCTTGGATAGACTTGTTTTTCTGGAATCCAAATTGTTTTTCATTAATCAGATTATGTTTATCAAAAAAAGAAGTCGTGTTTGCATAATTTTCTTAATTTTTGCAAAGCTGGATATTAGAGTTATAGGCCTGTAATTGTTAGTATGTGTTTTTTCATCGGATTTGTGGATGGGTTTTACTTTATAATCATCTGGAAATTCTCCCCATTCAATTATCAAGTTCGCTTTGTACGCAAAGGCATACTTATTTCGGATGAAATTTTCTTTAACATTTCTGATCGTATACCATCAAGACCTGGGCTTTTTTACTTCTCAAACTGTGTATGGCATTTTTTATTTCATTTTTCACACACAGGTTCTAAGAAAATCGATCGCTGTATACATTTTCTAGGCGGAATATTTGTGTTAGGTTTATTTATTTTCATTGCTAATTTTTTCTCTACTTCTATAAAGTAATTATTGAATGCATCAGCAATATATTTACTTGTGTTAAGTGTTGTATTATGGACGTTTATTTCTTCATTTTTTGTTTCAGGTTTGGATGAATTACAGATTTGATTTATGGTATTCCATAGCATTTTAGAGTCAGATTTGTTGTTTTCTGGTTCTTTTGTGTAATATTTTTGTTTCGAAATTTTGATCAATCGGCAGAGTTTGCTTTTATAAGCACCCAAAGTATATTCAAATTACGTAGAAATCACTGCACTAGTTACCTAACTAAGAGGTAAAAATGGAATATCAAATGTTTATTAGCAAGCCCCTATTTAGCCGATAATAAGAAGTACCTGGACTCTGCACTTCTTACGCAAGGCTGCTATCAGTTCATAAAAGATATGCGATAGAAGTCAGTCGAACAAGCCCATACAATTAGTCGAGGAGTCACATATCGAAATGTGTGAAATATGGCTAATTGATGCGATTAATTGCCGGGGCTGGGAGCGTATAAATATACTAATCAAGGACAGAGAGACAAACAGCCAGACATACAGAAAGATCGAGAGACCGACGGTAATGAATAACATGGTTTGTCGTGATGAACATGTCATATAATATCCGAAAAATATAATATCTTATTTTCAAAATTTTTCGCGCTTACAATACTTCCTCGCCCAGTGGCGTATGAGTAAAATGTTGTGAAACGATTTATAAGACGGCACGTTTCCAAGAAGGTTTTTTTATTTTTATTCTCTGTGTTAATGGCTAAACAAAAACCTGTTCTTAATTTTTTTCTTTATTTATTATTTACTCGGTTGCAGGGCAAGTACCGTGGTGACCCGATTTTTTCAGCACAGCGGGCGGGTTTCTCGTGGCAACGTCTTATGGACTGTGAAAAACTCCAGCCATTTATTTATCAATAAGATCCAGTGAGCCGTGTAAGTTGGTTCCAGAAATTACAACAGGGATATACTATATCATCTGTATAGGACAAACGATGCATTGTGGTCTATAAGCAGGAGGACCGCACCCCAATGGGATTATAAATCACCTCTCTTGACAGGAGTTAAAACAATACTCCAGAAACGGGATGGTACATCAGGCATAGTGAAGCATATCCACTCGAAAATTTAATAAACGTTACCTAAAGAAATATGTGCTTTGTTCATTTTTCACTTTACTTTGCACTTGAATGCTCCGATGGTTTCGTGACTAATTTGTATTTTTCATGTGCAGTGTCGGAGTATTATTAATTTCGAGATTTATCACGTCTAGCTGAGAGCTTTCTGTTAAGGGAGGTCTCTCTCTCCGGGACGCTGTGTTGTAGTGATGTGTAGTTCGCGAGCGAACCAATTCAAACGTATGATTCTCATGACTGAACTAAGTGAACTAGTTCGTCATTTGTCGAGAAACTCGTTCACTCGTTCACTCGTTCACCATGAACGATTGATATTACAGGATCCTGATTATTCAATTGAAGTAGTTATAAGTGAACGAACGAGAACGAAATATGAGATAGGAACTCCCATGTAAGTAATCAGGTAACCAGAAACTTGTACAACTGATTGCCTGGATTCGACCGTGGTTTAGTAAGGATATTAAAGAGGACAAAGTGAAGCTAGAAAAGCTAACAACAAATGCTGCTAGTAGTTTTTTAAAATCAAATGATGTCGGCAGGAAAAAATGAGAAAGTGAAAACCGCTCCTTCTTTGATGTTCAACGGGTTCAGCGAAGACTAGTCTTTTATCTGGAAGGCGCGAGAACGCTTCTCGACTCGTCGATTCGACGATAAATACACGCATAAAGGCAGAGGCGGGCAGATATTCGACCGACAGCGGGTGATGAGTCAGTAGCGCACAACGCGATAATCCAGACGACATAGTCAAACATTTGTAACAAATTAGCTGGAGGTGCTGTAATAAATTCGTGAGAGAGCAATAAATTAGACTTTAAATAGAAAAAACGGAGTTTCCCTTAAAATATGTTGAACTTAAACGCTGATAGGTGCAACGCTGCTCCTCTCGAATTGCAATCCCCATCTGACGCACAAAACAACTAACACACTTTGAGAGTGACCACCTCTCAGTCCAAGTTCTCAACTTAAACAACCGTGCGATATGAGTATTTTAAGACACCGATTTTGTTCTATTCTACCATGAGTAAAAACGTAAGTTTTGCGTTTTAGACTATGTAGTGTTCAGGGAGGCTTACTAAACGCAATGTTGTGAATGTTGTACCTGTATTTATGATATCAGTATTTTTAAGAGCTGTGTGATTCCAGTATAGTCAGCACCTATTAGAAATGACCCATCAAAACAAACAAGAGCGGGCGACGTTCAAATTCTTGCGTTGATTTTGTCCACCTAGCCTCAAATGCCTGTGCAGGTAGAGACAAGCGGAAAGAGGCGACAGTCAGGCTCTCGCGTTTGTATTGACCTCAGGCTTTGGTCAGGTTTTATTCGTTACAATCATTTGGAAAACCCTGATCCATCCAAGCAATTGTGCCAACAGGCTCCTGAAAATTTCAAGCAAAGCACAGCTATCTGCTGGAACAGCTGTGGAGGATTTTGGGGAATATTATTTATTAAACGCACCACCCCTACTTTTACATTCTTATAATATGAACAAGCATAACATATTTATATAAATTGTTGATTGTGTCTAAAAGCAAATTCCTGAAGTCACCATACCTGCCATAGGATTTCAAAGTGTATCTTATTTGCAGGCTTTCGAAGAACTAGAGGATCTGTTAGCGAAGTACAACATATGCATCGCTGTTAAAGAAAAGCTCGTTAAAGATTCTGGTGTGGCAGGAGAAGCAGCATACGACAGCATCGTGCAGAAGTTACTGACTAAACCAAGAGCTAGAGGTAAGGTATATTGTTTATCATCATGAAGCCAATAAGCAGAAATACTGTAAGTATTAGTCGGGTTACCTATCCGTTTTTTTTTCTGCTCGAGTCCACTTTTTCACATATGCGGGTGCGGCAGAGAGGATGGACGGTTTTTAAAAAAATCATAAAATAGTTAATTTTTACTCGAAAACAAATTTATTGATGGAATCAGGTTCACAAGGAAATAGCATTTGAGACAGTCAAGTGTGGCAAATCACATCAGGCATGTGGTGGCCGAAATCGTTGATGCAGTGCTGGAAGTTCGCGTAGACTCTCTCCAACATCGCTTTCTCAACTTGGGCGACTTCCACGCGAATTTCGCCCTTCAATTCGTCCAGAGTTCGGGGCTTGTTCGCGTATACTCTAGCCTTTAGGTGTCCCCATAAGAAAAAATCGCATATGGATAAATCTGGGGACCGAGGAGGCCAATGAACATCGCCAAACCTGGATAATAAGGCGACCAGGGGAGAGAGGGCGAATAACGTCCATGGATGCTCGGGCTGTGTGGGCGGACCTGCTGGTGATCATGTCGATGTAGTGCTCTGAGTTCACGGTAACATCACGACCATTACCGTCTTCGAAGAAGTAAGGGCCAATGATGCAAGTTTGCGATACAGCGCACCAAACCGTTACTTTTGGGCTGTGCAGCGGTCTTTCGAGTAACTGTTGCGGATTTTCATTAGCCCAATAACGACAATTCTGCTGGTTAACCATGCTGTTTAGGTGAAAGTGGGCTTCGTCACTCATAGGCGAAAACGCGGTGCTCCACCGTCCAAGGCTCCATAACGACAACTGGCAAAATAATGCTAGGATCTCACGAGTCTAACGGCACCCTCCCCACATCTCTCGTAGACGGAGGCGGAGAGTACTACCCATCCCAAAAACGTCCGTCCTCTCTGCCGCACCCTGTATAATAGCCGAACATTTATTTGTTTGTTTTTTAAATTTTTAGGAGAGACTGTAATTAATTTTGGTGGTTCTGAATTTAATCTAAGATTGTGAATTCTTGCATATTTGTCAACAGATCTCAAATTTTCTTGATTTGAGCCTCAGCATTTTTTGTATTGTCAGGATGAATACTGCAGTGTTTAACTACCTTATCAAGATCGGAGATATGGGTATACAAGTATTTTTTGATACCGTTTCATTATATTTATACATAGCAAGCAACCACAAAATTGTGTTATTTTTGAATTTCCGAAAACAATAGCTGCTCCGATGTTTCTTTGGCATATCTGAGTCTTTACAATATTAATTGTAAAGAGCTATACCACGGCATTCTTTAGAGTCAGTATGGACCGCTTTTTGTAGGTGGCGCCCTAGACATGGGCACAAAGTGTTCACCAAATTCGAGATATTTCTTTGCGTACATGTGATTTTACCTATTGTGAGCTTACGGTATATTTCGTGGGCTGAGGAAAAGTAACAATGTGTTTTCGGCTCAAGACCCAAATGTTACATTACCGGATATGGCGTTTTACACAAAGATGTAGATGTATTGCCTCAGAGCAGCGACGGGAAATGATTAAATTTTGTGAACGTGTCTGGCTAAATGGGATTAATTTTTCTCATTTAAAGGGAAGCAGATCTACACGCCCGCCCTTCGTGACGAACTGACAAACCCTTTTGAAGATCCATTACCTAATTAAATGTCGGCAAAGGTCTGCTAAGCATTCATTTAAAAAAGATATGTGTATTATTCATGCTTATCCGCCTTCATCAGATCCACCACCCTGGATTTTTCCTGGTTTTGGACTTGGGAACAAATTACTGCATGATTTACTATCAACATATTTGAAGCGCATTACCTGACGGTAATTAGAGGGCTCTGGCATTATGAAAGTTTTTTATACTAAAGTAGCACCAAAGGTAGAACTACCAGCAATGTTAGCCCGGCGTTCCCTTTGATCATGGTGTTGCCAACTATTTGAGAACTATCCTACCAAAAACCATGGACGCCCGCAGGAGTGTTTCTTGAGAGGGCCAGCACAAACATAGGAATCAGCTCCCGAAATTAGTTGAAAAGCATAGAATAGCTTTCACAGATGTTGTGGGAATGTCTAACCCTTCAAAACTTTCTGAAGGAAGGAAGTAATTTTTATATGGGACTGGCAAGTCTTGAAGATCCTACTTGATTTACGGGAAATGTACTTTCTCATATGTATTAGTTACATGTTACATTAAATAATACTAACTAATTGCCAATCATCCCGTGAGAGAAAAATGGCATCAAATAGGTAGCCATTACACTTCCTACGAAACAATATCATCAGTTCAGAAATGACGCTTTCGTTCAATGTCCACCTAGACCAGGGTTTCCCAACCTTTCTTCTATTGAGGCTCCCTGGACTATACATTTTATTTTCACGCCACCCTTTACTTTTTCAATACATACGAAAACGCACATTATATAGGTACAAAGACTTTTACTTTAATTCTGATAAAGAAGCTTTAAAATTTTAAATAAAATAATAAATGTTTCTTATAGAAAAACATGAATAAAGTAAGAGTAGGTACAAATGTACAATTGCATGTTCTGTACCGGTTGGTTGATTCTAGGTTCTCTTGTTGCCGGAGCTATCATCAGGTCGCTATCGACATCAAGACGATTTCGCTGTTTAGTTTTAATTAAAAATAGGGCAGAAATGCCTGTCTCACATAAGTAACTTCAAGAAAAAGGAACTAGTATTCGTAAAGTAAGAGAGGCAAGTGTCCAATTAACAGGAAACCTTTTGTTCCAAAATTTCTACGATGTTAAAAGAATGAAGTCATCTTTCATGGACGAATCAGGCTTCATTTGTAGAAATTCTTACTGAACTTCTTCGGGTAATTGTAACACATTGATAACAAATGGATTTCTTGTCATGTGCCCTACTGGTGACTCGATAGTATCTGCGAAATTCGTCTTCCAGCGCTTGCAAATGAGTGTTCATTTCAGCTTTTAAATTTTTGTCCAATATTTTATTTTTAAATGCTTTGAACAGCCGAGAAAAAGATAACATTTTCAGAAGACACTGTTTGATTCCAAAGTTGAAGCTTTGATATGAACCGCTGAATATAATCATAATTGCTTATTATAATGTTGTTTCTGCCCTGAAGTTTCAAGTTTAGCTCATTCAAGGAGTCACATACGTCAGTTGAATAAGCCAACCTCCATTGAATTGTGTCATCTTTGGACATGTCAAGAAATTAAACTCAGGAAAAAGAATTACCTCTTCTTTCAATTCATAAAGGCGACCCAACATGTTTCCTTTGGACAGCCAGCGTACTTCTGTATGGAACAGAAGAACTTTGTGGAATACAGATCCTCGCAAAGTACAGTAAATAACCGACTGTTCAAAGCGCTGCTCTTGATGTAGTTTACAATCCTTATAGCCGATTCCAAAGTCTGGCGTAATTTCTGTGGCAATGGTTTTGAAGCCAAAGTTTGCCGATGAATAACACAATGTGTACTAACCATTGCGGGATTTTATTCCTTGAGCTTTTTAGCTAAGCCCGATCGTACACCTATCATTGTAGGTGTGCCACCTGTGCAAAGTCCAATGAGTTTATTTCATTCCAAACCATTTTTTTCAACAAAATTTGATATTGAATTAAATATATCTTCAGATGTAGTAACTGCTGACAAAGATTGGGAGTACAAAATCTGTTCTTGAATGATATCTCCGCCGATGTAACGAACATAAACTATTAACTGTGCACAATTAACGATGTCGGTGGATTCATAGCAACTAGTGGCAAAAATGGCGATAATTTTACTTTGTTAATTATTTGTCACTTTATGTCTGCATCAATGTTATCGATTCTACGCTTGACTATGTTATTCGAAACAGAAATAGACTTCATTTTTTGCTCTGCATCTTCTCCTAAAATTATCTGCGTGGCTTTTAGGACACATGGTTTTATTAATTCCTCGCCGATTGTATGAGGTTTCTTTTGCTTTGCTACACACAAAAAACAGTGCTATTGAGTCAAGAGCATGAGATTCTATGAAATTATAATATTGGTTTGAGATCACAGATTCTTCAAGTGAGGTAATTTTGTTGTTTTAATGAAACGTAGCACTTACAATTGAGAAATTGACTTTATTTGAAAGACATATATCTTACAAACATATAGAAGTCACGGTTGCTTAATTGAAGATAGTTGTTCTTGAACCAAGATCATTCCTTTTTGTATGTACCATAAAAGCTATTTCAAAGGAAGCTTTTAGATGCAGCGCTACACCTGTGTGATAACTTCCCGATTTATCCACTCTCATCCGCTTGAGTGATTCTTCTTTAGAAGAAAAAAACTCTTTCGTCTTCCAAACCAGAGTAGGATGTTGTTGCTTCAAATGCCTTTCAAGGCGATTGGGCCTCATGCTATCATTACTTACAACTTTCATACATATCACACACTGAGGCAATTTTAACTAGTCGGTTTCTATGAAGGTAAATCCAAACTCAACGTAATCTTCTTTCTTTTTTTGCTGCCATTTTGCACCTATAACAATAAAACAAATACATATGAATACAAAATAAATAAATAAGCAAAATACCTACATGTAATTGTTAATTATATGCCCATTATTTTATCTTAATAGCGTAACAGTATATTGGCCATCGGGAGATTTATAATTTGTAGGCAGGTTGACGTTATAATAGTAATTTTAAATACATTTGGAATCAGTATTAGGTAAAAAGGCCCAATGGCCGATCTATGAACGCGTCTCCACTCAATCAACAATTTAGTAATTTAAACAAAAATGGTAACCGAAGTTTGTAAATACACAAAATTAACCTTTAACAGTGAGACTCAATAATTTGACACACTCAAACAGATTTCTCAATAAAAATTGTACATCGAAACGTCAAATGTTTCGCAAGTTTGTGGGAATGAATGTGACAGATGCTCATCCGTGTCAGGTAGGTACACAATTGTTTTCTAAGTGATGAATGTTAAGCGGAGCGCGGCGGGGGTGCGAGCGGATTTCACGTTGTGCCTTGTCGAAACTTATAAACGTATAAGCTGCGATTGACGACACCGGGCTCTGAAACAGCGGTTGATAGAATATGTGAATATGATATTTAATTTCTAATTTTATGCATGTAAATTAAACATTATATTGTAATGTTATTCGTTAATGTTGTTTGTTTATTTTTTTGGTTCGCTGGCTTTGAACTCGTGACCAAGACCAAACCTATTTCATACTGACGAGTTCTCAAATAGCACGAAATAGCTATTTACGGTTGGCCGTTTGTCGTCAAGCGAACGAAAGCTACATTTCTAGCTAACCGGCATCTAGTTTGAAGATATAGCTTGCCGATTTTTTATTATTAAAGGATTTTGGGAGCACGCTCGGACTGACATTCATGGGAAAAATTCCTGCGGGAGCCACCAATAGTAATTGGTAGTTTAGGTATAGCATTGATGACGCCTGTCACTGTTCACATACACGTATGTATACCGTGCCTGTGGAATCTAGAAGGGTATAGGATGTTACAATATAATATAAATATTATCACATCCAACAACTGCTTCCAATTCAGCAAACAGCAGTTGAATCGAAAAGAAAATATATAGAGTTTCACATCAATCTGTCATATCCAATAAGGCTTTATTTGTAAAGCTTCACTGAAAGGTCGCGCTCTAGCTTCCCAATGCAGTTGATTTTATTATTGTTGACAATCATGGCCTCCTGCTGAGCACACCACGTGAAAGTAAGTGGATTTTTTCCAGAGCGCGCGAAGACATAAAAACAAGCCTACCATCCTCCTAAAGCGAGCACTAGAACAGGATGATCCATAAACGCATTAGTACACGTTTACAGAAAGCCTAAGGAGTCGGGCACAATAATATTAATTTGCAACCTAGTGAACAAATTTCTAGACTGCATAATACATATTCAACCAGATAGTACTTATACAGGGTGACTTCGAAGTTGAGTCATTTATTTTAACAGTGAGTAGATCTGATAAAAAGAAATGTTTTTTTCCTTTACCATTTTTCTGGTAAAATTAAAGTAACAAAGTTATAGCCCTTTGGAAGTTTGAGTACCGCCCTGTCTCAATAATAATATTATGTGCTCGTGTTTGGCGACAACGGATATAATCCGCCTTATCGGTTCATCGCATCGGAAACAAAAAAGCGAAAGAATTTGGAACGATGTTTTTACATTTATTTTATTCAGTTGTATACAGTCAGTGTCAGTCGGTAACGCGTGAGTGAATAGTGGTGTCTGTTGCGTGGCTAAAACGAAATAAAAAATGGCACATGTTTATGCAGATCGGTTTCCCAATCGAGTGCAACCAACCCCTCGTGCCTTTGTTAATGTAGTACAACGGGCTCGTGAATCAGGTGACTTAAGACCTCACAGGGGACGGCATGCCGGTGCTCCAAGACCTTACGATCAAATACAGGTCCGCACTGAAATACTTGTCGGGAGGATACTTTATAAAACAAGGTAACATTTTTTTTTATTTTTTTTTTATTTTTACACACATATTTTGGTTTATCTTCCTTCTACAATCATTATCTGAAAATTAATGACTCAACTTCAAAGTCATAAAATGTAAGCAATACGCGGCTTATAATGGATATATAGTAAGTCTTAGTCAGCTAAAAAGTAATAGTAGCATATCAACACTGCATAGTAAACTGGTCTTTTTCTTATCGTAGATTTATCCTAGAGCATACAATTCTTGATAATATTGTAACGAAAACACCGTTTTTACTGTCCATATCTAATTTATAACCACACCTATATGTGTATATATTGTTTAGTCGATTGCTATTAATTGTTGTATGTTTCCTTTTGTATGTGTTCCTGCGCTGTGAGGTTAAGTGGTAGAGCAGCCAGCTGGCTAAACTTCGCCTAGCAGTGTGTATGGATCAATAAAGACATTATTATTATTATTATTATTAGTATTATTATTATTACCTGCAACCATTATGACAAATTCGTAACCATAACCACCGGACTATATCATGTTGACTCATCAGTCACTGTCCGTTGACTGTACTACTTCTGCCATCTGTTCTTCAAAGGATGAACTCCGCATCTCTAAATAGAGCTCAATTCTTCTTGGAATCTTGTAGACAGCGGTCGATTCCTTTTGAAGCATGTCGAATGTTCGCGATGGCTTTGCGAACCGTCCTAGACGCGAACACGCTCCATACACGGTTTCGTACTATTGGTTGCCTAAAGTTGCAAGGGCATCTCATCGGTACCCCAAAGTTGTAGTTTATGAGGGCGCTAATATAAATACACACTGGTCCTAACTGGTCGGCTAGGCACACTAGTTGCAAAGACTCATTCACACCTTTAAAATTTTAACCTTGCCATGTGAGTATATTCTAAATATATTAATCCGTGTTAAAAGAGTCTTGAGCAAGTTCAGTACTATAAACGCTGGTGCGCACTTTGCAAGAAACAGTCAAGTGTTGGCGAGAACGGAGAACAGTCCTAGATACATGGCTGATAAGCTTCTCAACCGAGTCTCCAACGATTTAAAATCACAGCCACTGAATATTTTCAGAAAAACAATTAGGGAAATTTTACTGGAAAAAGATTTTAATAATTGTTATTTTTTTATTATTTGTCGTCTTATTACCAGTCGATTTTTGATTGCTTGTCCTTTATTCCATCTTTTTATATATACTTTTACATTTTTTATATTAATAATAGTCTTGATTCGACAATACTAGTAATAGATATACGAATTTGAGCGTAAATTAGCATTGTGATGTTTTGCCTTATCCTATAGCACATCTGTGATCAAACAGGACTAACAAAGTATCATTATTACTATATTTATGTCAATATCCCCTAACAGCTTTTAAAAGTAAATTGGATCGGGTATATACATTTTTACTCTTTCAAATTACTCGTGGATACTGATTTTTCTGAACCTTTGGCCTTCAGACTCTTTTGGCCGAAGGCTGAAGCTAAAATTTGGGTTGGATCTTATGGGAGATGGTCGGTAAGGCGATGAAAAATGTTATGAAAAAGCAGATGCCTAGAGCGACAAAGATACTCTGTTTCACAATTAATGTGGAGAATAAGGAAATATAGAATGTATACTGAGTGGCAAGAAAGTTAAGCACCCACGTATGTTTATCCGATTTCAACATTTTTTCGCATATAAATTCAGTGTCCCTTACTAGTAAAATGATTAAATTTTCAGCTTGATTCGTCAACTGACTGCAGAAGCTGGTTCAATAAAGTGTTTAGGATCCACGATTTCTTATACACTAATTGACATATCTGGGCATCGTGCTGAGCAGGTGGTCGATACCCTTATTCCAGGCTACTGCAACTTCATGAGTAAAAGCTGCTAAACTCTGTTGCGGGTATTGCAAATTCAAGAGCCTGCGACCTATCATGACCCAGACATGTTCAATTGGAGATAGGTCAAGCGATCGTGGTGGACAAGGTAAACGGTTGCAATGTTGATCCATGAAGGCTAACGATGCTCTGGCAACATGCGGTCTTGAAATTGTCTTGCAGCAAGATGGGGTTTTGGATGGTGTTTAAATATGGAATAAGATGAGGCTCCACTACTTCCTGAATATAGCGTCGGGCTGTCATATTGCCTCTGATGGAAATTAGTGGCGGTCTGCTACCATAAGCAATAGCACTCCATAGCATAACTCCCACTGTGTGGTGAACAGATCGCCCTGTACAGGGTTTTAATGGTCGGTCCTCCTCCAGCAATGCAGACTCTACCAGAACTGCACCTAAAATTGGAAAACAAGATGAAAACTTAGCTATGCCAGATACCAGCTGCAACTCTACCATCCAGAGGCTGACGACTATCATTGAAAAGCAGGCCCACCAGTTACAGCAGCAGACCCAGCAGATTGCAGACCAGGCGGATCTTATCAAGAGCCTCAATCATAGTATTGTAGAAATTCGCTTAGTGACAGCCTTAAACGTAGACCTGAAAATCAGGATCCAATTGACGACGACGCTCTTTCTGATGTCAGCGTACGGTGCGACAGGTGCCGTTGGTAGTGGTGATACTGCCTAAAATCGAAAAATCACATGAATTATTCATTGAAAAAGAACTAATAGGCCTCTCAATTAAGGTTGAGGTTCAAAAGAATAATAAACTCATTGGCCAGTGTTACCGCTGCCAGAGGTATGGGCATGGGCACGCCCAGTCTTACTGTACAACGCCCCCCAAATGTGTAAAATGTGCACAGAACCACTTAACACATGTGTGCTCCCAAACAGTCCAACGTGCAGGCACACTCCTAGGAGGAACCCCGAAAGGCGCAATAAATCTCATGCTGAAATGACAGCCAAGCCTTCAGCTCCTGTCACATCAGCCGCAGCTCCTGCTTTGAACCCTCAATAAGTAGACCTGGCGACCCCGCTCAAGTCACTCCGTCAGAGATTACTGTGGATGATGTTTCGATACCATGGGCTAACAAAGCCGAATACTTAGGCCTTACACTCGACAAGGGTATGACTTGGCAATCACACATTGAACAACTAAAAATTAAATTCCAAATTACGTTTCGACAATTGTATCGTCTTTTATGTAGAACATCAACATTGATTTTGGCAATAAGATTCGGATATGCAAAACCATCATCAGACCTGCAATAACCTACGCATGTGCGGCTTGGTGCTTTTAAGCTAAGTCGTATATGCGTAAAGTTCTGCAGAGTAGAACTCTCAAAACAATAACTAATGCCCCATGATATGTATCAAACGATACCATCCATAGAGATCTTGACACCCCTACCTTAGGGAATTCATCATAGGTATGGCACAGCGGCGTTACCAGCAAGCGAAATCGCACAGCAACCCTTTGTTGCGTGAAGTAGTGGATTACACAGTCGAGGAGATACGCAAACATTCCAGGCCGCGACTGGTACTGTGAACAAAATTAAATTCATGTTTAGAGCTTTTAAAAACCAAAGACCCAAAGTTCAGTTCCGGACAAGTCAAAAATTTATATAGTAACAGTTCTTAGATCTATCACACCTCAAATATTTATATAAAACAATTCCTTTTCTTTCTCTCCTCGCTCCTACTTCCTTCCTTTCTTTCTCCCTCTCCTCTTTCCCCTACAACCTGTCTGGTTTCTGGGCCACCAAACCTGACAGACTGACGACAGACACTGACATTACAGTGGCTATGACCTAAAGGCTAAAGCCTTCCGGACCGCCTTGAGAAGCAACGACGAGTAGTAGGTGTGGTGAACGTGACGCTCTCTGTCAAATTGTGGGTCACGTCTTTCACCACGTCGGCTCTTACTCTTACCCGACCATCGTGCATGCCCAGTCAGAAGCGGGGTTCATCACTAAAGACCATCCGATTGCATTCTCTGTCCCATAGAATTCCTCCTCTACACCAGAGCAAACGATTGCGCCGATGTATAGCTGTAAGAGGTAGCCCCCAATGTGGGCGATAAGAAAAAAGGCCACACTGTCGTATTCGGCGATATACCGTACGCATACCAACCATCCTTCCATGCTCTTCAAACCGCTGATTAGCGATGGCTCGAGTACTACTGAATCTGTCTCTCAGAGCCAGAAGTCTTAACCGGCGGTCTTGTCGCTCTGTGGTGCCTCTGGGACATCCAGATCCCTCGCTCGCTGTCGTCGGTCTTTGTGAGTCGACGCCCGTTCACACTGCAGCTTATTGCGTAAGGATCTGTTGGTCCTCCTAGAAACTTCTCTTATTGATAGACCGGCTTCACGCAACCCGACAATTCGACCCTGCTCACTGTCACTTAGCTGGGATACACGTCGAATTCTACGCACTCTAAGCATTTTGAACAATCACAAAAATGCTTCTCAATAAGCTACACGAAATTTAACATTTAACTGACACCGTAAATGTACGAAAACTGAATGCTTCTTTATCACCAAACAATACACTCAGCCACCAAAAAAATCTGGCCGTTTTATCACTTGTTGTTCATGGCAAGATAAATCGATATGTAAAAAATTCTTGAATTCTAATAAACGTTGGTGTTCACCTTGTTTTCGAATCTCTATACTTATATGAGCCTGGAGAAAAATACTCGAAAGCTTTGGTGTTACACAGATGCGTAACATAATATAAATTGTATCTTCCACCTGGCCAATTAGGTAGAAGTTATCTGGCAATGAGCAATTTGTTAATGTCACATTTTATCTCTGCAAGTTCACAGAGGGAGGTGTCTTAGATATATATAGCTTCCATTATGTCTGAAGAACATTCGCTGGTAATTTTTATTGCCTGCTCAGCTTCGTTTCTGCGCGAACGGAAAAACTAAGTTCTTAACAGGTAATGGGGTAAGTTTTCCTCAAGCGAAGTTTGTATTTGTCAAGATTTTATGAGCAAACCATTTTTTATGTTGCTAATTTATGCCTGTTCAGAAAGTGCATTAATACTCTCCTCGAGCGTTTGTTTTGTTCTTAAGCTTTTGTACCATGAAATATTGTTGGAAACAAGTAGCTCTTAACTTGCGTGTAGCAATGAGAAAATATTGTGCGGCCTTTAACAGTATTACGTAAGCCTTAATCGTGCTGATTATACAGGATGATTAAAGACAGCGATATTGCTGGAGTAGAAAGTACGACTAAAAATAGTATTGATACACCTCGCACTTTTGTTCATTGTCCGAGAGACCAATCCTAGAACATGCTGATAAGTAGACAAAAAGCAGAAAACAGCTGTCCATAGTTGGCTGTCTTTGGTCGGACGTACGTTAACAGCATGTTTACTTAACGTTGATAGTTTTTTTAGACTTAAGCTCTAGATGCCTCTATATTGGGGCCTTGGGATTGTAGTGAAGAAACATGTCTTAGGGACATGTTACAAACACTTGTAGTGGCGGTAAGCAGCACATGAGAAAACGGCCAGTGGCTCCCTCTGTAAACTGATCCGATGCAATCTGAAGAAATCCGAGGCTTAGGGGCAATTCGAGAAAATCGGACTGTATCCAAGGAGATTTTTTGGTCCAGTGGAAGAAGATCCAAACAATCAAGCAGATCTTCGACCTCACCTGGAGGAGATTCTGCAGACTGTGCAATCGAAAATATCTTTTGTTTTGTGAAACTATAATATCTCCCCTATTACACACAATTCAAACAAGGTACCTGAAAGCAAGGAAAACGAGGATTAGAGTACTGCGAATTTATTAAATCAGAGATCAAATGCCGTGTAGTAACTATTAAAAATACTCACGCGGTTGTTAATTGAATTATGCGTGATAATATCCAACACAGACTTGATGTTGATAAATTAGCTCTAAGACACATGCCTCCAGCGAATATGATATTTGCATTTTTTTCGTATTTAGAAGTGCCTATTATGTTTGCGTTAATTTGAAATATTTGAAAATAAAAATGTTTACGGTCGTAGCACCATTTTTCACACAAAAAATACTCAAATCGAGCCGCATTTCTATATATGTGCTGGACGCAAAGCGCGAAAACGGCCAAAGCTCGTTTTTTTGCTCAATCTTCGGATTCAACTATTTAAAACGACCAAAGCCCGAAATCCAAATGAAATTCGAACTTTGGCCGTCTTCAAGAAGCCAAACCTAGGATCGTGCAAATACGAAACGACCAAAGCTTATTAAATGCTGTTCGGCAACACTGTCAGTGTACAGTGTGAGTCAGTGCTTTGATCGTGTTGACACGAATCTTAGTAGTGCTCTTGTATTTACGTTTTATCTTATACAGCGTGGCGCATCGAAAACGTAACAGACGCATTTACTGGCAGCACAGGTTTTTTTTTGAAAAACGCTCAGACCCGTCGATTTTGTTTTCGAGGAAGACCCAAGCTTGGCAAAAAATCACGTTAGCACGTGCAGCCCCCTAAGCGGGGGTTACACCATCCCCAAAATCTTAAATGGAACGGGGGGTCGAGAGATACCTTATTTTAAAGGTATTTCAATCCCCTTTATAATGATATAAAATTAATGTACTTCAGTTCTGTAGTTTTGAAGATTTATTGATTTAAAGCTTAAATAAAACTAATACATCATCGTTAGTGGAGATCAATACATTTGGCAACAAAGTAATTTAAAAATGAAGAATGAACTGACCCGTTAGGCAAGTAAATGTTGAAAATAGCCACCATGACTCTCCATGCAATAATAAAGATGTTGCTCAAAACGTTGCCGCACATTTTGCAATATTTGAGGAGTAATTTGAAGGCACTCATTCACAATTCTTGGTCGCAGGTCTTCTAATGATGTTGGCTGAGTAGCATAGATTTTGCTTTTTAAATGACCCCTCATAAACAAAACCAAAGGTGATGAATTTGGCGATCTTGGGGGCCATTCAATGGCACCTGTTCTACCAATCCATCGATCTGGAAACGTCTGATCTAAATATTGTCGAACAAGTAATGCGTAATGTGGTGGGGCATCATCCTGTTGGAACATCAACCTATTCGCAATGTACCGCTGATCACTCTGATTTTCAATTATGGCTGTTAATGCAGGATCTATGACGTCTTCTAGTAATTCCAAATAAATTTCACCGGTCAAATTTCCAAGTAAGAAAAAATGACCAACTAAATGATAGCCAAAAATACCAGACCATACATTTAATTTTTGTGGCTGCTCTGTATGAACCTCATGATAAATTCTGGGAATACGAGTAGAATCGGACCAATATCGCCAGTTATGACGATTTACTACGCGATTTAAGAAAAAGGAACATTCGTCGGAAAAGCAAGTGTTGAATGGAAAATGTTCATCGTTTATAATTCGTTCACTCATATCTTCACAAAATTGTAATCGCCGATCAAAATCGTCTTCATTAAGTTCTTGTACCAGGTGATTTTTATACGGATGAAAACTATGGGCCTTTAGAATCCGTTGGACAGTACGTCGACTAACACCACAATTTGCGGGTACTTAACGTAGGATCTACATAAACTTGCCCCAAAACCCCAATTCTATTGCTTCGTTCCTTATGGGATTTTCAATGTTGCGTTTTTTATTGGCGACTGACCCAGTTTCCCAAAATTTAGCTACAACTTCTAGAACATATTTTCGATGCTCATTAAATATTTTTGCTGCTCTATTAGCGCACTGATTATTTCCGAAAAATATTTCGATAATTTCAACTCTTTCTGCTGTGGAATGTACCATGGTTAATTTATGTAATAAAGCATTACAAGTTATTTTAGCAAGAAAGTTTGGTCACATCAATCGCAAACTATGTACTAAATTCCTATTTAAAATAAGTACGAGATATTTCCTTATCTTTCTTCAAGAAATAACTTTTTTGCCACAAAAAAACGCTTCAATAGCTATTTTCAACAACAAGATGATAAACAAACCATGGGCGTAGTGTAGAAAAGCATTTACTTATTAAGTAAATTCTTTTAGTCAAATTTCTTCTGAAGGTAGTACAAACTAATCTGATGTACCTTTTAAAGTCCACTTTAAGCTTTAAATCAATAAATCTTCAAAACTACTAAACTGAAGCACATTAATTTTATATCATTATAAAGGAAATTGAAAGACCTTTAAAATAGGGTATCACTCGACCCCCCTTTCCATTTAAGACTTCAGGGTTGGTGTCACCCCTGCCCAGGGGGCTGCATGTGTTCATGTGATTTTTTGCCAAACTTGTGTCCCCCTCGAAAACAAAATCGACGGGTCTGAGCGTTTTTCCAAAAAGAACTGAGCTGATAGTAAATGCATCTGTTTCGTTTTCGATGCGCCACACTGTATTTTGCGATGTCGGCTGTAAAGATGAGTTTGAATTAAAATTAAATGCCTACATCCAGGAAAGTAAATCGAATACATTCATGTTGGCTCCAGAAAGGTACAATGAATTATTATCCGATATAAAAGTTTCTCTAGGTAAAAGAAGACAGGGAAAGTTACTTACGTCACTGGAGTATGGACGAATTAAGAGGTATGACATTTTAACCGCTGGGGACGTAGAAAAACTTATAAAAAAGCGAACTTCTATTGAAGATGAAATAAAATATTTTTTCCATATAGATGAACTGTATGAAATTATTCACAAGGTCCACATTGTTACGGGACATAAAATAACTCGGTGCATGGACAAAGCACTTAAAACAAAGTACTGTAATATTACGCGTGATATAACTGGTTCTTATTTACGCTTATGTGGACAATGCCAGTCGAAAAAAAAACATAGGGTCAGGCCAATTTTGAGCAACAACATGAACTCAAAAGGGCAGGTGGATCTTGTAGATATGCAAACAGAACTAGACGAAGATTATAAGTTTATTTTAAATTATCAGGTCCATCTAACAAAATTTTTGATTTTAAAACCTTTAAAATCTTTGATGTCAATTCTAATATAGGCATCTCTAACAGCTCAGATGTAGAAGAGGAAAATCATGCAATATCATACAAAATCTCAAGTGATCAAGCCAAACAAAAAGAAGTAAGTGATATTTCAACTATTTAAGTAATAGAAATAAATAAAACTTCAAATAAATTACTGCCATCTATATTTTTTACTCAAAAAAAAACATGTATGATTTGCATTCGACAAGGAAAAATTACCAAATCACGTGTAGCATCACCCGCTTCTCAGGGAAGGCAAGCCGATGAAATTCTCTAGAGGTCCAACAAAAAATTTGCTCCTGCTAGTGTTGGGCAAAAGGTTTTGGTTAGAATTGCAGATGTAGACAGATGGCGTGCTGCACCAAGAAACGTGATGGCTGTTGTTATGGAATGGAAATAAGACAGTAACCTATATCAACTTGGAACACCATCAGGTGTACTTGAAAAATTGTACTCAAGAAAAGAAATCCAAGTAGTATAGGTTCATAGACATGATGAATGTAGCAGAAAAAAAGTTAACACTAAGAACTGTCGCTGCTAAAGACTCTCAATCAAATCAAGGTTTTGTGAGGTGTGGTTGTTAAAACAATTGCGCAAACAAAAGATGCAATTGTATAAAAAAAGAGGTAAGGTGTAACTCAAAATGCCACTCATCAGCAAGTTGGAGAAATAAATAGCCAATACAAGTATTTGTTTTGTTTAGTTCTATAAATGTTGTTTCTACATACAAGTTTATGCCGTTTATATTTGCTAATTATTTCTGTATTTCTAGTTTAAGTAGTCATGTTATGTAACCTGTTTATATGTACGGAAAAATAATGTGGCTTACATGATGGTCTCTCCGTATAATTTGTTTTATTGCCAAATTTATAGCAAAAAATGTTTCCGGAACTACTATAGCCTTGAAATAAAATGCGCAGTTGAGTGTAATTTTTTCAATTATTAGGTTAACAAAAATGAGCGGTGGGTTTATAATGTCTTATATAATTTTAGAAGGGGGTTTGCCAAAAGTATTACGAAGTAATCGATGGGAGGTGGGAACAACATTTCGAAATAATTGCGTTACGTAATTTAGGTGTGGCCCCTCCACAGATTTTGAATGTTACCTAATTTCTATTGATTCACTAAAAATGTATGCCAAGCTTTGGTCGTTCCGTATTTGCACGATCCTAGGTTTGGCTTCTTGGAGACGGACAAAGTCCGAAATCGAAATGAAATTGGGGCTTTGGTCATTTTAAATAGTCCAATCCCAAGATTAAGCAAAAAAAACGACCATTGCAGAATTATGAACAACGGTACGGAGACTGGTCAAAATTACAGGTCCCTAACATACAAGTATAATCGAATGAAGGTACCTTTGACGGCCTTTCGGATACCATTTTTCTACCAGGCTACCACAACCATTTTAAGCAAATGTAAAACTATGTTAGTATGTATTACATTGTGTATCTTGCATGACTTTTTACACATACTAAATAATCAGCTACAAAATCGCGGCATTTCTGTTTTAAAGGCAGCGGTTGTCCTGATATTTTTTGACACCTTGAAGCAGTGATACCTCTATAAATTTTGCAATCGCGAAATTTCAGAAAATGAGATAGCAAGGATGACATCACTAAAAATCATATCACTCGTTTTCGTCGGTCTGTCTGACGGACAGATCCGCTGATCTTATAACCGACTATAACTTGGGAAGTACTACTTGGATTTCGATAAAAATTTTATACAATGTTACTAATATGTTAGTAACGCAAAAGCTGTAAAGTTTTTTGAAATTGGTCGAGTAGTCACAGAGAAAAGGGCCCAAAATGAAAAAGTAAGAATCGCTCAAACTTCTGTTTTTTTTTTGACGTTTCATAGGGTCCTGGTCATATTTGAAATAAAATTTAAGGTAAAAAGCTTTGGGGCGGAGTTGTAAGGGTTTGGGGTTGTAAAGGGGTGGGGAGAGTTTATCTTAATTTTTGATGTTGGTACATTTATATGCTCCCAAAATTGGTAATTGTATGCACCTATTACTTCGCACATGATAGATTTCTCTGTACAATAGCCCAAAAAAACAAATCTCTGTGGCAGCTGCTACTGGCGTCGTGCGCCGACCATGATGAGTGTTCTGGTATTGAATCATCGCGCTACCTCGGTGCCACGTCTGCCTGTTAGGTACAGGGAAGAAGCGACGTTTCCGGATGCTCTACTGGTAGGGCAGGGAAAGAATGTCTTTGGACCTGTTAGCCTGACTTTTTTCTCAGAGGGTCTAGTTTGTGCTCAGCATAATCCTTTATGTACTGATAAGGTCGTTGCGTGACAAGTGCAGAGTCAAACTACTTGACGCCATTTTTAAATACAGCTAATTTGGAGCTCTTTCTTCAGACGGCGCTCATGCACATTTGTTTATTTTCCAACATCGCTTGGTAGCCGAGGGCCTCAGAGACCGCTGGCGAGAACAACAAAATGGCTACCGCGGTGGGAAGAATAACATTTCAACCAGTAGTGTATCATAATTGGAAATACTAACGCGCATAATATGGAACTGATGTTTCCTGAGCCCCAAAGGAGATAGATCTCGTAAGCGTAGCAGACATCCTAAAAGTATAAAGGAAAATCTTTGAATGTAAAGTTGAACTCAAAATAGCTACTTTGAGTAAAATCATAAAGCTATCGGACGGCGTCACTGGTGTTCATATCAATTTTTTGATTCTACTTACCGGTGAAACAATAAGCTTTCTACTTTCAAACTGTAAAAACACAAAAGCTCCATTTACACGACGCTGCACACACAACCTCAGTCACACACACATACACACACACCCTCCTACCCTGTGCGGTCCCTCCACGACCCCTGTTCCAGGCAACCTCAAACCACAACCTCAGTCGAAGGTCAAGCTAGTTATAATAACGCACCCAACGTCGCCAAACTTCAGGCAAAGTCTTGGTATACGAGGTTTGTAAGTTAAGTGATGAGGCTGGCAACGTAGCGTCCGATCTGGCAACACTGGAGGCGCCGGGCTTGGAAGGCAGTTAGGGAAACATGTGATCCGTCTTCAGAACAAGTTTGAACTCGCTCGAGTCATTTGGTTGTTCGTAGCGATTTTTTTTAAACAGGTTTTTTTATTGTGTTCGAAAAATGAGTAAGATCAGTTTCGAGCAACGGTATGCTATCAGACTTGGGCACAGTGCAATGAAAACTGTTACTAAACTTCAGCACGTCTACGGAGATAGTGCTTTGTCCAGAGCTCAGGTTTTTCGGTGGTATAAGGCATTTTCACAAGGGAGAGAGTCGATTGAACATGTACCACAGAGCGGAAGGCTTTCATCTTCAAGAACCGATGGCAATATCGTCAGAATCCGGGATTCTGTGCGTTCAGATCGTCGGTTGACAGTCAGAATCATATGGGAAAAGTTTGACTCACACCATTGTTCATCAGATCAAGAACAACTGGGTGTTGCATCAGGATATTGCTCCTTGTCACACAGCAATGTCAATAAACCGGTTTTTGTCAAGTAAAAACATTCTTGTGGCTCCTCGGCCTCCTTAGTCGCCTGATTTGAGTCTTTGTGGCTTTTCTCTCTTCCTGGAGTTGAAAATTCACCTCAAGGGAATTTTGAGACATTTTGGGACAATCGAAAACCGCTGTAACTGACCAGCAAAGGCTATTCCAGTATCGGAGTTCCAGCACTGCTATGAGGAGTGGAAGGGCGTCTTCAGAAGGAACTTATTTTAAGGGTGACAATATGAAATTGTAATTATATTTAAATAAAAAATTTAAAAAAAATCAGTCTCGTCACCTAATTTGGGTACAGACCTCGTAGATACACTGCTCTTGTAAATGTTTGAGATATTCGCTCGGACACTGATTCAAATTCATAAACATACTTTTATCATACTTTCTAGGCGCATACATATTCTGGCTTAGGCTGTGTTCCTATTTAATATATATACATATATATATATATATTACGTGAGCAGTAATATATATATATATATATATATAGAATCTACAACGATAAACGTTCAACTGGTTTTCCACCTGTGAATGATGACAACGTAAAATACCATAACAACAACATACCAACGTCTGACATGACTATCTTTTAAGCAAATATGTCTATCGCTACTTATCGTCGGTGAGCCAGGCCAGTCTCCAGTATCTCCAGTTGAATCAGAAACGAGATAACTGATACTTCCTGTCTAATAAAAGACCTTGAGGTTATCGGTGCCTAGAGACTCTGGATCTTAATGTTTCTTGGATACGGGTCTCAGTATAAAAGATCCTAACAATATAAAATCTTGACGGTCTATTAGATCGTTTCGTATCCGTATAAACCAGCTTTTAAACTCCAGTTACATAATAAAAACCAACCAAATGCTAAAATAGTTCCATCCTATTTTATGTCGGGAATAATATATCTGTTACGGACATTCAATTTTATTATTCTCCTGCATAATTCATGTTCGCATAGCGAGAACAGCGAAGCATTTTTTATGAAGCATCCCTATGGAGAATGCATTTGGTACATTCTATGTTAAGGGAATGGATCACCCCGCAGAGAGACTTGTAATCTGCTAGGTAACAGCTCAGTGACAATGCTTTTGTAACGTGTGGTAATTTTTGACTTGCCGCAGTCGGACGGATGAAACGTCTGAACCCTTCAAGGCTGCATCACGCTTTCCTTTTATCATGCTTTATCGTATTAACATAGCTCTTTCTCTTGTCAGTTATTGAAAACGCAGGTGTTTGGATAAAGGGTTTTCCTGACGTTTGACAGTACTGGCAGCCTTTTTTCAGAAACACAAAAATAATAAATCAATTTTAATCTCCAAACTGTATTAGAGTTGTCTCATGAGTCTGCGTTCTCTGAAATTTGATTATTGTCAGATGTAAATAGTTGCTTACGTTATCCTGTATACTGTCGCCATGCACCAGAAGAGAGTATCTGCTGATTTCACATTTTACAAAAGCGATGAGAACGTGTTGTAATCCTTCTCAGATTGTAACGTTTTAAGGAAAAATAATACTTATGGTCTGTACTCGGTTAAAATTGATAATATATTCTAATGAATCCACTAATTTTACCGGTGATGCCTATCTACAAATAAAAAAACCATACACCCCAGAATTGTCTGAAATGCGGTTTTTTAATTAATATCGCACGTTTGGCTCAGATTCGATCATCACCATCGGGATCCTGGAAAAACTTTAAATTCAAACTACTTCCGGAGAGAGACAATAAAGAAACAAGATTTCCCAAAATCGTTTTAATCTTTTTCTGACTTGATGTTTAGTGAGAGCGGGGAGGGTCGAATTTGATACAGCCTGAAAGGTAATTAAAGTTATTATGAATTTAGCGTGATTAGGTGTATGTCTTACAGTATATGCATTGTTTTGGTTGTAAATTAAATCTCAGTAATACGGTAAGTAGGGGTCATTGACTATGTTTTTATTTATTGTTGTGCAGATGCTGTATTCTAATTTGAGAGGATCGTAAAAATGCTAGATAATGTAAGAGAAAAATTTTTGATTTTCGGTATTTTTATATACTGTATTTTGTCATCGAAATGAGCTTGAGCTTCTATGTGCCTTACATATTATAATGAAGACATATCATTTTTACATTTTTGCACTTACTGCGCTCTGGCTTATGATGGCGGTACTTAAATTTCGCCTTTCGAAATTTTACTTTTTAAAAAAGTTCAATTTTGATTTTTAAGTTACAGTGCAAAGATACAATACTTGAACTGTATAATGAAATAACATATTCTGGCAGCTCAGTTTTTTTTTGAAAAACGCTCAGACCCGTCGATTTTGCTTTTGAGGGGGACAAAAGTCTGACAAAAAATTACGTTAACACGTGCAGCCCTCTGGGCGGTTGCGACACCAACCCTAAAATCTTAAATGGAAAGGGGGGTCGAGTGATACCTTATTTTAAAGGTCTTTCGATTCCCTTTATAATGATATAAAATTAATGTACTTCAGTTCAGTAGTTTGAACATTTCTTGATCTAAAGCTTAAATAAAACTAAAACATCATAATTAGTGGAGATAAATACATTTGGCAGCAAAGTAATTTAAAAATGAAAAATGAACTGACCCGTTAGGCAAGTAAATGTTGAAAATGGCCACCATGCCTCTCCATGAAATAATAAAGATTTTGGTCGAAACGTTGCCGCACATTTTGCAATATTTGACGAGTAATTTGAAGGCACTCATTGACAATTCTTTGCCGCAGGTCTTCTAATGAGGTTGGCTGAGTAGCATAGATTTTGATTTTTAAATGACCCCACATAAAGAAATCCAAAGGTGATAAATCTGGCGATCTTTTGGGCCATTCAATGGCACCTATTCTACCAATCCATCGATCTGAAAACGTCTGATCTAAATATTGTCGACCACGTAACGCGTACTGTGGTGGAGCACCATCCTGCTGAAACATCAACCTATTCGCAATGTACCGCCGATCATTCTGATTTTCAATTATGGCTGTTAATGCAGCATCTATGGCGTCTTCCAGTAATTTCAAGTACATTTCACCGGTCAAATTTCCAGGTAAGGAAAAAGGACCAACTAAATGATCGCCAAAAATACTAGACCAAACATTTAATTTTTGGTGCTGCTGTGTATGAACCTCCTGATAAATTCTGGGATTAGAATCGGACCAATATCGGCACTTATGACGATTTACTACGCCATTTAAGAAAAAGGAACATTCGTCGGAATAGAAAATGTTCATCGTTTATAATTCGTTCACTCATATCCTCACAAAATTGTAAACACCGATCAAAATCGTCTCCATTAGGTTCTTGTACCAGGTGAATTTTATACGGATGAAAGCTATGGGCCTTTAGAATCCGTTGGACAGTACGTCGACTAACACCAAACACAGTCTCCAATTTGCGGGTAGTTAACGTAGGATCTACATAAGCTTGCCCTAAAACCCCCACTTCTATTGCTTCGTTCCTTATGGAATTTCAATGTTGCGTTTTTTATTGGTGACTGACCCAGTTTCCCGAAATTTAGATAAATATTTCGATAATTTCAGCTCTATTTGCTATGAAATATACCATGTTTAATGTATGTAATAAAGCGTTAGAAGTTATTTTAGCAACAAAGTTTGTTCAAATCGGTCGCAGACTATGTACTAAATTCCTATTTAAAATAAGTACGAGATATTTCCTTATCTTTCTTCAAGAAATAACTTTTTTGTCACAAAAAACGCTCCAATAGCTATTTTCAACAACAAAATGATAAAAAAACCATGGGCGTAGTGAAGAAAAGCATTTACTTATTAAGTAAATTCGTTTAGTCAAATTTCTTCTGAAAGTAGTACAAACTAATCTGATGTACCTATTAAAGTCTACTTTAAGCTTTAAATCAATAAATCTTCAAAACTACTGAACTGGGCTTTGTTCTATCACAACGTAAGGGATTTGTAACCATATAACTCCTCCATCCTTTAAAAGGAACTCGAGGGTGGAAACACTTTGGTTCCGTCCACCCTTGTAGTAATGTTCCGTGGTTCCCCTTTTTTGATATTCTTGAACAGGTACCACTTGGTAAAAATTTATGTAGCTGATCACCAAAAGGGCAAGTGCTGAGATAATACCCAAAGATGATCTTGAGTTGATTATATGGAAATAAACCTCTACTAAACATTCTCCGTCGGAGTCTTGAAGTTGGATTTGGTGTAGCTTATATAGGGATACTTTTTCTAGGGCAACCCTCTTGATCAGAAGTCTTGATTTCTGCTAAGGCGATCGAGTGTCCAGGTATAACTCCTGTTTTATTTTTGTACGTTAATTTTGGTGTCGTAATGTAACAGTCTGGAGGAACAGTAATTACGTATAAACCTCGCAGCATGGATACTTTTTCTTCTTCACATGTTCCATGTTTATTAATAGCAGGGAAGTCACACAATCTAGATTTTCACGCATAGGCAACATCTAATTCTTCTGGTCTTGAAGATCCAAACATGCTTCGTCGTCGTATTGACAGTGCTCGTTGCTCAGGGTAAGAAATGACGAAGGAGGTACGAGAATTCACGTGGAACAGAAAATAGGTGAAAATTACTAAATGTATCGGGGTTTACTAGCGGAAAATTTAATGAGAAAATCACCTTGTCATTTGCCAAAATTACTTTGATTTTGGCTAAGTCATCATATTTAAGAAAATCTTGACAAGGATACATAATCTGAAGATAATTATGTGATTGAGATAATGAATTGATTGTTTCTTCGAGCTGCTCAGGAGAAAATTATGATGCAATATCTGATCAGAATGATGACATGTAATGTGATATAGCGAATGATATTACATTCAGGGCTATTCTTAAATGTTCAGTTTTATCGAATACATATATTTTTTGGCTTTAGGACATTACGTTCCAATAGCCAGATCCAATTGTATATACGTATACGTATATTTAATTCCAGACAAACACATAAACACATGACCAATAGCACGATATTCTGACCCACCCAGCCAACCCAGATCCATGTTATCGGATATTGACTTTTGGTTATCGATTACTGTAGTAATTGTTTTATTAACATAACCTATAAAATCTGTATTCAAAGAAAAAAAATTATTTATTATTTATTTATTATTATTTTGTTTTGTCTAGATTCCAGTTCAGAGATGCTGCCATATATTTCTGTACCGTCTTCATTATCCATGTTGCCAGTTAAAGACTTGATCAAAGAATCAAGAGCGTTAAGAATTCCTCTTTTCGATCTTTCAGAAATATAGATAGACTTGAACTTTTGATTAACAACAGAATTTCATATTCCACATGTCTATAAGAATTACTTCTATACAAATTGTTAGTAATATTGATTACTTCATCTAACTGAAAATATTAGTTTGTTATTGTATCTATTTGACACTGTATCGGGGATTTGGAGATATAATGTAGGAATGTGTGGGACGCAATTTTTACTCTTGCTGTTCCCAACTTAATAGGAGGAGCTCCGGGATTCTCGTTGAGGCCAACGATTTGGACTTTCTATCACCTGTCAACTTTGGTGGAGGTTTAAAAATTTACTTATGGTACTATTTTGGGGTGTCGTTACCGTTAGGTCGTTTGTCGCTAAAATATGTTCCGGTCTGTAAAGCGGTTTGGTCTTAGACTGACGGTCACTAAGTTTCCCATAACCGGTACTTCCAGGTTGTACATCAGGGGGATTGTTTTTTTTTTCGTTGGCTTTTTCAATGAGCTTAGCTTTTTTGAAGATTAGTCTGTCGGGTATCGACATGTAAAGATTATTCATAATTTCTTTATTTTTGCTAAGTTTAAAATTGATCGGTTGAACATCATCGTTTATTACGATGGGCTCTTTTAAATCGTGATGGACTAATATAAGATCGACTGGTTTATGTCTAGTAGCAGAATGAATCGAATTGTTATATCCGATAACAGCATATAACAATTTTGCCTAATTTTGGTTTTGTTACGTTCAAAACATGAAGGTGTTCAATCAACGTATAATGAAATCTTTCTACGATCAAATTGCTATTAGGATTGCTTGGTAATATGTAATGCCAATCAATATTGTAAAGCTTCGAAAAATCTTTTAGAGGATTCTGTGTGAATTCCGTAGCATTATCTGGAACAATGTTTTCAGGGATTTTATACCAAGAAACAAATTGTAAGATCCTTTGGTAAACATGCAAGACAGATAGACTTGGTAAGACATAGGCTTGTGCAAATTTCGGAAAGCTATATTGATAAACGCTGGATGACGTTTATATGATGTCTGTTTGCAAACAGAGCAGCTGTAACAAAATTATTGACATCATCCGATAACTTGGGCCAATAATATTTTTGCTTTAATGTCCTGATAATCTCGATAATGCCTCGATGACTTGTAATACCTTCATGTTATTTCTTTAAAATTTCTTGCTGAGAATTTTCGTTTGTTATATCGTACAACAAGATATTAGACTTGATCAATTTGAAAGCCGAATTCTTAAAAATGGGAGAAATAAACACAGATCGTTTTTGTACAAACTTCGATTATAGTCATTTTGAAAATAAAACACACACTGTCTATTTGGTACACCATAATCTTTTAGAAATTAAATTTTTAATTCCAATTGTCGGGTTATTTGGAACCTTTATTATTATTTTAGAAATAAAAGGCTTTTTCAGTGATATTTGTATGAGGTTTTCGATACTAGTATGGGCAGTTCCGTCTCCATTCTCTTCGTTAGAATCGAATTGTGCTAATCCAGATGTGTGATTAAGGTTTTCGGTATTTCGAGAAGGTTTGGAATCTACAGTACGGCCTGTTGAAGGTTGATTAGTATCGTCAAGTATAGGGTTTCCGTTAAATTCGTCCGTATACTGTAAGATAGGGGTAAGGTCTGATTGGGTTTCGTTGGGGTGTAACTCAATCCGAGAAAGAGCATCGGCATTGGTATTTTTCTTGCCTTTTTCATATATAACTTCATAGTCGAAATCCCCATCTTATTAGTCTAGAGTTAGGTTCTTTAATATTCCATAAATACTGGAGAGGCTTATGATCACAGACATTTTTGAACTTACGTCCAAATAGATAAGGTCTATGTATTTTGTTACCCCACACAATGAGACGCTCTTTTTCGATGGTAGATTGATTTTGTTCTGATGCTGAATGGGTTGTAGATGCATAAGAAATTGGTTTATCTTGTCCAACTGGATCTTGTGACAAAATAGCTGATATGGCAACATTGCTTGCATCAGTGGTCGGAAGGAACTCTTTGGAAAAATCAGGATAGGCGAGTACTGGTTCGTATGTCAGTAGAGCCTTACAGTCTTCGAATGTCTTGATAAACAAAGGATCACTGACATTTATTTGAGCACCTTTTCTCAAACAATTTGTGAATGGTTTCGTGATATGAGCAAAAGTTTTGATACATTTTCGAGAATAGCCTAATAAGCCTCGAAATGATTTAATTCATCGAGTTGTCTTTGGAATAGGATAATTAATTCTAACACTGATCTGATCAGGATTGAGCTTGATCCCATCCTGAGTGATTATGTGATCAAGAAAGGCAACTTCTTTTTTCAGAAATTCTGATTTATCGAGCTGAATTTACAACTTTCTCTCAATTTTTGAAATACTTTTTTCAAGTTACTTATGTGCTATTGCAATGAGGTGAAGAATACAATGATATCATCCATATAGGGTTTGTCCGGAAAGTAATAGGACTCATTTTCTTCCGCCATGACTGTACTTCGGAGCGTGCGCGCACCGACTGGATTCGGTAGAGGGCGTTCCTAGCTAACGAATGAGCGGCTAGTCAGTTGTTTCTGAGCACTTGGAGAGTCAGGACAGGCATTTTCGCGCGACGTGTTTCTGTGAGTGGTGCAAGCCGAAAATGCAGCGTTCGTTAGAGCAGAGGCACGCGATTAAATTCTATGTGAAACTCGGTAAATCTGCGACAGAGACGATTGATATGATCAAGCAGGCTTACCGAGGTGTTACTTTAGCAAGAAGTGGTGTGTTTCGGTGGCACCAGGCCTTTATGGAGGGCCGGGACGAGATCGCTGATGAAGACCGTGCTAGAAGACCTTCGGCTTCGACAAACACCGATAATGTGACAAGTGTGCGCAAAGTTTTGAACTCAGACCGTCGACTAAGTATTTTAATTGCACAGATGTTAAATTTACCAAAATCTCTGGTTCATGACATTGTGACACAGCATTTGAACATGCGCAAGGTGTACGCGAGGATGGTCCCAAAAGTGCTCACTGACGACCAGAAATTGCGGCGTGTGGAAGTGTGCCAAGAAAATTTGAACATGTGTGAAAGTGACCCCAATTTTTGAATAACGTAATCACATTTGACGAGTCGTGGATCCTTGAGTATGATCCCGAGACAAAGAGGCAATCTTCCGACTCTCACACGATGGCATCTCCTCGCCCAAAAAAGGGAAGAATGAGCAAATCCAAAGTGAAAACGATGCTCATTGTCTTTTTTGACATCAAAGGCATTGTCCACCATGAATTTGTTTCTCCTGGATAAACCGTCAACGCCAAGTTTTACGTGGAAGTGCTCAGGAGACTCAAAAGAAGGGTCAGTCGGGTCCGACAAGACATCGCCGACTGGAAGTTGCACCACGACAACGAACCGGCTCACACCGCCTTTCTTCTGAACAGCTACCTGACCAAGGCCGGCATCCCAACGCTTCCGCAGCCGCTCTACAGCCCAGATGTGCGCCCCCGGACTTTTTTTTGTTTCCTCGCCTGAAAAGGCTGATGAAAGGCAAGCATTTTGAGACGACAGAGGGGATCCAAGCAGCATGCACCGCGGCTCTCAAGGCTCTTCCGGAGAATGCCTTCTGTGACGCCTTCAATGCTTCGAAATCGCGCTGGCAGCGCTGCATTGGGGGTCCAGTGGCAGCAGCGGTGGCCGCAGTAGTAGATTGTTCGGTCTCCTGATCAGTCGCCGTGCGCTGTGCGGGTTCGAGTCCCGTCCCAGGAGAAATTTTTCTCTTGGCTATGGATGTTGTGATTGTCCGTAGGTGGCAGATGGTCTCTGACTGTCGAACGCGGAGGTACCACCCGGCGGTTTTCGTAGGCGGAACCAGAATGTGTGCATGTCGCATGCACACGTGTTCCCTCGCCCGTCCGTGTGGCGTCCCCCCTTTCCCATGTATCCCCTATAGCCCCACGGTACCCAATGGGTGCTTAGGCCTTAGGCCTACGTGGTAGTTGGAATATATAAAAAAAAACCTGCAACATTAAATTCGGCAAATTACTTAAAACTATTGAGAGACACATTGTCGAGACTTTTAGCAGAAGAACCAGAGGATTCAATACAAACAATGTGGCTACAAAATGACGGATGCCCAGCCCATTAGCCCATTTTGCACGTGAGGTGAGGGCCTACCTTGATGAGGCTTTTCCTAGGCGGTGGATTGGCCGTCTGGGACCAATTCTATGGCCACCAATGTCGCAGATCGAAACCTTCTAGATTTCTTTTATTGGGGTTGCCTCAAAGATAAAATTTATTCGCGACCAAACACACCGATTGGATCCCTGGAAGAATTAAGAGAGCGTATTAACCAGGCTGCACAACAAATTTCTGTTATGAGCTTGCAGCGCCTAAAACAAAATTTTTTGTGCATTCGTACTGGTGGCAGACACTTTGAACATCTTTTATGAGAATCGTAATTGGTTACTTCTTTATTGATGCTTTTGGTTGATTAAAGTTGAAAATTGAAAGTACTTTTCCGTGTTTTACCTTACATTGAAATACCAGTTTTTGATTCTTATACTTTTTTAAACAAGTATTGAGTAGTTTGAACATTCGATCAACGTGAAAAGCAATTATGATTTGAAAAGTGTAATTCTGAAACTCGACCCATTTCGCCCTTGCACTCTAAGAATTTTGATTCTCCTACTCTGTTGAGGTAAATTACCTGATTTGTACCATTTTCGAATCTTCATTAACTGGGCTATTTTTCGGAGAGGTTTGCCAAACAAGTCCCATACATTTTTCTTATACCACTGTTAGTCGAACTTACAAGAAACTTTTTGGTGCAGAAAAAAAATTTCAAAATAGCGCTGCGATATCAAAATTACGTGACTTTTAGAATAAAACTGTTTGCAGCTTCATGCTTCAATCATTCGCTAATAATAATAGTGAAAAAAAATGAAAATAAACCCTAAACGCGGCACCTGTCGTCGAAAGTTTGACGAAAGTCATACTTTTTCAAAAAACTGATTTTTTGTTTTAACGCAAAGGTTACACGTTTTTTTTGTCAGGTCTTTACCGCAATTGAGAGGTCATTATCTAAGGTATCTCTCATTGCAATTTGATTCAAATATTCTGGGACACCCTGTATGTGTGTAGAGACAAGATGCAGGACCGAATTGCTGCAGTTTTATTGCTAATATACAGGGTAGTCCAGAAAAAAATCCTGCTGTTGCAAATAGGTCACGTCAAGACCTACTACATGACAACATTTTCATCTTCGAGATTTTTAGCCTTTTTTTTAAATCTGGCCTGCGCTCAGCTAATTCCGTGCAATTTCTACAAATAACAGCCTTTTTACACCAGGTATAATATTACTGTGTTAGTCAAAAAAATTGGTTGGATGGTATTTCATGGATTGGAGGCAAAACATTTTTTGTTCTAAAATAAAGTTGCTTCAAAAGTGTTGTTATATGTAGGAGTAGCATGGGAGTAACTTAATGAACGCCACTTCATCAATAAAAATCAAATGCTGAGATTCTAAACAACTTTTGATAACGCAACAGTTTACCGTACAGTAGGCCTTGACTTTATCTATTTGCAGCTGCTGTTCACCCATCAATTAGTTCTGGACACGGAGTGTAAAGCTCAAACCAGATCGGTGTCAATATGTCATCGTTGACTCTGTCTCCTGAAGCTAGTTTGTATAGCCAAAAGGAAGTGTAATAGCGCCTCCCAACATACCACCTCGATAGCTCTATCTTAGCTAACAAGATTCATCCAAACGCGGGTAACCGAGCTTTGAATTGCCGGACTCCAGATTACTGCTTGGACAGGAATTGATACGAACGTATCTCGTCAATCGCAGCTACCGAAAGGCAAAAGTTCATTTGTTTAGAGCTAGGTAGTACGTTGAAATTTGCAGGGTCAGTGACAACCTGTTTGGCAGTACAGCACCTTATAACCTTTGTTTCTGTTCTTGCCCAGAAAAAATGAAACTTTGAATGTATTCCTTTTTCGGTGTTCACACAAAAAAGAAACACCCCGGTAGCTCCCGGTAGCACAGTTGTAGGCATGAAAATCAAAAGCAGCGTGTGTAAAAAAAATTATTTGGCATTGTGTGGGGAGAGTAAACAGAACATATCAAGTTCTAAAACAGGGTATTTCCATTACATTTTTAGTAAAACAACGACTAGTTATATCATATGATAAGCAATTTTTGTCAAATAAATGAGGCAGTAAGCCAAGACGTGAAGAGATTTGTGTTGGCTTCTTGATATACTAAGTGCAGACAACGGTCACTCTGGGATCAGGAATGGAACAGTATTGTCTTTAGTGACGAGTCTCGATTTTGTTTAGGCATGCACGATGGTCGTGCCAGGGTTAGAAGGCGACGTGGTGAAAGGAGGAATCCACAGTTTTTGTTGAAAGACATGTTCATCACACTATTGGAGTTATGGTTTGGGGTGCTATAGCTTATGGTTCCAGGTCACCTTTAATCTTCATCAGAGGTAACATGAACACGCAGCGTTATATCCAAGAAGTTCTAGAACCCCATCTTTTACCCTGTGTTGACACCCTGGCAGATATAACTTTCCAACAATATAATGCCCGACCACATGTTGCAAGAGTCACAATAGACTTCTTTCAACATAATGATGTCACATTGTTACCATGGCCACCAAGATCTCCCGACTTATCTCCAATTGAGCACGTATGGGATATGATGGGTAGGAGATTGCTCAATTTGCCACGTCCTCCTCCGACTCTAGAAGCACTTCGAGAGGAGTTGGTGGTTGCCTGGAATGAGATACCACAGAAGGACATTGACCACCTGATCAGAAGCATGCCCAGGCGCGTTGGAGAATGCATAGCACATCAGGGTGCATCCACACATTATTAAAGGTCAAAGGGCTTTAAAGCAGTGCAATCATTTTGAAATTTTTATCATTTACTTATTATGCTTCATTAAGTACTTATACAAAATTTTATTAAAATAAAACCATTTAAACTGGGTGTTCGGATTTATATGTCACTTAGTATACATGGAAAGTCAAGAAGTCATGATTGTCATACTGCTAAGTGCAGTAGATTTGTTGGCTAGGGTATGAGTGTAGTCGTAGCTCAAAGAGTAGATCGTGACGTTAATAGATTAGATTTAAGTAATGTATGCAAGGCCAAGGGTCACGGTTAAAGCTAGGAAGACGATATGGGCAAGGCCTGGGTGAGCATATTAGGAGATGGCGTCCAACCATTTTGTGTATTCAGACACACGCACACTTAAATCAATTTAGCACATGGTGCTACTCTTAATGCACGTCGTTAGCAGCGTAGCATATTATGTTTTGTCTATGTGGTGCACAAACATGGAACATAAAATAGTTTCGCAGGCAGATTCTATTAAGGTCATGGACTTTTAGTATCGGTTGTAAATACGAAACAACAGTTGTATGAACGCTGAAACTGTTACCACCTTAAGAGATACCTCTCCTATAAAGCTAATCACCTCAATGTTATAGCTTTCAGCCAAAATACATAGGAAGTTATAGTTGCGGCTCTTTGGCAGCGGACTGCAGATTTATTCATTCAATACATAGCTAACCTATAGCCTATTCGTAATAAATTTACTCCCCGGCACAACAAAGATTCAGCGCGGCATAGTGGCAGCCCCCTTAGCGTTCCAATAGCTATTGGTGCAAGATAGAAATCAGGCTCAGTGCATAGATAGCATGTGATTATACATTAGCATGTCGTCTACGGATACAGCAGATGAAACTGAGAATATTCTCGCAATGCTTCCTTCAGCCATGCTTCCTCTTCAGTGACGTATCCTCCCCGAAAACGTGACCAGAAGGGACGTTTGAATATTCAGACAAAAGAAATTGTCCTTAACGTTCATAAGAGCAAAATATTAGAGCATCCTGAAATGAAAATTCATGATATTGAAAGACTTGTGGCGAACAAAATAGGCTTATGCCATAAGACAACTTTCAACATTGTTAAAGAATATAAAAAAAAAACAAAAAAATAGTCTCCACCACACAAGACGCTGTATTAAACGAAGCTGTTGGATACAGTTGATAACCTTGATCGGAATATCATCAGATGCAAAGTCCATTTATATTTTTGCAGGAACTTCCCACCATAGACCAAGTATTACAGGAGGTTAATAGTGATGAAGACTTAACTACTTTCAAAAGGACCACATTCTATAGTTTCAGAAGAAATTAATTTCTTGTATAGAAAACGGGACAGAAATAGTATTTTGTTGGACAGCCAAGAGATTATTTTATGGAGAAGAAATCAAGAATCAATAAAGTCATACCTCGACCAGGGCAAGGAGATTTGTTACATTGATGAAACCTGGACAAATGCATGACATACAAAACCTAAAGTATGGGCTCACTCTACAATTAAATCAGCAAGACAGGCCTCCTTGATGGTCTAACCACTGGCCTAAAGAATCCGTCAGGTACGTGTATCTAACCAATTCGTCATTTTTATTGTAAAAGTGAGTCAAGCCCAGGTTGAAAACTTAGCTACACCATACTCAGCTATATCTGGTAGATTTGGAACCAACACCAACACTCTGCTTGTATTATTATTAGTTTTCTGGAATACTATATGAAATAATTATTTCCAGGAAAACTAAAACGATTTGTCATTTGAGACAAAGGAAACGACCGACTACCTTGAAGAAATGGGCAAGAGTTCATTTGAACGATAGTTTGAAGAAACGTTCCCAAAGCTTGACAACAATGCCGTCGTTGTACTTGATAATGCTGCATACCACACTAGAACACCAGAACAAATTCCCACAATGTCAACAAGAAAGGCAGAAATTCAACAATGGCTCCTATCAAAAGACATTAGTTTCAATGGAAATATGGTCAAAGCAGAACATATACATCTAGTCAGGCAGCACAAACATAATAATAATTATTGCCAAAATGGCTAAAAACCCAAATAAGACCGTTTTAAGACTACCCCCTTATCACTGCGAAGTAAATCCCATTGAAATGTTTGGGAAAATATAAAAAAACTATGTGGTTTCAATCAATCGAACCTTTAAATTTTCTGACGTGAACAATTTTTTTATGAAGCTGTCAACAGAGTGACGGCAAAACATTGGAAAGATTGCATCCATCACGTTCAAGAGACAATCGAAACAAAGATGTGGTATCTGGACAATATGATCGATATTCAAATTGAACCTGTAATAATTAATATTAACCACCCGGACGATGAGTGAAGTACTTCCAGCAGAAAAAGGAATGGAAAAAAATATGTGCACTTCTTTCTATAAAAATAATCATTATATTTTGTTAGATTATTCCAAAACCATTGAGGAAAATCCGGACCTGTGCAATCTCGATATTGGGCATGTTGTGTTTTGCCTGGACATAAATGGACTACGGATGGGGTATACAGATAATAACTATGAATATAAATCGCAATTCAATTCTGCATTCCATGTTTTCTTATTTGTTGAACCTTCCAATAATACCTCGCCCTCTGACTAAAAACGATAGATACACCTGTTACGACATTGCAATTCCAGACATTTGGTGCATGGGTTTCAAACGTTACTAAAGAATCGTGGCGGCAGCGGCGGCGTTTGTAATACGTGCGGTAATTTCTCACCTTATCCGTATAAAATGTAGCCGTTGCATCATGTGAATCTTTAAAGGTTTCGATCACGTTCTTCTGCTATCATCCAAATAATTCTGGGGATGTTAGGCGATGTGTCGAGAAACAATAAATCAGTTCGGGGGAGACGTGAGACGCTTTCGCGTCTCTCTCGAGTTGGATTGAGCTGGCGGTTTTGCTCGATATGCTCAGACCATTGGCGTGGAGGGTAGGGAGTGATGTGATGACAACAAAGAACAAATTCTGCTGCCTTTGTACATATTTCCCTCTTTTCCGTTAATTGACTGTGCTTTGACGGATGTTTTTTTTTGAAAAAGTAACAATTCTGAAGGATTTTTTTGCTTGTTCTGTGGAAATTCTATCTGACTTATCTCGCAACGCTGTGCTTTGACAGATCCCCAGGTTAACACTTTCCTTAGTCTGAGATCCGGCCATTTGAATCTGCCTGCCAAAGGTAACCGTGCTATAATCTATTCTACTACCATTTATTGTAGTATATAAGTAGGTTGACTCTGAGCTTCCTACGCAACGCTGTCACAAAGGACTATATTTGACATAAGAGAACAACAGTTAGCTACAAACATATGTATAACAAAAAAATTAAGCTATCTATCGTCAGAGAGACTCATATAAATAAAATTTGCATATCTACCATGTTTTTTATACAATTGTTGGACGCACTACTAATTTAATAAAACAATATTTTTTCATCTATAAACACTGTTAAGAGTAGTGAAAGTAAATTAAGCAAAAGAAACGTATTTTCATCCACATTTTTATTCATAAATAAATATATCCCAACTAGCAAAGTAGTGTTATAAGCTTTTGGTAATAGAACCGTTCAGCCAAAAAAGCTCTCTATTGTTGTTGCCTGAACACCAAAATGCTGGCTTCATGTTGCGTGGAATGCAAATTTGCTTTCTGCAACATATTTGCTCTAAAGTGAGGTGTTTAAAATATTCTTATAGCATAGTTATACAACACCTTATAGGGCAAATTTTTAACTGTTGCATAAACGTTTATACAACTATTTTATACGGCATATTTGCACGTTAGTCAAAATGGTTGTGTTGTGGTATCCATGGTAACGTTTATAAAACAAACCCGAGCCTTGTTGTTTTGCTGTGCAATTTACTACTTTAGCCAACAAATTGCTCCCAACGGAAGCACTTATACAGCTGTTCAAGGCTGTACATATGCTAAATATGCTGGTATACAACTTCACCATAACCTAACTTTCTGCTGTCATATTCTTGTTTAAATGCCATAACCAATGTTTTAAAACAAACAACGCATGCATATTGGTTCAAAGGGTTTTATCAACTGTTCCAACAGAACATATAGATCTGGTACAAATTCTGGGTAAATCATTCGACTCTATCGGTATTTCATTTAAGACATTTGTCAAATTGCTGTATAACACCTGCAGGCAACACCAAAATATTCTAATAACCTAAAGACAACATGGACGATGCCATGATTATACACAACCACCCGCCATATTGGGCAAACATTTATTCCTTTATTTAATATTAAATAATTATGTTTCAGTTCGAAATTACAGATATAAAGTGAAAAACATTAGTGTAATTGCGTCTAAATATAGGATTTGTGGAAGATTTAACGCAGATAAGTTCAGTTTTCCATCTTAAAAATCTAGACATACTTTTGATCATTATCAAAATATGAATCAAATACGAAGCCCGTAGAAATTGCGTAACTTATTTGCACGATAATCACAATAAAATTTGCTGCGCAAGTAATTCAATAGCCCTATATCACAGTGTAGAAGTTTATCATATACCTGTGTATGAAATTCACAATGCGGATATGTGAGTAAACAAGATGACTGTAATGTGTTAGATATATACAGGGTGTCCGCAAAGTTGGGGTTTTCCTTTAAGCGACGTGTAGATCTTGAAAACGTGAGCAATTTTTCTTAGCACCATATACACCAATGTCATAAGGAAACTGAGATAAAGGGCTCTGCAACATCAAAAATATCTGAATACCGTCCTGTAACCGCGACTCGCGACGTCCCCAACTGGTACTAGGACACTAGCTCAACCCGACGACAGAACTGGGTCGGGCGTCGGGGTCAGTGTGTCAGGTCAGTATGCAACCGTCAACCGACGGTTACGGTCACGCGTGTAGAGGTAAACGAACCCGTGTAATCGATTGCGTTTCAAAAAACAACAAGCACTAGAGACGTGGCTAGAGAAGTGCAAGTATCAAAACCTAAAGTGTGGCAAACGCTGCGTGAAGAGGGGTTGTATCCGTTTTACGTCCAACGTGTACAAGCCTTCAACCTGACGATTTTCCAGCAAGAGTGCGGTTTTGTGAGTGGTTGTTGCATCAACATGACAATAATCCGGACTTTTTGAAGTGCATATTGGTGATAGACGAATCTACGTAATGGGGTGAATAACTTTCGCAACACTCATGTTTGGTCAGTAGAAAATCCGCACGCTGTCCGTCGGGCACATTTTCAACAAACATTTTCGGTGAATCTTTGGGCTGGCATGGTGAACGGTATGCTCATTGGACCATTTATTCTCCCAAATCGATTGGACGGGATGCAATACCTAGACTTTTTACGCAACATTTTGTCTTCCTTGTTAGAAGATGTGCCATTAAGTGTAAGACAATCAATGTGGTTTCTGCACGATGGTCATATTTGTTACCTCTGTTCGTGGTCTACTGGTCTGCACCACCGCCGGCGTCTGCTCGGTAGCGCATCAGCTGATTTCATTTTCTGTTGGAGCGGTATGATTTCGGGCAGAGACGTACTTAGCCCTTCTCGTCAACTGGAGAGTGAGTACTTTTTCCTTTATTTTTTTTACTTGGTCGCCCTCGTTTCACTACACATTACCTTTGTTATTTCAAGGGTAGTTGTTTCTGAAAAGGAAAACCCCAACTTTGCGGACACCCTGTATTCTTCTTCGTCTATACAAGACATAAGGAATAGTTTGGTTGCAATAAAGTATAATCACGTAACAGAATAGTTGTATAGTTGACAAAAACGGAATCTTGCACTGACGCAAATGTCCTATAGCGGCTGCAAGAGGCTTACACTTTTGTTGTATAACTGTTACCTGCAGCCCTTATACAACCTCTTAAATGACTGAAGTGTCCTATTAGGTGTGCCCATTCCGCTTGTATAGCAGTTCTAAGAGGGTTTTGACAATATTCTTACAGTATACAATGCTGTTTAAGGAATACTGTATAATCATTCTTGCAACTCTAATAGGAGTAATAATTGTTAGTTGGATATATATAAATAAATAGCGCTATTTACAGGACAATCCTAAGTTAAATCAAAATAACAAGAACAGAAAGCATCTAAAGAAAAAAACACCAAACAAGAAAAAGAAGCAAAAAAAAAACATATTTCACTCAGGTGAGTAACATATAAATTATCCAAGCAATTTCTAGCTACTCCCAGAATGCTGCTCAAACTGTCAGCATGTATGTCACAATAATTTGATATTGGATTGAAAGTTTCACACATCACATATATGGGTGCCTTCAAAAACAAATTTGTGCGGGCCCTGTCGCAATAAAATGTTTTTGCTGTACGAGTTAATTAACAAAGATAAAAATTAGGCAACACTGCAAGTTCTTTTAAAGGGGCTATCAGAAAGTGCGGAAGGGGAAGAAACATAAGTCCAAAAATGAAAGCACCGTGTATTCACAGGTAATTTTCTCTCACATAGCTGCTGGAATAAAGATGGCAGAGAGGAGTGCCTGACTGTTTTGGTGCATGAGATAATTCTTCTGCTGTGCGTGCTCTTTGCTCAAGGAAACTGACAAACGTGCGTAGCTCAAATAATCGTCAGGTTTTCAATGATTCCCCAATTTTCTGCGCAATTTTCTTGATTTTTCTTTCGGTAAGGACCTTCTATAAAGCATTAGGAAACTTAAAAAAAAAGATGGATGAAATCGGTAAAGTCGTTATAAAGTTTTGGCGTGACCACGTGAAATAGAGATTCATTTTTATATATATATATATATATATATATAGATTCTGTCAGTTTTAAGAAGAAATGTACGGGGATATATGATGAGTCACATATGTCTAAAACGTGCATAGAATTACCATCGTTGGAGCCGTATAAGTATATTACTGACAAAAAATTAAGAAACACCCTCCCCCACCTCCCAATTTTTCACCCCTCAAAGATCTGAGCGGTTTTCAATTTTTAGGTTTTTTCCCCTAGTTCTACCGCCACTGGATCGATTTTCAAAAACTATAAAGTCTGTTTGTCCTTGGCGTAGGTTATAGATGGTCAAGGCGTCTAAGTTATATAGGAGTCACAGATAGGCGGGCAGACAGACAAACAGACCGACGGAAATGAGTAACATGGATAATTTTAGAAGTGTTGCGCGATTACCATACTTCCCGGCCAGGAGGCGTGGGAAGGTAAACGCAATCTTGTCTACGTATCGGGATGCAACCGCTTTAGTTGACCATGTGCACAAGAGCCTTGCCACACCACTGTTCTACTTCTGGAGCTCTCGACGAGTGGCCTCCGAACCCAGAATATACGCTAGACAGCTTACCCATAAATTCTCGGATTTAATTTCAAGGATATATAAGACGCTGTATTCAGGATAACTGGCTAATTTTCTTACCTACCCAAGCAAGTTCTGGATGATTCTGGATCCTAGTGACCGCACTAATTGAAAACTTGAATAACTTTTAGCTTTAGAGGTGTTAAAGGATATTTCACTTCCTGAGTTTTTTTCTTAATTAAGTTTTGCAAGACTCCTCACCTAGAAAGTTGTTAGGATTTTCTGGATGTATGTTGCTCAGTCATACCAGCTTCTTGAAGGGCGGCTCAAGGTCCACACAAGATTTGAATCAAATACAAGCCCTTCTCCCCTCTCAACCTGTTTGACAGGGTCAAGTTTGCTAGTTGAATTTCGGGATGTAGGCAAATTACATGAGCCATAAAAGAGGGTCAAACCCGGATCAAGAGATAGTGAGCTGTAAACTAGTAGAAACCTTTATTTTGCCATTCTAAGAGTTGTCTCAAAAGTCTCATAAAGTCTCGTGTCCGCGTCTTAAGCTAGTCAAACGGCACAAAATCGGATTTTTGAAAATATATCACTTCCTACGGATTTAATGCTATTTACATTTACTATGCATTTTGTAGTGAATAAATCTCTCTTCAACTTCTGTTTTTTTCGTAGAATAAACAGTTTTTGAGGTAGAGGGCGGAGAGCACCAACCGCAAACGCATAATGCAAGTCCCGATAAATAATATGCCCTATTAGGTCTATAAATAATTAGGAAATATATAATTGTGCACAATTAACATTTTTATTTTTTTTTACCTTTTAAGAACATTATTACATTATAAATTGAAGAGCTTAACTGTAGCGCCAACAACAACTACTTTCAGCTTCCTTTGACTTGGATCATTTGTAACTTAATATTTATAACTTACATGAATGGTAAAACAACAAAAAATAATAAATGTGAAGCTTCTTCCAATTGATTTAAGAACAACAATTGATCCCTCTAAGTTTTGATAAAGTTACATTTGAACCAACTAGAGGAGAAAACGAAAATTGCTGGTAGGATTATAGTTATGCTCTTCAGTATATGTAATACTTTTCATCTTTCTTCTAATAAACAGGGTGTTTCATAACTTATCCGAGAAATTTTAACTTCATATGCACTATTACGAAAGAATTTAATTTCTCAAAAGCAAAATGTAATAAAAGTCCTACAGAAAATTAAGTTATAAACCTGATAAATAATAAATTGAAAAATAAATATCTATATTTTGCGTTCATCGTCGTGATATTAGAACACGCATTATTAATTTATTGTAGCAAATGGTGTACCAAACAACTGACGAAAACAAAATACCAGGAATTTTTGGTTTTTCATCCCGATAAGAACGTAAATAAGGTATTGTGGGTGATCTGAATGAAGAACGGTCGATTCTTGTGAAGTTAAATAAGTAAGTGTTTTGCGAGCTTACGTTTTTTGTTATTTATAAATGAAATTTTTTTCAGCGATTTCAGAATAGGCACATACCACATCACGAAAAATTTGTTCAATTGTTTTACGTGCACGTGCTAGTGGAGATTTGCGCCCCAGACGTGGAGTGGATGGGTGTCGGGCTCGCCCACAACGCCTTTTAAATCCCGAAGTCGAAATTTTGGATATTGTGTCCAGAGAGTCCAGGCATTGCTACCTACATACTACCCCCTAAGAGTAAGATTTTGTGAATGGTTGCTGCAAGAAAATGCTCGAAATGTCCGTTTCACAGTTGATATTTTTACTCGTAACGGGATAACCAATATTCGTAATACACACGCTTGGTCCTTCGAGAATCTTCACGCAGTGGTCCAGAAACACTTCCAAAATAGTTTTTCTTTAAACGTGTGGGCAGGTATTGTCGATGAACGTCTAATCAGACAATGCATATTGCCAGATCGGATGGATGGTCGACAGTATTTGGAATTTCTTCGGAATGATATGCCAGTCCCTCTTGAAGATGAGCTATTAGCGATCCGAGCACGGACGTGGCTTCTGCACTATGGGACACCTCCGCATATCATTTAGACGTTCGCGATTTCGTGACTCAGGTATACCAGATAGGCTGGTTCGGAAGGGGTGGACCAATTGCATGGCCTCCACGGTCTCCCGATCTAAATCCTCTGGACTTCTCTTTATGGGGATACTTGAAAAACGAGCAACGAGGTATACCGTACTCCAGTTCAGAATATTGAAGAATTGCGTGACCGAATCACAGTGGCTGCCAATAATTTAAGCCTTCAGGTGCAGCAGGAAGGAGGTGTATTTGGAATAGTGCACCGAAACTGAATTAGACTCGCCCAAGCTTGCGTTGCAGTCAATGGAAACAATTTTGAACAGCTTTTATAAGTATGTGAACTGTTAAACTTTATTATTTTATTATCTTCGTAACAGTGCATAAATGGTTATAATTTGTCAGATAAGTTGTGATACACTAATTACAATATAGAATCATGCCACCAAGAGGATGTGTCTCTTGAGGAAAAATTCTTCATTAGCTAATTTTTATATAACCTACATTTTATACTTAAGCAAGCATCTTCAAAACGAGCTATCACGCGCACAGTTGCCATATTGAAATGTCCTTTTTTACATTGCAGTATTCCTGTATTCCACCCCGAAATTCAGCCCCACAACTTGATCCGTTCAAGCATCAGTAGGATAAATCCTTTTTTGACAGGCATTCTATATGTGATTACACATTACTGAAGCCAAGCGAGTTCATCTAGCAGATTCAGAGCGCACCAGCATTTCTTTAAGTACTTCTAATGCATGTAGCCTTCTACAAAGAAACTTCGATATCGTTAATAGGCGGGAAATTATTTCTAAGTTATATACATGGACTTTTCTTTATACAGCGTAACAATAAGCAGAATTTTCCTAGTAGCACATTTGCCAAATCTTTAAGGTAACCGAGCTATATTTAGTTCCAAAGAAACCTAAATGGGCCAGCCCGGTTCACGGCATTCAACTAGCTATTCATTTGCAACTAAATTAGAAAAAACCGATATTGGCACATGACAGTGACAATAAATTTATCGATTTGACCTTAGTTCACTTTGAGTGCTCCCAAGTTTCTACTGCTACGGCAGTGTATTTAGGTAGTTTTTCTGGATGTTTACATCCCGAATTGTGTTGGACTGTTTATATCAGGCAAAGGCTGTCGAGGTGGTGCATTGAACAGCGACAACTTTAACAGGATTTACGAGCAAAATATCTGACACCGCAGTAAGTTTTAATTGTGATTACAATTCTTTAATTTTTTTACGTTTTTGCTACTGTTTTAACGCACATTGATACATTTCTGAAAGGAAACTGCCGACTTTCAGGACACCCTGCATGATCCTAATTCAATAATGCGCTTCAGAATTCAAGTGTGTACAATATACTAGTGGCTATTTTTGTATTTTAAAAATATTACCTTGCTGTTCATTGGTCTTCGTAACACCAACATATATGAAAAATTGCTCCATGCTCTGAATAGCTTCATACAGTTGGTACGTTTCCATTTCCTTTTCAAGTCACAAGCGGAATTCTCCTTATGGATTACGTTATATCCGGGGAAGATTTTCCTTTCAGCCGATGTCTAGTTTGTATTACTTATACCAAAGCGGGCTCTGAATAACTGAATATATTTATTGGCTAGTAGTGGAAAATTGGGTTTCCACCATCGAAACTTTACCTCGGTATATCTATATCCTCTAACTTAATAAAAATTTAGAATATGTATATTTCTAAGGGGAGATATCGAAAAAGGTTTATGGATATAAGAGAAATAAGAAATACCCTCGTATGTGAAATTTCCTGCGAACGAATATTCAACCTTTCCAGTCACAATTTCCCAATTTAATTAAAAAAAACAGTAACCTTTGCAGTTCTATTTAGTTTTTGGTGAATGTGCAAGCATAGTTCAACGTCCAATTTCAACATTTGAACAGTTTTCCATAAAAATCCTGGAATAACTCTATTGAGTTCAATAACGCACCTTCAAAAACATTAAATCGTAAATAAAGTGAACTACCGCATAGAGAATCCCACATGTTAGTTCATCTGATGGCTATTTCTTAGATTTTTGTGAATATACCATACATATACATACGACAGGTGAAACAGGTTTTCCGGAAAATTATAGCCAAATCCATATAACGCCGAGTTTGTCAAAAATAATTAAATATGCTATCCTGGATCAATTAGTAAAATACTCAGATAAAACGAGTATATTCAATCATAGTCAGTTTGGTTTTCGATCAGGCAGAGGAACGTCTGCTGCTATAGTGAGCCTTGTGGAGAACAACATAAGATGACGAATGTATACATGTTGGGGTAGTTACAAAAGCCTCAGATTGTATAATTCTATTGTTCTCCTAGAAAAACTCAATTGTGGTATTAGGGGGATTGCGAATAGATATTATCTAGTAAATAGAAAGGAAAGAGTTTACTGAAATGGGAAAGTGAGTAATGAATTGGTTGTAGACAGAGGAAACCACAAGGCTCCATACTTGGGCCACTTCTCTTCAATATGCTCATTAATGGTTTGCCTGGAGATATGAAATCGCTCAATAACAGCATAATAACAACGATGTACGCTGATGATGTAACTTTCAGCTCTTCTTTAAGTAAAACTAGAGTGGTTAAAAAAGAAAATATCATCGAGAATGTTCTTAGTCACTCTGGGAAATGGTTTTGTCAAATGTATTTAAATTTAAACGATCAAAAACCTATAGTTTGTACATTCAGGTAACGCAGCAATTTAGATAAATCGCTTGCAAAACTTTTAGGCTTACAGTTTGACCCACATATGAGTTGGACATTCCATCTTGACCACACTTGTATTAAGCTAGCTAGGGTAGTTTTTCAATACGCAAAATGGTATATATTATCGTTACGGACTCTGCCCTAATAGCATACAATGTTCAACTCTCTATTAAACTATGGAACGCTTAGTTGGGGAATGCCTCACATTCCCAGTTACAGAACATTTTTCTGATTCGAAGGTTCCGTAGTATTGTTAGAGCTAAGCACGACGAGCACTGCCAGGAAATATCCAGGGGCCCTAAATAATGACAGTACATATTTGAAGTTATATTGTATAAAAATTTAATGCATGTGATGAAAAACTTGTGTGATTACTGTACTCTAACCGATATTCACGGCTGCAATACACGAGGTAAAAGCAAAATGGTACCTGCAAGAAATAGAATTAAGGGAACCAGAGGCTTTAGAGTTGATTATTGTAATATGTATTGTAATAGTGTTCTGCCGTAGCAACCTATAATTTTGATAATTCTAAAATGTACCGTGGAAACGTTTTTGTTACCTAGATTCCAGATCACTCTGAATAAATTTAGACAAATTTTACCGAAACAGCACTATTGCAACTTTCCAGTTTTTATTTTGGATATTTTACATTTTTAATATGCCGCTCATGTTTGTATATTCGTGTTTACCGTTTAATATGTGTTATAATTTTAAAATAATGTCTGCGTTACAATGTATACAGACATGCTTGATGATTCGTATGTGTATGCATTGTGTCTATAAATTTATCTGTCTATAACTGATTATTTATTTTTTTATTGCTTTGAACCTTCGACTTTTCAAAAGTGTCATTGTACATTCTCTGTCTCAATAAATATATATCTATCTATCTAAAAGGAATTTTAGACATATATGGTTTCATTCGGCGATACAAAAATTTACGTCAAAGAGTTTCAGTAAATCTATTGTTTTACGTGATGCAAATCCCGCCAGAAACCCTCGATTGGTTGTAATGTAACAAAAAAGCCTTCGTGCTGGATTATTTAACAAAAACTACACAGTAGTAGCTCATATTTGGACAACTCATCATTTCCCCATTGTCAATATGCAAAATTTGATTTTCAACGAATGTGTCTCGAACTGGTTTGACAAATCATAATAACAAATCGAGTATATCCTTTTGCAAATAGTTAAATAAATTAATTTTACTGTCATGTTGTTATATTTTTAGGTATGCTTTTTAGTTCTTGTTTTTAGAGTGGCTTTGTTGACATAATATGATCAATTTGAGCAAACTATAATGTTCCTACCTCCTCTTTCAAACTAATACTTATCACTAGCGGAAACCCAATGACCTTTACCCTTATGTTCGATTTCTGGGAACAGCTCTATTGACAACCATGAAGCTACACAGTTTTTAAGATTGAATTAGATCATAATTTTATTATGGTGCTTTAGCTTTGAGGATCTTGTCAATAATCAATTACATTGCTTGTAGCGGAGGTTCAGTTTTTCCCTCATTTTTTTATATAAACCTGGTGGCAAGGGTCATACCTTAGTAAGCGTTAGCATTTAATAGTATAGTGGTGACACTGACGTTTATTTGAAGAGTACCTGTCAATCTCCGTTTCGTAAAGCAAACGCGGATCGATTGCAATTCGTTCAGTTTAATTTTCCACTCCTAGCTCCATTTCAGTTGTTGGTATCAGTCTATACTTTACTAACAGAACTTAATAGACCTTTGTTAGTTGCAACCACTGATGTATCATCCGCAAATCCTGCAATTGTAACATCGATCATAGCAGGAATATCTGATATGTACAAAAGTTGGAGTACTGGACCCGGAACACTCTCTTTTAGGTATGATTGAAACTGTTCCTTTTTTAATAGTAACTTGACATGTTTCAATCATCCGTGAAAGCCAACTATTGACACATATTTAAAACTAAATCTGCATGGTGGCATCACAAGTACCAAATACTCAACTAAAGCCGCTCCCACACGATGTAGCGAATACCTTACAATGTTGGACACATGGCCATTCTCTACATAGTGTGGGAGAGCGCTGACGGATTGCATGTGTCCAATGTTCGCCACATGGCACGTTCGGGCTCTTGTCGGTAAATTTGACCGGCGTCACGTTACAACGTTGGAAGCATGGTTCGTTACGCTCCCACACGCGCTAAGATGTGTTTCATGGTTTTAGGTTAGAACTAGTAGCGGCGAAAAACATTATGTATGTATGTAACAGTATGTGCTAAGTGTTTTAATTTGAATACCCACCTATTCATAATAATGTATGTTCCGTAACTAACTTCAGAGGAGAATGAATTAAATTAGTATACATACAAAGAATACTCTGCCATAACTACATTTTGTTCATATTCCTGATATTTTGTACGTTTTGCAGGTGAATTATGGCTGGGCTAAGTATACGTATAATTATGTATTTTAGTAAATTATAAAGTGCTTACAGTTGTTTCAGTATAATGTTCTGTTGCAATGCAAGACTAGTTGAGTTGCATTTCATAACTATCGAAAACGATTAAATAAATGATAACTCTGAAAGTACTATCATGATTTTGATGAAATTATGACCCTAGGTTACTATTATCAAAATGACGAAAACGTTTTTGAAAATACAGTGGCGGCGGAGTTATCGTCGAAAAACAAACAAAAAGCATTTTTATACACTTCTGAGGCTTCTGACAGTCCTGAGTTTTGGTCGTTGAAGACAGCTCTGAAATTATTTTCAAGCGCTCAAAAAAAGTTTCCCAGAAAAGTGGAAAAACATCATGGAGCTCATTATTCCGTGCAACGTTGTCACGTCTTGGATCGGTATCTTAAACATTGGATTTTGGTATAAAGGAAAAATTCATCAGTCCCTAAGAGCAATAGTTATTTATGCAACATGCGCAAAACGTATATATTGCACGTGTTGTAAAATATTATTGGAAAACCCTTCAAGTGTGATATAAACACTTTGGGTATGAGTTGCATACAATATTTTTTCTGCGTTCATTCAACATTACTCTACTTTCATTGAGAGATAGCATCCACCACCCCCTCTGACGTTTTATTTTTTCTTTGTGTTGTCTCAATTTTGCACAGCCTGGAACTATCATGCCGGCTGCAATACAGACTGCAATTATGGTTTAATCGTTCATTTTGAATAATTTTTCCTTCAGTTGTAAAGGTTCAAGCGCGACACTGACACTGATAATAGAGGATGGCACCACCATGCATCGAGCCTTAGAGACTAAGAAGTTCATCACATCGTTTTGGAGACACACTTGCCATTTGTGGGGTGTCGAACGTTGTAAACAATGTTGTATACAACGTTGAAAGCATCGTGTGGGACCCGCATAAATCGAACGCCTTGCCTACTGTTCTCTGAAGACGTCTATCCATCATGATGCCTTAACGCAACGTTGCCAGAACGACCTACGTTTGTGCTGTCAAAAAAACAGCCGGCTAGTGTAACATTTTTGTTCGGAGAGGTATCTTGGCCACAGCAAAAATAAATTTTGCAAAAAAGCTTCCATATAAGCCCAAATACTGTTGAATTGATCCTGAATACAAAAATGGAGTAATGTTGCATTGGTTCTTTTTAAGCAAGTATTGACAAAAAATTTGGAAAAATCCAAGACATACAAGTCAATGCTATCATACAAGAATATTTCTTAGATTTTAATGACTTTGTAAAACGTGAACCTTAAATAACCCAAAATAATATGCCTAAATAATGAATGGCATCTGACTGATACCCAGATTGATGGAAAATCGTTATTCTACGTTTATTGTCTAGGGAGAGAAATATTCAATTAAAAGAATTGAGTTAATAGTGGTGGTTTCTCAGGACAGCAGTACAAATACTATAGCTGTCGATGTTGACTGAACTGAAGAAAACGTTACTCTTGCCATGAAGGTGTGTTTCCAATATCACAGGTTAGAGTCAGTGCTAGAGATGCCGATTGCCGATATCGTTATTTTTGAATATCTTTGATATCTGATACCATTCTATTTTCGTATCAGTGATTTAAAAGCGTGACATCATCACGTCATTCGAATAAGGTTGGGTAAGCTGGTAACATAGCTCTCGTTCGTTCGACTACAGCCGGTCAACCATGGATAGCTGTTTCGTGCTATTTCGCAACTCATCGTCTTGGTCTAGACTTGGTTTCAGGTAGGCAACAAACGAGAACTGAGCAACTCTACTCCATTCAGAGTATAATGTCTATTATAGGAAGACAGCATAAAGTGAAATCTGTCGAAATCGACCACTACGAAAGTAAAAACAGCGAGGTGTCTGTTGAAACTGTATGCCAGTTCTCATTGCCAGCCGGGTTACTACTGTGGTCGCTAAGATGTCGCCGATCCTGGGACTACAGTAGACACGGTATATACAGGGTGTTTGGGAGGTCGACACAAAGTCTTGAGGAGGGGATAGGGCAGACCTTTTAGAGTCTTTCAAGCCAAACATACCTCAGTATAAAGTTTTTCGAGATATTTTGATTTGCAAATTCATATCATAAATTAGTAAACAAAACAAAATGTACTATTGAAACATGCGTTATTGGTGTTCAAAGTGAGAACCATTGTTTTTAATACATGCTCGAGCTCCACGTGTTACGTCTTGCTGCATTAAATAAAAAGCTTCTCGAATTTTTCTTATTAAATAGTCTCTTGATACGATTTATTCAGTGTGAACTAACTATTTAGTCCGCTCCCAGACATAGAAATCCAATGGTGCCAAGTCCGGGGATCTAGCAGGCCACAGAATTGGTCAAGCTCTGCCTATCCAGCTATCTGGAAAAGTATCGTCCAAATATTGTCTTACGTCTAAACGGAAATGAGCTGGATATCCGTCGTGTTGGAGAACAATTTGCATGTCATCTGGAATTTCTACTCCTACAAGTAACTCGAAGATCATTTTGCAAAAAGTGTAGATAATTATCGCCATTTAATCTGTCAGGTAAAAAATGAGGACCCCATGACGGCGACCCATACATTAACGGAAAATTTGTGCTGGGAATACACCTGTTTTTTTTTGCAGTTTTGAAGTTCCTGCTTATCAGCTCATTGGTTCAAATTGTGAAAATTTGTAATCTCCTCCTTAGAAAAATTGGATTTGTTCGTTCATAAAATACTTTCCAGGAACCGTTCATTCTCAATGTCCCTAAGAGAAAACGACATAGTTAGCTTCTGCGTGTAGGATCACCATCTCCATGTCCTTGAACGCCGATACCATGAAAAGGATATTTTCGTTCACGGTGCATGACTCCAAACCTTCCATGGCGACAAACCAAGATCAGCAACACCTTTTCTAGTACTTGTAGTGGGATCATCTTCAAACGCTTGGAGGATTAGATTTTCGGCTTCAGGAGGATATCGACCTGGAGTAACGCTAGGTTCAATACGTGTTAAACTTCCAGTCTCGTAAACACCTCGGTAAGTGTTGTAAGACACTCTGACATTAGGCAATCTTCTCCCAGGAAATCGCTCTTGGTTCAACCGTAGTGCTTCTAGTCCATCGCCATCTGCTCTGCCATACATCTAACAATATCTGCGTGTTTTCCGTTAGTGAAAGCTGCCATTTTACATACTAATTAATTCACGGCCTTTGGACAGAAATTCATGAATTACTATTGGCTAGTTTGGAAAGGAATAAAGCAAGAATGTGTGGAATTTAGTTTTACTATGCACGCAAACACGTTCCTTCTTATCAGTATCACAAAAATAGGAAAACGTCTATCAATTATTTGTTTACAGTCAATTTGTTTTTGTTTTCTTTACCTTCGGAGAAAAAAACACACTGTCAGGTATTTAAAAACTATTTCATACAGCCTGATGTTCTTTTAGTGTAAGAAAGTAAGACTTTGAACTAAGGTATTTTTGGCTTAAAAGATTCTAAATGATCTGCTCTTTCACCTCCCCAAGACTTTGTATCGACCTTCCAAGCACCCTGTATAATTACTACATAGTTTGTTCAATGACTTCATGGTATGGAATGAGGATGATCAGCTTGGAAAACCATTGTCAAGTGGATATAGTTTTTTCACCTACTTCCGCACGTTATATATGGCCTTTACTGAAACCACCAGAACGAGTCGCGAACAGCAACCTCTCTTGGGCGTGTGGTGGGGAGGGGCATGAGTTCTTTCTGTCGCGACGTTTTCACCCCTACCCCTCCACCATCCACCCGTCGCCCGAGAGCCAATTCAATTATTTGTCTGTCGCCTTTGTACTCTGCTTATTCGTCCTTGAACACGTTCGTCTTTGCCCGTGCCTGTAGGAGCTAAAGAGTATCGATGATTTTTTTGTCTATAATAAGTGGATTTTTCCTTCAAGTTGTTGCTCAATTATGTCGTTAATTTTATTGATTAGTGTTCTTAGTGCGTCCGATTCTAGCAGATTTCTTTGTCTATAGCCTCGTCGCCAAGTGGCCAGAACAGGTTAGGAGAATGAAAATGGCATTCATTATAGGTCGATAGGGCTCTGAAAAATTCCAACGTTTCGCTCTTGCTGACGTGTTGGGAGCTTCATAATGATGCACTCCGATGCAAAATGTAAAAAATAAAACGTTCTGCTTTCGTCTGTCCGACCAAAAACAACAATGGACAGATGTTTCGTGCTTTTTGGATGTTCATTATGGTCTAGGCTTTATCTGTTTTCTCTGGGAAATCGAACGAAATCATAGCAACTATACACTAACAAAGTATGGTAGTTATGGAAATAAGATAGCACGAAGCTCCATCTCTAGAACTGACTACTGCGAACAATGAATAGTAACCACCGATTGGGACTATAAAGATCTTATTCCACTATTGGAGGCCTACTTACCACGTAAACATTGAACAAATTGAACGTTAGTGCTCTCAAACATTAGTTTTTTAAACTTTAGATTATTCAAACTTTGGTTTATTTAAAGTTTAGTTTGTTCAATAACAAGTAGACATCTACTACACAGACGGCTTAAAATCGCTTCCGTTTGAAGAGTTTAAAGTTCAAGTCAAAAAATTCTTAATAGTAATTCATTTTACACGTTTACGCCAACATACACCTTATTTCACTCATTTATGCCTGAATTATTATTTCTTAAGAATTTCGACTTAAGGGTTATTTATTGGAGTGGAAAGAGTCCCTAATGTGATATTTATTCATTTTATTTGAGGATGTACACGAAAAAATACATTTTTTGGCTGTTAGTTAAATCAAACGTTGGGCATATATATATATGTATGTACGTAAAAATAAGTTATTTTGAAGAACATGTTAATACGAGAAGACTAAACACTTCTTTTTCTTGATTCTTGACATGATACGAGGGATGTCTTTTAAGTTTTGCATATGGAAATAAAACAACACGCTATGTAGTTCTAAATGACTTTATTGTTTTTCGAAGTATTCTCCACGAAGATTAATAAAACGGTATTTTTGAATGCGTCAACTGCTTCTTCTGATGACTGGAACCTTTGACCACGCAGTCTGTTTTTAATTTTCTGGAAAGTAAACAACTCGTTAGAACTTAGATCGGGACTATATGGAGGATGGTCCAATGATTCCGTTAAATACTGCCTTGTCTTTTGTGCTGTGTGCGAGCTTGCATGGTCTTGGTGGTGGATGATTCTTCCTTCGGGGTTGATTTTTCGAAGCTTGGTGATGACTTTTGGCAAACAGATGGTGGTATACCAATCCACAGTAACAGTTCTTTGCTCATTAAGAGGAATTGTTGCAATATGACCCGCTTTTGACACAAATGTCGCGACCATCTTTTTCGAAACCCTTCGAGAACAGATGACTTTTGTTGGCTTTTCTTCACCTTGGAACACCCAAACAGCCGACTGTAGTTTATTTTCTGGTTCGTAACAGTAAATCCACGATTCCTCACCACTAACAATGCTGTACACATTTTTTGAGTTTCCGGAATTGAAACGGTCAAGCGCTTTCGTCACCAATTAACACTGGCTGCTTTCTGCTCTTCAGTCAACAGGTGGAGTATCCAACGAGAGACTAATTTTCTTACTCCTAATTCTTCATGTAAAATTTTTTGAATTGAGGTCTTTGAGATCTTCAAGGGTGCCTCAATCTCGCGATATGTCACATGTCTATCTTCAATGATGAGTTTGCGCACCTCATCGACGTTTTCCTGGGTGACTGCCGTTTTTGGTGCACCCATCCTGGGATCGCAGCTAAGACTCACCCGTCCACGTTTGAATTCTCCATAACAATGGGAAATTGTCGACTGATGTGGCGCTTCGTTGCCGAAAACAGACAGTAACTCAGCAAGGCATTCTTGTTGCGATAATTGTCTCTGAAAATTGTAATAAATTATGGCACGAAAATGTTCTCGGTTGAGTTCCATTTTTCTAATTACTTGGTGACACTTAAAAATTCACTGTAGTGAGAACACTGCACGTATTGCTGTGAAACTTTGAATTTAAGTTTATTAAAGAGTGAGGTTAAGATTCAGTACTTCCGTTCGATCCGCGCGGCCGACTATGTTTCTATATGCAAAACTTAAAAGACATCCTTCGTGAGGAACAAAACAGTCCATATGTAATGCAACGTCGCATTTGTAGCACCTTTTTTGCACCGGCTTGTGATACACGCGATAACGAGTTGGCTTGTCCCGCCGTACTAAGTAATGTTCATTAGTGTTCATGAAGCGGGATTCTGCATTTTCCATATATGATGGTCTTCCACGTTTTCTTGACACCTTGTTAGTCTTCAATAACGTCAAGGCAATCTGTCTCGGGAATGTTAGTTGATCCATTGACCCTCCTTGCAGCCTATGTAAATGCCAGGAATGTTGAACAGACAAATACAAAATATAAAAGATTAGACAGGAATACCATCCTTTTCCTCTGATACTCGTACGATAATAACTAATATTCTTGTCACATCTATCTACACCTCCCATAAATGCACTGAGGTTGATCAACTGCAACCTTTTTTCGTTTCTGAAGTCTTGACACATGATGAATAGGATATACTTGTAAATTGTTCGTGGCCACATTTACGATATTATTGTCATTCCACTTGTCGATTAGTACTTTATTTTCCGTTGACCTGTAGCCATATGTGCCTCTCGTAGCTTTTTTCATGTCAGCTTTTGACTGGACTGTGCATTTCGATATTCTGTACTCCCGCACTGTACCCGTACCTCTAATGTTGTGCCGCAAAAGTTCCTCGAAAAGTGGTACAGTAATAAAGAAATTATCGAAAAAATGTGATACGGCAGGGCTAGCATTTGCCGCAATACGGTAGTGTAATGCAGCACAACGGATGGTCCTAAACCAAACGATTTGTACATGCTAGAAAATTGAGTGTGTGATCCCTGATAGGGTTCCAACCACACACAATAGCTAGCGCAGTCTGAAGATGATATTGTACCCATCCATATTTTGAACCCATAACGGATTGGCTTCCCTTTGATGAACTGCTTACAGCCGTTGCTCCCGAAGTAAGGCATCATGGACTCATCAACTGAGTGTGTAGCTCGTACGGGGCAAACATTTTGAAAATTTCTATATATTACTTCAAAAAGTGGGCGAACTTTCGCAAATCGATCTTGTTGAGATAGCTTGGGTTGGCATTGTTACAACAATGCAAAGTTGATATAATAAGTTCGAATCTATCTTTTGACATGGCTGAATATACAACTTCGTTGTGAGTGTCTTTGCTATTCTCCCAGAACATACGACGACGTGGAAGTTGGACATAACCGCTCGAAATCAAGATACCGAAGAACGTTTTTATTTCCGCTTCAGTAATATTACTGTTCAACACGTTCTTTTTTGAAGCATACAAATTGCTATATTTTACAAACATATCGATGACGTTGTTGTCAAAAAACTGGAAAATAGAAATTTGCTTTCACATCGTTGTACATATATATAAATAATCTCCATTTGTTGGCTTTTAAGCAGTAGATCATCATCATCCTCATCCAACGTGTTCAAAATATCATCTAACGTCAAACCACTGAAATAAAAAATATACCTTTGTATGCCTATTGTTCATCTTATCGAACATAGATTTACGCCTGCCTAGACAAAACACGTGTTGCTGTACACGTGATGTAAAGCAGCACTGACGCATGTAAATATCTTAGAGAATACGTATCTTTCAGCAGAAATCTAAATGAGCGTAAAAACTTACCGACAAAGTGTTAAAGATCGAGCATAATCTCTATGTGCGACATTACGCCAAACTGTATCGTTTTCGCTACAAAACAACTACAACTAACGAAACAACGCCTGGTTACGTTTTTGAATGTACTTTGCACTTCCAAGCGTTAAAGCGACATCTGTGATTAAGCACTGCAAGTCTCGAACATACGCTCATTTAGAGTTTACCTATTCGATTTTCCGAACGATAGGCATATATCGGAGGAGCTGATAACTATTATGACTTGGCCGATCCCCCTGTTCAGGCTTGTCGTCGACTTCTGGGACACCCTGCAAGTCATATAACACCTAATAAACATCTCATTTTCGAAATTTTTGCGATTACAATACCTCTAGGGCAGTGGCGTGGGTAGTAAAACAAAAAATAGTTTCAGGAATCCAATCAAGAAAATGTAATTTTTAGACTTGCGACCTTTTTCAACTGTTCGATTGTTTGCTCCATTATGTTCAGCTACCCTGTTGCGGAGGAAGTTCCTTGATGCGGAAACCGCCAAACAACATGTCATACACAGGCCATTAGCTGGTTATGGAGGTTTGCATTACCATTACCACTGCATAAACAATTAGCACAATGTGTCATGTCGTAAGTCGAATTACATCGGACACGATGTTGGATTTGACACGATTGTGTCAATTACATGAATTTATTGGTCGCGTTGTGCGGTCCGACATATGATGGAACTAATTTGAATAATTTAATTGAAAGGTGAGACACACGTACACTATTCATCAAAAGCTTCGCATTTTAGCTGGAACTATCATCTATTTTAACATCAAGCACGGTGAGAAACTGTACAGGCAATTTATACGAAGAAGACGTCTAAAAAAGTGACTTCAGGTAGATTGACTCTAAATTTGCCACGCATTAGAAACGAAAATATTGTACAACCAACGTTGAGTTTCTTCTTAAGCAATTTGAATACTAGAATTTTATTAGCAGGAATGTAGCGATAATTACGACAAACTTTTTGACATGAATGAATCATTCAAAGGAAATTTTTTGCTTGTGTTCTTGAGTTCCGTCTTCGCTTAGTGATTCTTGATATTTTTTGAAAGTTGCCGAAACTAGCACTAATAGCACCACGCTTGCTGTTGAGCTGTCTTAGCTCTGACTTCATTATGCAAATATAAAGCAACTCCAAATTGAAGAAATTCAAACTAGATACGACTGGAAAGAAAACCGGAAGAAAACCTGACACGGCTCACTGAGTCTTCAAATTCTCGGTGGCCCTGAACTGCTGCGTTTTTCTAAATGCCTGACTGACTTCAAATTCTCTTCAATTCCACAAGGTTACGATAATGCTAGTTTACCTAAGATAAGTCTCTAATATTCAAGGCCGAGGTATAATTCTCTATGAATTGATATGACATCAAAAAGACGTTGGTCTTGTCAGAAACATCAGTGCACTACTTGGACTTTTCATAAACAAATGTTGTCCAGATTACATAAGCGTGTCGTGAACGATAGCCCTCATTTCTTTGGAGATCTGACGTAAAACACTGCTATTTATCAGCAATGTTAGAAAACTGATTGTAGTAGCTATTGATGTGTACTTATATACTATACACTTTGAAGTCGAGTCATTAGTTTTCAGATAATGATTGTAGAAGGAAGATAAACCAAAATATGTGTGTAAAAATAAAATAAAAATTAAAAAAATATGTTACCTTGTTTTATAAAGTATCCTCCCGACAAGTATTTCAGTGCACACCTGAATTTGATCGTGCGGTCTTGGAGCACCGGCATGCCCTCCCCTGTGAGGTCTTAAGTCACCTGATTCACGTGTCCTTTGTACTACATTAACAAAGGCACGAGGGGTTGATTGCACTCGATTGGGAAACCGATCTGCATAAATCCGAGATGCCGCGGCAGCATTTTGTAAAGTCTCCCCCCCCCCCCTAAATAAGAATCATGTCCACAGGTTCGGCATTTTCGTAAACATGTGCGATTTTTTATTTCGTTCGAGCCACGCAACAAACACCACTATTCACTCACGCGTTACCGACTGACACATTGGCTGAATACCACTGAATAAAATTGTAGTAATAACATCGTGATAAGCGTTTCAAATTCTTTCGCTTTTTTGTTTCCGATGCGATGAACCGATAAGGCGGATTATATCGGTTGTTGCCAAACACGAGCACATAATATTATTATTGAGACAGGGCGGTACTCAAACTTCTAAAGGGCTATAACTTTGTTACTTTAATTTTACCAGAAAAATGTTAAAGGAAAAAAACATTTATTTTGATCAGATCTACTCACTGTTAAAATAAATGACTCAACTTCGAAGTCACTCTGTATACTATATAATATTACATCACGAACTAAAGTATAAACTGATTAAATTACACTCCTAGCTTAATGCTCGTATCAGGGTGTTTACGAAAGGTTGAGAAATCTCGAAAATGGGATACCACAAACCCAAATATGTGAATTGTCCTAAACATACCTCAGTCCAAAAGTTGATAGTTTGCGAGACACAGGGTGTCAAAGTTACAATTTTAATTTCTACTTTTCCTTATTGCTTGAGAAGTATTTCAGATTTTGGCATAAGGCTCGGTATAGGCAGGTTTTCTAGTATGAGACACAAGAATCCGTTATTTTTTATGACCAAACTTCTAGAGGGCGCCACTTACCCCGATAGCATTAAATATTTATTAAATATTTATAAAAAATGTTTGTTAAACATTTTTAGCGACAGATTTTTTAATATTTAATAAATATATTTTTTATATATTCATAAAATATTCATTATAGATATTTGTAGTATACATAATTCATATATATTTTTGCGATATTTATTCTAGATATTTAGAAAATATATGAGGAAAGATTATTAAATATCAATTTTATATTTTGATTAAATATCTAAGATTTTTCGTAAATATGTATGGATTTTCAAGCATCAATCCGTGTTACATATTTTCAGTGAATATTGAAAATTTTTCATTGGTTATTTTAGCAAAACCTGTAGGAACGCTTATAAAGAAAATTCATTCTAGATATAATGGTTTAATTTGCTAGAAAAATATTATTAAAAAAAACATTCTAAGCCTCTTCTGCATCTTGCAAGTCCACTCCTCTGAAAAAAAATGAAACTAATCATGAAGTATTATTGAATACATAAGCTGCTTTCCAGTGTATTTATGGGAATATAAGATGCAGTGGAACCGTATTGGTGCTGAGCATGGTGAGTTACTCCGAGTAGCTTAACTGGGTCACTGAAAAGCAGCTAATGCATCTAAAAGAACCCCATATTTTCTGACTATGATAGTTCGAGATTTGGATAATTTTTAAGAAAATTTTGTATGTTATTTTAGATAACTTGATGAAAAATGTCCTTAGGCATAACTTGATAATTTCACTAACTTTTGAAGGAAAGGTTTCTGAAAATAGACCACTTATTTATTTGGCTGAAATTTGACTTTTTTAGTAAAGGATCTGACTTAGCCATAACTATTTTGTGATTTAATATTATAGTTCAAGGGACAAAAGTATAGTATTTTCGACTGTTAAAATTTTTGGACGTACTACGACAAAAATAATAATAATTGAGATATTTAAAAAAAGCTTTTTTGATGTATCTCGATCAAGTTGCGATTATATGTCTTTTCAATGGGATGTCATAAACATAATTTTCCTATCCATTCTCAGATAAATCCATCAATTCCAAATAACTGTTACGTTTCAAGGCTAGTTGTTTATGATCTTGTGGATACCTTGATACTCAGCTGGCACAATAATGTTTACTAGTCAGTTAAATTATACAATTTAATTATCGAAAAACTTACCCTTTTTCCTTTTCCACAAAAAGACACTCAAATAATGAACCACTTGGAGGTACACAGGAAGCACGTTATAATAGTGAAAGTCACAGGTAAAATGGATGCCGGCAAACAGCTTGCTATTATCCTGTTGGTCGCTACATGTTACATGCACATGCGCCGTAGCCAAAAGTATTTAATGAATATTTTCTAAATATTTTCCATTGATTGAAAAGTAAATATTTAATGAATATTATAAAAGAAATATTGTATTTAAAATATTTAAAAGATATTGAAGAAATATTTAATTAAAACATTATATTACAAATATTTATTAAATATTTGTTTCAGAAAACAAATATTTAAGTAACATAAAAATATTATTAAATATTAAATAAATTTATAATGAATATTTCGTGCTATCGGGGTTACAGGACTATTTTGGTAAATAGTCATAGCTTTTTTGTGCTACCCTGCATACAACAACTGATCTAAAACTCTCATTTCGTCGTATTTCCACAACAAAAAAGGTTTACTTGTTAGAAGTGTCTAAAGCTAATCGTTTTCGAGATATTTGTTTTTAAATGTTCCAAATCATCCAATGCCTTATTTGTACCAAGATGGTAAAACATTCTTTTAACATAATAATCAAGTTGCTTTGGATAATATCTGAGTAGCGCTGCTATGGCTTTTAACAATAACAAATGAGGATGGCAACAAAACTAATAAACGGAAATAATAACTACAAAAATTGTTCAAAATGAGCACCACCTTGCTTAACACACTCTCGAGCTCGACGAACTAATCATTGCTGAACTCTCCAAAGCATTCGGATGTTATTTTTCATTTCCTTGCTATGGTGAAAAAATTCTTTGTCGAAAATCATCTACAGTTTCTACTGGCGTATTGTAAACGCGTCGTTTTAAATCACCCCAGAAGAAGAAATCCATAGGATTTAAATCTGGTGACGTAACCGGCCACGATACAGGTACTGGTCGGCCTATCCACTGGTCTGGATAAACTCTATTTAGATGCTCTCTAACTAATATTCTAAAATGAGGTGCATAAATCACATATTCATGCGTGTTTGTAATGGAAGGTCTTCCAGCAGAGTGGGCAATTGCTCTTAAAAAAATTGTAAATGCCTTTGGTCATTTAGGCTAGGTGGTAACTGAACGGCTTCTGTTAAATATTGTCTAATTATTCCTGCCCATAAATTAATTTGAAATGCGAGTTAATTGGCCTATCCCTTCCAAATCCTACTTCGTCCGAAAATAATATCAACGAAGTAAAACCATTGTCGTGGTTAAACTTCCTTAAGAGCCATGTGCAAAAGTCTACCCTTGCGTGGTCATCTTCCGCGCTTAAGCCTTGTACTTTTTGCAAGTGCGCTTCAAAAATGGTATTTGGAAACTTGAAATTCTCGAACTACATTCCTAACCCCAACCGTGGGTTTTTCAAAGGCAGCATCTAAAACATTTTTTCCATGTCTGTAGGTACAGTTCTGGGAGTTCCTCTATGTCGGCCCATAATTTGAGAAAAACTATAAAATCGAAATGGTTTTTACTACTCAAAATAGGGTATAATCATTTATTACCAGTCTCCCGTAATCGCTGATCGATTCATTGGAAAGTCTTTGAATTAGGCAGGTGTCTATTAAGGAACCTGCATTACATCTTGCCAATCCGAACACTAAATGCATATCAGAATATTCATCAAACGTATACTCCATGATGTTTAACAACTTATTGGCAACTTAAAATTATTCACAGCAATATTATGACAAACATTAGAGACGATAGCGACACTACTCAGATATTATCCAACGCAACTGGTTTATTATGTTATAAAAATGTTTTATCATCATGGTACAAATATTGCATTTTAACTTTTAAAAACAAATATCTCGAAAACTATTAGTTTTAGACACTCCTAACAAGTAAACCTTTTTTGTTGTGGAAATACGAGAAAATAATATTTTTGGTGAGTTGTTGTATACAGGGTAGCATATAAAAGTTATGATTAGCTACTTACTAAAAGGGCTGTATGTGGCGCCCTCTAGAAGTTTGACCATAATAAATAACGGATTCTTGTTTCTCATACTGGAAATCTGAAATACTTCTTAAGCAAGATGGAAAAATAGAAAATAAAATTTGATACCCTGTATCTCGCAAGCTATCAACTTTTGGACTTAGGTATGTTCAGGTCAATTCACATATTTTGGTCTGTAGTATCTCCAGTTTCGAGATTTCTCAACCTTTCGCAGACACATAGATAATATCCCGTTCACCTCGTTATGTGCATATAGCGTAACCAGAAGTCCTGCTACCCGCTTTCATGTCCCTCGGATACACTATCAAAGATGCAGTATTTACAATTTCGTGGCGCGCGGCAGATGCGAGCGATGGGTGGTTGGGAAAACGGGAAAAATCAGTCATGTATAAAATATGTCTTATAAGTGCCCAAAATTACCGGGAGCCAACATCAACAAATTGCGATACATCCGCTTCCACTCACCTACCACCCCCCCAACCGCCTACAACCGTCCACTCCCCAATTTTTTGACCCTTCCATTTTTTTTTAAAGTGATCACCATTTTGAGCAATTTTACCTTTTTCGTTTTTTTCCGCCACCACTGGATCGATTTAAAAAAAATTCTTAAAAATCCGACCGGCGCTTTCCATGACCAAGGATTAGCGACAAAAAGACAAACATACATAATGACAAAGATGAGTAGCATGGTTTTTCGTGATGATTTATTGCTTCTCCACATTATTTCAATTGATCGTAAGCTTGCTCAACCAAAATGATGCAACTTTAATAAAGCGCTCGCATAATTTGCCAGTAAGACTTCTTCAGCAACGGGAGTAGTTCAGTTGTTATATGTCCTGTTTAAACTGATTTGCAGCAAAATGCATGGAATTTGTTCGTCAGCTACCAAGACTAATTCTGATATGTGCAATTCATAACTTCCGCATGATATAGAGTGGACTTTCAACAGTAGCTGAGATATGGACTTATTGAATCGTTACTTACTGGTACAATATCCGGGCGATATTCACGACTTTCCCGTGTTTCGCAGATGCTTACAGCCGCGCCCGCCACTGAAAGGCATAGGACTTAACAACGCTTGTAATTTATTGTTTTTGCGGAGCGGTGCGATGTTGTGAGATTGTGATACACGAACCCATAGATACTCGCACATGCTTGGTTAACGGAAGATGAAAAAAATACTCATAGCTTGTACCACCTGTTAAACCCTCAGTGCATACCTACCTGGGAGTATGCTGGATAAAATTTGCTTAAACAATTTTTGTTAAACAAATTACTAAAAATAGTTTTCTTTTCCGCTCTGAGCATGGATTTTTGATTTTTTGAATCATACTTAAGTAGCTTTTTCCTCAATTTGAGCTTTTTCGAGCTATAATCCATTTAATGAATGGAAATGTCAAACCATAATTAAAAAAACAAAAAAGACTGTCCTAGGTAGGCCTTGAAAGTATCAGGTAGGTAGACAATGGCTCCGTATACCGGATTTGAAAAATCGTTATTTGCTGGTTTTATTTGAAATGGGATTTTAAAAGTGACTGCATATTAGCATTGCTACTCTATCTCCTTTAGACGAGGACGTAGTCAAATTCTCAATTGGACGTTTCTGCTGTCGACCTCCATTCACAATTATGTTCTTTTCTCATAGACACTCATGAATAAAATATATATATTTAGGTCACGATAAGCTTTACACGTTATGTTGAAGTAACATACTCTTAGTTGTAATTGCAAAATAGTAATATATGAAAAAACAAAGTCCATATGAAGAATGGCGATGGAAGTTGAAAGAAGAAACACCGAATTAGAAATTTGAACAGGCAATCTTGTAAAGGTGAAAAGGTGATAATGACTACATGCAATTATTCCGAATTTGCATTTCAAATGAAGACATGAAAAAATAAAAATGACTGTCAGAAATATGCTGTACGAAACAAATGACTATCTGATAATTTCAAGGCATACCTAGGAAATTCTGTTTTTTCGAAATAACTGAGGTTTGGTAATGCCAATGTATGTATGTTGTAAATTTGTGGAATCAAAATTAAAAACTCTATTCATCTGTGCAAAATTCCAATGTGGCGCCCATAAGAAAAAATAAAGTTGATACTCAAGAGCAATAGTCGAAGCGTCATATTAAAATTCTGATTATGCCATATTGTAGACTAGAAAAAGTGGCGCTGTTAAAGTGCACTTTATATTCAAATCCTACAACAAATAAAGTCAGGAACAAACTAAAACGATTCCGGGACAATTCAGTATTTTCTGTCTCTCTTCGGAAGTACTTTGAATTTCGAAACTTTCTAAGCTGCATTTTGTCAGACACCTCTTACCGTTTCCGAGATTCCAATGATGAGGGTCGAATTTGAAATACCCGGTATCGCGACTACAACACTTTTTCGCTTGAAAAATGCAGTGCCTGGAGGATAAGATGATACAGTCGTAAGACTTTGTCTTCCAAAGCAGCTTTTGCAATTCAAGCAACGTGATCCTTATGCGAGAAACAAAAGTTGGTGTCAGCAGGATTAATAGTCCGACAGCAAGTTGTGCTTCGAGAGATGCAAAAGCTGTTTCACGACACTAACGTAAAGCAGGAGACGCTCTTCACCAATAAATATTCGAGTCACACAGCTGGAAAATCAACAGCGTTCTCGGTTGAAATACCTAATGCAGTGTGGACAACATCTTGTAGATTTATGTGTTCCAATATCGCACTCCATATATCTTGCACGCTCCGTGGTGAGTGGTGCAAGGCCACAAGACACACTGTCTTCTCCTTTAAGGAGCTTTTACGTCAAATTGATCGTTTTTACAGGCGATGCGACACTCAACGACAAGGCGTGGGCGCTAGAATTGAAATATTGCTGGCTCGTACAGGATTGGGATACAATGACCATAATATAAAGGTTGGAATATCATCGACTGTCGAGCAAACAATAAGGCTTAGCTTTAACAATATGAATAACTTATCGAGAAAGTATAAAATAGAGTCGAGTAGCTTGACTTTGCGTTTCACAAGCAACGTTGTCATTTTCTTTATAACGAAGCAGCCGCGACTGCTATGAGGAAATATAGAAACTTTGTTAATCCGATTTTTGAACTGCCTAAGGTTAGTAGAACTGCATGCATACGGATATCAGCATGATCATGTAGTCGTCCCACCGTACAGTAGAGTGCGCGACACCTTCGTGTTAACAGTAAGTAGGTAAATTGATTATTTACTCGATGTTTATTTAGGAATAAGCATTCTGTAATTTTGTTTATCTCCTCAAATATTTTGTACAGCAACAGTGAGCCTTTCCAATAAAATGATCATGTCAATCTTCTGGTTTGTTCGATGTTTGAAGGTGGCCACAAATCCTTTTAATTGATGGAATTTGCGTCAACTTTTGTATAAGGGCATAACTGAAAAATAGGTTTTGTAGCTCAATCATGTGACTTGTAAACTATTTCTTGATATAATGTACCCGATATTTTAGACACTTTTCTTCGAGTGACACGTCCTGTAAAGGTTTCACTTGACACTTGGAACGCTAAGATAAATTTCACGCATATTCGTGAAAACAACGGTATGCTAAGGCACAGGATCTATTAGCTGAATCGAATACGACCAAAGAGTCAGTCTGTGTGACGAGTTAATGCTCAGTCTGTATGAGGATCCTATGATTCTGTTTGTTCGACAAGTTTAGGGTTAGATATATTAATGGGAATCCAAAAATTGTGAAGTCTCTAAACTGAAGTGTTCCAGCAGTTTCGCTAGTTCGAGCTCGCACTGTTTGCTGTGTTATTATCAAAATGTTCGTGGGTTGAATAGTAAGTTACATATAATCAGTCCGGCTATTAGTGATAGTGAATATGACTTAGTGAAACGTGGTTGAATGAGAATGTTCTGAGTGCTGAACTAATTCCTGACTCTTATATTGTTCAGAGGAAGGACCGTAAGTTTACATTGGTTGATAAGGAATGTGGCGGTGGAGTGCTTCTAGCTGTTAAGGAATGCATTAAATCTGAGGTTATGGATGTTGCTGTATTTGATGCACAATTTCCATCAATTGATCTTTTAATAGTGAGATGCCATGTGGCATATAAGACATTTTTTGTGACTGTTGTTTACATTCCTGACAAAATTGCTGTTGATGAATTTGAATCGTTCTTTGATGCTGTTGAGCAACTGGATTATTTGCACGACTGTAATTCCCTGTTTCTAGGAGATTTTAATGTGCCTCAACTTGTAAATGGCAATCTTCTAGACCCTAAGACATGCATTATCCATACTTTTTTGGACATTTTTAATTATAAGCAGTCAAATAATGTCTTAAATCAACTTGGTCGATCTCTAGACCTGATAATTTCTAAATTACCCTGTACTGTTAAGCGTTATGAACTACCTCTAGTGCCAGAAGATAGTCACCACCCGGCACTAGCTGTTGATTTGACTGCCATATTCATTAAAGAGCCTAAGTTTACATTCAATCATCGTAAAATAACTTAGAACTACAGAAAGGCTGACTTTGTCAACCTGTATCAAGAGCTAATTCAATTTGACTGGGATGTTTTATTCTGCTCTTCCGATGTTAATTATATTGTTGATGTATTTTACGGCAACATTTTCCAAATTTTTGACAGGCACATACCTCTGTATAAGAATTACAGTCGCTGATACCCGCCTTGGTTTCACTCAGCTATTATTAAGAACATTAAACTTAAAGCTAAATTTAGGAAAAAAATCAACAGGTCTGCTTTTGTTGAGGATCTACAAGAATTCAAACGTTTGCGCCGCTTGATAAAAAACCAGATTAAATCAGCGTACGATCAATATATTGAAAATATCCAGAATTCTTTAACAATTAACCCCAATGCTTTTTGGTCATACGTTCACCCCAAAAACAACACATCACGAATCCCAGGGATAATGAAATTTCAAAATAATTCTATAGATCAGCCTTAGGATATAGTAAACGCATTCAGTGAGTTTTTCAGCAGCGTCTATGTCACTCACAAGCCCCATAATAATGCCTCACTAAATCATAGTAATTTATTTGTCCATTTTCATTTAATTGAGGAAAATGAAGTCAGGAAGGCCATTAAATCACTAAAGGATAAGATGACATCTGGTCTATCGTCAAAGATTGTGTGGAAGTGTTTGTTGGTGTTCTAACTAGGATTTTTAATATTTGTCTTATAACAAAAAGTTGTCCAGATATTTAGAAGATCGCTAAAGTCTGTTCAATGTTTAAGTGTGGGGATAAGTCAAATGTTGAGAATTACAGGGCAATCTCTATATTATGCATGTTCCCGAAAGTCTTTGAAATAGTCTTGTACAGCCGCATTTACACTGCCGTCCAGCGTCAGCTGTCATTGCATCAACACGGATTTGTCGCTAATCGCTCAACAACCACAAATCTATTTATAATAACGCAGTACCTCTCGGAAGCCATTGATAGTAATGAGCAAGTTGACATTATTTATACCGACTTTTCGAAGGCTTTCGATAAAATTAACCACAAAACTTTATTAAATAAGTTAGGTGCACTTGTTTTCACAGATGATGCTAGGGAGTTGATGAAATCTTACTTATCCGATCGTAGACAATTTGTTAGCTATAAGGGCTTCCAATCAGAGACCTACTTGGCACCTTCTGGAGTTCCTCAGGGGTCCATCCTGGGACCATTACTGTTTTTAATATTTATTAATGACCTCTGTGACTCAGTTGAATGTGAACGCCTATGCTTTGCTGACGACCTGGAAATTTATTCGCAGATAAATACTCCTGATGATTGTATCAAGCTACAACACCAATTAAATTTTGTGATGTCTTGGTGTGTAGAAAACAAGTTGGAGCTTAATGTGAGGAAGTGTAAAATAGTCAGCTATACCAGGAAAATTAATGTTTGCGAATATGAGTACTCTATTGATGGGTCTGTGCTAGAAAGATGCTCTGATGTACGTGATTTAGGTATAATCTATGATCAAAAGTTAACTTTTAGTCAGCATATAAATAAAAAAGCATCAGAGGCATTGGCGTCTTATGGTTTCATAGTAAGGAATAGCAGGAATTTTCATAGCATAAAGTCTATTAAGCTATTATATTATGCTTATGTTAGATCCAAAGTCGAATATTGTAGTAGTATTTGGAGCCCTTACTATGAATGCTATAGCACAGCTATTAAAAGAGTACAACAGAAGTTTATGAAGTTTGTTCTGTTTAGGATTGATGGGATATATCCAGTGAGAGGTACAAGTAATGAGAAACTATGTAGTCGCTTAGACATGTTGACTTTGAAAAAACGTAGGTACTGTGCCTCAATAATATTTGGCTACAAAATGATCAACAATTCAACTGATTGCCCCATGATCCTGGAACAGATCAAGTTTCATACTCCAACGTTTGCATCTCGCAATCATAAAATATTCGGGCCTCCTACAGCAACGACAAACATTCTTCTCAAGTCACCGTTATATGTAATGTGCTCTAACTTAAACAGAATTGGATGTTACTGTGATATATTTACGACAAATGTTAATTACCTGCTAAAGGCAGCTAAGGCTTATTCGGACCAATAGGTCATGTTACAAATTTATACCTGTGTTGCATTTGATGATTTCTTTTCGCTTTTTTTCGCTTTTTTTTTGCTTTTGTATTATGTTTGTAAATTGTCCTATAAATGGGAAACTGTTGGACAATAAAGCTATTATTATTATTATTATTAATTCCTTACTGATAGTTGCAGTACTCTAATGTAATAATAAGTAATAGATTTCTGGATGTCCTGTCATGAGCCGGTTGAATATGGGAGATAATCAAATCATTTTGAGAGATTGGTGTTGGCCCCGACAATCCGCACGGGTATCACGTATCTTAAAAAGTGACATTATGCTGATTTTTTGACATTATGCTGTTTTTTTTTGACATTATGTAGGTTTTTCTACAAGATATTAACTTAGCACTTAGTTGTACGTGTTGCTTAAACGTCATGAGACTTGTTATCAATCTTTGGCTCTGATGTGATGTAAAATCTGCTTCTGAGATATCATTACATTGGGTTCTTGTCTCAAATACACTTAATTGAAATTCAAAGCTAGAAATTAGTTGGGCATCCACTTTTTCTTATCCATTCTGGAAATTACCTACCTATACAAATTTGCTGTATCTCAAAAAAGAGAGAGTTAAGAAATAATTATATTCACTGTACACTGTCGAATTACAGGCCATATACATGCTAACAGTAATTACACATAACGCGGGCGCGGTGATGATTTAACGTAATCCTCCTCAGTTTTTTGTAATTTATAACTTTGAACATAACCTCTCTTCAGAAAGCACAACATAGAAATAACCCGTCGGGCACAGCCAATAGATATGCTTCATTGGCAGCATATTCAGTAATGATTTTCTCACACAGCAAATATCACTGATGTTATACACAGGCAGACCAATACATATAATCATCCAGATGCGATCTTGCCATTCAACCAACTTTCTTCTCAGAGGTAAAAACTACAGACAAGGACCATTTGGCCTCACAAAACATATGCAACCAATAATGCGTGTAGTTTTGATATTGATTCCTCCTTAGATGGGCGTTCACAACATTCGTACTGAGCAAACGTGGAATGACTGTTTGTGCCCTAAAAACTGCCTAGTTTGCAAGATGACATCTTGTGGGTTTTTTGACGTTTTATATATTTTTACATGATACCCATGCCTGTCATTTCGCCCTTATCGCTTGCCAAAGAAGGATAACTCGTTATCGTTCCGTAAGTGGCTCATATTATCCTGACATTGCCACTCACAGGTTGGTACTTCTGAGGCGGGTTGGTTGTTTTTACCTCTATCATTCTATTATCATCGCCTCTTATTCTATAAATATGAGGATTAGTAGCCCATCTTACACAAATTGAGTAAGTTTTCTTTAGTTTGATAATCATTTGACAAGAAATCGACCAAAATCATTAAATCCATTTAATCAACTACGCCTTCTTATCGGTCCAATTTGTTCAAATGCGCAAATTTTGATTCACGCCGGTTAAGAGGCTTGGGCCTTCTAAGAACATTCGAATACTAAAATAAAAAGAAACATGCTGATGAAAACTCAAAATACGTATGTCTTGAGGTATTTAAACGAAAAATTACGTAGATGCGATAAACTTGAAATATGATATATCTTCAGTGCCGAAAACCCCACCTAGAATAATCGCATTAGCAAATTTCACCGAAATAATTGTTTTACCGGTGCAAGTTGTCCAAAGGGTATTTAAAACATGGACGCATAAAATGGATACACAAATTTTTGTGGGAAAACTTTTTATTTGACAACAAAGAAGGACAAAACGTGTTTTTTTTAATCCAATCGAAAGAGTTGACTTGATTTTTAGGCATTTCCTGAGGCCTACAAAATGAGACCACACGTAAAAAGATCCGGCTAAAAAATGTTATGACCGAAAACGGGGCAAAATACAGGTTTTGGCACTTGTTGGTAATGCGACGATAATTTCACGCACCTACTTCAAATTCTTCAAATCCATAGGATTCATATTTCTTAATAACAACAACAAAATTGGATTATATTGGTGAAGTAGTTTTTTTAGAATTTCTAATTGTTTATCCCAAAATACCTGTTCTCCGGCCATCAATACTAGTTTATTGAGCAATAGACAGGGTTCGTTCAGAGAGAATTAATAGCAAAATATATGTATTTACCTTGCCGATATGAATCACAAACCATTCAGAAAGATGAATGTTATTTTATACGGAAAACAGAGGTAACGTTTTTTTCTTCTAAGCAAATTCAAACATTTCGTATTTGTGAGTAATTGAAGATATACGTTACTTTACACATTTCAAAACAAAGCGGATGTGTCTATCATGTTTTGTTGCGAATAAATTGCTCACAAATACGGAATGTTTGAATTTGTTTAGAAGAAAAAACGTAGCCCATACTTTTTTGCATACAAATAACATTCATCTTCTGGATTGGTTTGCGATTCATATCCACAAGGTAAACTAGTGTACTTTTCTATAAAATGCCCTTTGAAGCAACCCTATATGTTGCTCAAGAAACTAGTAGTGATGGCCGGAAAACAGGAGTTTTGGGATAAACAATAAGAAATTCTCAAAAGCTACTCGACCAATCTACTCCAAGTTTGTTGTGGTTATTTAGTACGAATCCTAGGAATTCAAAGAATTCCAAATATCTACGAGAAACCATCGTCGCATTTCCAACAAGTGCCAAAACCTGCAGTTTGCCTCGGTTTTCGGCTATAACTTTTTTGCCATAAGTCGGATCTTCCTAAGTGTGATTTCATTTTGTAGACCTCATAAATACCTAAGAATCTTATATGAGGAGTTTTTTCTTTCCTGTCAACACTTTCGATTGCATCTCAAAAAACACGTTTTCTCCTTCTTTGTTGTCAAATAAAAAATTTTTCCACAAAAATTGGTGTACCCATTTTATGCGTCCATTTTTTGAATATCCCCTTGAACAACTTGCAGCAATAAAACCAGACTTTACGATTATTTCGCAAACCAGGGATATTTTTGTCTAATATGATTAAACCATACCGTAATCCAATCCTGTTGCCGAGAAAAAGAAAAAAATAGACATCGGAAAAGTAACATAATGTTCTTCAGCTTAAGGCCTCACATGTCTTCCCTTCCAACTGCCTGCTTGGAGGAGTATTCTGAATAATCATATTATTTTAGGGTGTACAGGGTGTTAATCAAGTATGTACTATAAATTTAACAGGCGATTCTTTAAGTAATTTTGAGACGCAAAGTTAATACAAACAAAGGTCCGCAAATTCTTCATTATCAAGATACAGGGTGTGAAAGTTTGAAAAATCGTTTTTCGCAAATATCTCAAATATTTTTTACCTCTATTTATAATTTAGCGTCTCGAGCAGGATCTGAACGGATATTTGTGACAAAAAAATGTACCACACTGACTTTTGTGCAATTCTTATTCTGTTCTTTGGATTGAGCGAATAGAAATACAACTTTTTTGTCCCTTGAATATTTTTTTCGTATCTTGCTTAGTCTTAGAAACAAAAGACCACCTAATTGCGTATCCCTGGACCACACAAGGGATATGGGGAAAAGTTTCTTTTGGAAATTATCATTTTTTTATAATTTTAATACTACTTATGTGACAACAATACTGACTAAAAAGTTCCACTAAATTAAGTGTTGGTACAACTGTCTAGCCGCCTCATCATCGAGAATACTTGTAGTATTTTTCATTATCTCACACGAATTGATGATTCTATTTCGTAAATCCTACTCACGTTCAATAGGAGTTTTGTATACTGTCGCTTTAAGGTGTCCACAGAGAAAATAATCTAAGGGATTCATATCGGGCGAGCGAGGGGGCCATAGGTGTGGGCCTGCTCTTCCTATCCAACGGTTACGGTAAGTTTCATCGGAACATTGTTGCGCCGCTACACACTAAAGTGTGGTGAAGTCCCGACGTGCATGTACCACATACGGAATCATCCCATGACTAGAACTTCTTCTCAAAGTCCAGATAAAACAAATTCTAAAAACCTTAGGATTCTTCTGTATTAAGTATAGGTTAAAGAAAATGATGTCCAATGAGATGATGACTGACAATTCCAATCCAAATATTAATAGAAAACAGTTCTTGAAAATTATGTTCTATTAAGAGATTTTTTTCTGCCCAAATGATTGTGTAATTGAATTGCGCGAAGAACAAGCTTCATCTGCAAACAATATTCAACTTAGAAAACCTGGTTTCTTTGTCATCTTACTGCGTAACCAATTAGAAAAAGCTAGAAAGCAATACGAGTAAGTTTTGTATATAGAAACATAGAAGTCTGCGCGGATCGAACGTCAGTACTGAATCTTAACCTCACTCTTTAGTAAAATTAAATTCAAAGTTTCACAACGATACGAGCAGGGTTCTCACTACAGTGAATTTTTAAGTGTCACCAAGTCATTAGAAAAATGGAACTCAACCGAGAACATTTTCGCGCCATAATTTATTACAACTTTCAGAGACAATTATCGCAACAAGAATTCCTTGCTGAGTTATTGTCTGTTTTCGGCAACGAAGCGCCACATCAGTCGACAATTTCCCGTTGGTATGGAGAATTCAAACGTAGACGGCTGAGTCTTAGCGACGATCCCAGGGTGGCTACACCAAAAACGTCAGTCACCCAGGAAAACGTCGATGCTGTGCGCAAACTCATCATTGAAGATAGACATGTGACATATCGCGAGATTGAGGCGTCCTTGAAGATCTCAAAGACCTCAATTCAAAAAATGAAGAATTATTAGTAAGAAAATTAGTTTCTCGTTGGTCACCCCACCTGTTGACTGAAGAGCAGAAAGCAGCCAGGGTTAATTGGTGTCAAAAAACGTTTGACCGTTTCAATTCCGGAAACTCAAAAAGTGTGTATAGCATTGTTAGTGGTGATAAATCGTAGATTTACTGTTATGAACCAGAAAATAAACGACAGTCGGCTGTTTGGGTGTTCCAAGGTGAAGAAAAGCCAACAAAAGTCATCCGTTCTCGAAGTGTTTCGAAAAAGATGGTCGCGACATTTGTGTCAAAAGCGGGTCATCTTGCAACAATTCCTCGTAATGAGCAAAGAACTGTTACTGCGGATTGGTATAGTTATCACCGAGCTTCGAAAAATCTACCCCGAGAGAAGAATCATCCTCCACCAAGACCATGCAAGCTAGCACTCAGCCCAAAAAACAAGGCAGTATTTAACGGAAGAAAACGTGGAATTATTGGACCATCCTCCATATAGTCCCGATCTAAGTTCTAACGAGTTCTTTACTTTCCAGAAAATTAAAAACGGACTGCGTGGTCGAAGGTTCAAGTCACCAGAAGAAGCAGTTGACGCATTCAAAAATGTCGTTTCGGATCTACCAGCAAACGAGTGGAATAAGTGCTTCGAAAATTGGTTCGAGCACATGCAGATGTGTATTAATCTTCGTGGAGAATACTTCGAAAAACTAACTACCTTGTTGTTTTATTTCCATATGCAATACTTAAAAGACATCCTATGATATGGATATAACTGCTGGTCTCTTAAAATCGGCCACACTGTGACATGGGTAATATTCAGTTATTCAGTTATTTTGCGAGTACTGTTATGGAGATTTGCTTCAATTTCATTTAAACAGCTTCTTCGATTTGAATTGTTCGTACCTCCGTATGACAACCGTCGACCTTTTAAATCTGCCTGTTTTAGAAAGTAGTGCATGGAGCCGTACAAAAGACGTAGAAGCTGAGGAAATAATTTATGGTAAAAGCGTATTGCAGCATTAGAGTTTCTATAAGCCATTCCATAACAGAAATGCAGACCTGTCATTCCACTATTAGTAAATTGAACCATATTGGACAAAAATTAATCACTTAAAGCACCTTTTATAACAATTATATACTAATAGCTTATAAATACTAAGTTGACGAGCTGTTCACTAAGTGCTGCAACCCTTGATAATTAGATACTTACTATTTCTCAGCTTGTAAAATTCATTAGCTAATGTATTTAATTCATTGTTTATTTGTTGTAGTCTCATAATTAGTAATAAAAAATAAAAAAAATAGTTTCCAGAAGAAAGTTATCCCCATATTCCTCGTGTGGTCCAGGCATATGCAATTAAGTTGACTTCCTTTTTCGAAAACTAAGCAAGATACGAAAAAAATTCTAGAGACAAAAAAGTTTTGTTTCTATTTGCTTAGTCCAAAGAACATAATAAATACCACAGAAAAGGCAGTGACGTGTCTTTTTGTCACAAATATTCGTTCAGATCCCGCTCGAGGCGCCAGTGGACTTAATAAATTTAAGCAAGTTAGAACTGAAGCTGCTTAATGTTATAAACACCACCGCCAAAATACAAGAAAATTAATTAATTAAAGGATATACAGGGTTTGTCCGGAAAGTAATAGGACTCATTTTCTTCCGCCATGACTGTACTTCGGAGCGTGCGCGCACCGACTGGATTCGGTAGAGGGCATTCCTAGCTAACGAATGAGCGGCTGGTCAGTTATCGCCGAGCACTTGGAGAGTAAGGACAGGCATTTTCACGCGACGTGTTTCTGTGAGTGGTGCAAGCCGAAAATGCAGCGTTCGTTAGAGCAGAGGTACGCGATTAAATTCTGTGTGAAACTCGGTCAATCTGCGACAGAGACGTTTGATATGATCAAGCAGGCTTACCCAGATGTTGCATTAACAAGAAGTGGTGTGTTTCAGTGGCACCAGGCCTTTTTGGAGGGCCGGGAAGAGGTCGCTGATTAAGACGGTGCTGGAGGAGCTTCGACTTCGACAAACATCGAACTCAGACTGTCGACTCAGTATTCGTTTAATTGCCCAGATGTTAGATTTACCGAAATCTGTGGTTCATGAATTTGTGACACAGCATTTGAACATGCGCAAGGTGTGCGCGTAGATGATCCCAAAAGTGCTCACTGACGACCAGAAATTGCGGCGAGTGGAAGTGTGCCAAGAAAATTTGAACATGTGTAAAAGTGACCCCCAATTTTTGAATAACGTAATCACAGGTGACGAGTCGTGGATCTTTGAGTATGATCCCGAGACAAAGAGGCAATCTTCCGAGTCGCACACGACAGCGTCTCCTCGCTCAAAGAAGGGAAGAATGAGCAAATCCAAAGTGAAAACGATGCTCATTGTCTTTTTTGACATCAAAGGCATCGTCCACCATGAATTTGTTCCTCCTGGACAAACCGTCAATGCCAAGTTTTACGTGGAAGTGCTCAGGAGACTAAAACGCAGGGTCAGTCGGGTCCGACAAGACATCGCAGCCGACTGGAAGTTGCACCACGACAACGCCCCGGCTCACACCGCCTTTCTTGTGAACAGCTACTTGACCAAGGCCGGCATCCCAACGCTTCCGCAGCCGCCCTACAGCCCAGATGTGCCCCCTCGGACTTTTTTTTGCTTCTTCGACTGAAAAGGCCGATGAAAGGCAAGCATTTTGAGACGACAGAGGGGATCCAAGCAGCATGCACCGCGGCTGTCAAGGCTATTCCGAAGAATATATTCCTTCAATGCTTGGAAATCGCGCTGGCAGCGTCGCATCGACGCAGAAAGAGCCTATTTTGAAAGTTTTTAAAGAGTTGTAACGATTGGCTCAATAAATTTTTTAAATCGACTCAGCCTATTAGTTTCCGAACAAACCCTGTATAATAAATTTACAGAAAAGCATTTTTTTTTTAATTTTAACACTTTGTATCTTGAGCAGGAAGAATTTGAGGACCTGTTTATATGAGCTTTTTGTCTTAAAACTACTCGTCTGGTAAATTTGTGGTACATACTTAATTAACACCCTGTATGAAGAAACTAAAACTAAACAAGGCCAAAAAGGTATTTTTGTCAAAAAAGCATTTTTTCCTCAATCCGAACTTGTGGACAAATAATAGAACAGCTCTGAAATTGTATGTGTTCCACTTTTATAGTAAACTTTATTTTTTTCCCTTCAAAAAATATATGCTTTTTCTTGAATACTCATTTTGCAGAAAATTGGATTCGCAAGAAAAGCAAAGATTCTGTCGTGAAAAAAGTGAAAAAGTAATCACCCGTTAAATTCTAATATAATAGTGGAATATTGACATACAATTTCAGATCTGAACTATTATTTGTTTAGAAGTTTCGATTGAAGAAAAAATGCACAAATTGCAAAAACATGATGTTCAGTCATCTCTATACACACAATGAAACAGTCAGACGAAGTATTAAGAATACTCGTCCAAATAGGCTGTTGAAGAAAAGGTATGTATAACGTTAACAGTACACAAAATATTGATTAACGGACGAATATTCAAAATGCTGAGTCGCTTCCATTTGATGTGTTGCAGCTGCCAGGGACCGCGATTATAAATTGATGGAAAAAAACATCAACAGCGCATTGACAGTTGCGTTCATGGATTATTTCCATGAACTGGGAGCACTTAATGGCAAACTTGTGCTGCAGCGCTGTCGACAGCCAGAGCTGCTTTTAAATTTTTCAAACAGGAAAACCTCAATTGAAGCTTTTGTGGAACGGGTGTCGCAAAGGAAGCGGGCGACAGTTACTGTAAAACGTTTCTTATCTGCAGTTGGCGACCGGGAAGGATGGAAAAACACGTCTTGCTTAACAGTGGCGCGGCTTTCGTACCGCCATTTATTTTTGTTGCTTTAGCGAGCTACGATAAAAATCCGACACGGGTATTACGTATCTTGAAAAGTGGCATTTTTTAACATTATATTGGTTTTTTGTGACATGTAGGTTCTTTCACAAGATGTCAACATGATGAACACGTTGTAAACTCGTCTTGTAGCTGTACGTGTTGCCTAAACGTCATGAGGCTTCAGCTATCAATGTTTGACTCTGATATGATGTAAGATCTGCTTCAGAGATGGCATTACTGGAGGTAACGGCAAAGAATAGGTGCATAGTGAGGATTTGTGTGCTAATAATATGTGTTGATGATAATTCCATTGGATTCTTGTCTCAAATACAATTATTAGAGATTCAAAGCTAGAAATTAGTTGTGCATCCTCTTTTTCTTATCCATTCTGGAAATTACATATGAAAATTTGCTGAATTTAAAAAATGAGAGATAAGAAATAATTATATTCAGTATACACTGTCGAATTGCAAGTCACATACATGCTAACAACGCGGGCGGGGAGGTGGTTTCCCGTAATTCTCCTCAGTGTTTTTGAAAACACAAAAAACGTAAAAAATCGTAATTTATAATTTCGAACATAACGTGTCTTCAGAAAGGACAATGTATTACATTAGGGAAATAATATTCGTAACTTTGAGAGGTGATTCCTTGCATTATTCTAAGCAAAAAAAGTTCATTATAACTCATGTCCGAACATAAATCGTTTTCGAGGAAAGTGAGTCGTAAATAATTAAATCTTCCCAAACATCTGGCAACGCTGCAACGCAACCGCGATACAAGCGCTCGACGACCGCAACTGATTGTTTACGTTTGTATGATATTTATGTTGAAAATATCCCATGAATTATTGAATACTTTTACGTAATTTTTTGTGGCTAATATTTTTTATTTAACACTTTCAGTACAGTACATTTACTTAAAAAAAATTATACCTACCGGTGCGTAGCGATACACACCACCAATTCCCAAGATTATCAGTCACTTATTTGAAATGCACACACGCGATGATACATGCAGTGTAGGCGGTGTACGCCGTTGCCAGTTGTGTTAGGGATTTTGTTTGTCTGTTTCTCTTTTGAAAATTGTACTTAATAAGCAAGAAAAATATTTTTTAGAGACAGTTAATTAATAAATAGATGTATTGATACATTCTACGCTATTAGGCATATGAATTTAAATTATTAAGGTGCAAAATTAATTTATTACATGACTAAAAAGAAATAAGTTCAGCATTTTTGTGCTCCGAAACGGTTGATTTTCAACCATAGGTTGTAATGAACCTTTTGCTTAGAATAATGCAAGGCATCACCTCTTAAATTTACGAATATTATTTCCCTAACACCCTGTATAAATAACCCGTCGGGCACAGCAAATAGATACACTTCATTGGCAGCATATTCAGTAATGATTCTCGCACACAGCAAATATCACTGATTTCATACATATGCAGACAAATACACACAGTCATCCAGATGCGATCTTGGTATTCAACCAACTTTCTTATCAGAGATGGTAACTATAGACTACTTGGCTTCACTGTAGTTGAGCTATTCATCCATTGATGGACGCTCACAACCATCCTAGTGAGCAAACGTGGAATGACTGTTTGCAGCCTAAAGACTACCTAGTCTGCAAGTTGTCATTTTACAGGTTTTTTGACGTTTGATAGGCTTTTTACATAATATCCAGCTTAACCCTTAACAGGAAACGTGAATTTATTGTAAACAAAAGGAAACGTGCCGTCTCTGCGATCCTGTAGTTAAGAATATTAAAGTAAGAGGAAAACCAACGAATAACTTTGATAAGATATGATGCTTATTTTCTGTGCTTATTGCATAAAATGCTCATTAAAAAAATGGCGTTAAGTAGGGTGACTCCCACGCAACGCCATTACCGGTTCATAAAGGATTATCTTCAGCATATTCTAAACCCTCTGAGAAAAAAGTCAGTCAAACATGTCTATACAATTAAACCATAGACATTCTTTCTCGGCCCTACCGGTAGTGCATCTGGCAACGTCGCCTCAACCCAGTCAGACGTGGCAGCGCGGTCAGAGGTCATAGCGTTGCGTGTAACACCAGACACCATACCAGAACAGAACCCACCAAGGCAGGCGTCAGGTCTTCCGTCTTTCCCAAGTTTTAAGGGCTCTTGTACGGAGAAATGTATCTGTGAAATATGTATGATGTGTGTGTAGAATTACCAGGGTTGGGAGTCTATAAATGTAGTATCGTCGGAAAGTTCTTATAAGCGTTCCTCACCCCCCTACAACTCCCACCAGCAAGTTTCTTTATCTCCTATTTTTTTTAAACATGAAGTTTGACTGATTTTCAGCCTTCTTTGCTCTTGGCCCTTTTCTCTGCTACTATTAAACCGATTTTCAAAATCTACAAAAACCTTTTGCGTTGTTGAGATAGTTGTAAAATTGTGCAAACATTTCATTCAAATCAGAGCGGTTCTTCTCAAGTTATAGGCGATTATAATATTAGGTGACAGACCGATGGAAATTAGTGGAATGTTTTTTTCGTGAAAATTTTCGCGATTACAATACCTCCCCACCAGGCATGGGAAGTAAAAAGCACGCACTTAAACGAATACTTATTATTAACTGTGCTTAAGGCCATACAAAATAAGCTGTTGTTGCAGCTGCCATATCCTTATGCGCACCTATGTAACAAAAATAGCAAACAGAAAGAGAAACGTGCCATGCCGTCTGATAGCTTGCAACAAACTAAAATTGGAACCATATTTTTTGAACCGCTTCGGATAGACTCGTGCGAATGAGTATGGGGATGGGTCACTAATAGCTCAGGGATTAGATGGGATTTTACGTTTAATGACGTTTTAGTGGAAAATATATGGTTAGGTATAGGAGCGCCGCGGTCTCACAGATGGCACGTTTCTGGTTAAGGGTTAAAACCGCATTACATAGAATTATAACATATCGATAATCTGATAATAGATCTAGTAGATTAGTACCAATCCAATACCTCAATGTTAAACTACATTCATATCAATAATTACAACAAATTTTTTCCCATATTGTCATTAGAAAAATGGTTCTTAACAAATAGTGATCAAACGTCTGATGTTTAAAAAAAAAGACAATCTTACACTATTAGTTTCTTTGGCACAGTAATAAAAATAATAATAAAAATTATTAGAATCAACAATAAGGCGAAGATAAGGCTACTCTTACACCCAACCCTATTGTGTGAGAAAATATGTACATACAATACAAAAAAAAGATACATACCAACCTAAAAATAAATAAATTGATTTGGTGTTCAGCTGAGTGAACTAATGAATAAGAGAAGAAAAACATATTTAATTGACAAATCCACTGTCTCCCTCTTTACCAAAAGGGAACGGGATGAGAACTAATTGGACGAAAATACCAAATAAAAACAAAAAGCAAAGATCGTAACATCTAATCATAACAGATATATCAACTAATTTTTAATTTGCTTTCTGAATCCTGCAACACTTTTGTTTCTCTAGGCAGGCTCGGTTGAGTTGTGCTGCACTGAAAGTAAAATATTTTTGAATCAATTCGGTGTAGTGCAAACGCATTGTATAGTTATTAATTATGCTTCATATCTCTAAGATTGATGTTTCCGTCATGTAACGATATACTTTGGCATTAAATAGGGTTTTTAGTACGTATTATGCACAAATACCTTAAGGTGGTTGGTCACGTTTTTTATGTGGATTGTCTGGTGCCGCTGATTGGTTTGTTGTAATGGTCTGTAGTGGTGCAAGCTTTAATAATGCTGTTATTAGGTTTTATACAATATTTTGAATATTATTTCCATAGTTTTTAGAAAAATATCAATGCAATCGAGTTAAAATTTCGTGTATACATTAAGTTAAAGTATGTCAATGTAATGAGAGCATTGTTTGAAAAACATTTTTTTTGGGGGCAATATTATCTAATAACTTTTCTACCAAACTTTTTTGTCACGTCTTGAGATGCTCATGACTTGTAAACAATGATATCCTGTGGATACGGGAAGAAGTTTTTGAGATTGTTTAAAAAGTTAACGAGATAGTATGGAAATACGATGAACAAAATATATTCGACCACGCCTCCCATTCCCTCCACCCATTAATCGGAGCCAAGCTGTCAAGCACCTCGTCCTATCCAGCCTGGTTGACAGATCGTTGAAAACAAGCAAATTTCAGAAATCGCTTTTTGGAATTTGGATATATTATAATATATTGTATATGTATTACATTGACAACCTATGATACTTGAAATAGACGGAGGGATTCGGAAATTTCGACTTCCTAATAACAAATATAAGTATTCTATAGTTGGAACTGCTTATATAATGCACTGTGACTTAAGCTATTGCCATTGACCATTATGAAGTATTTTGTTAGAGAAAACAAGTACTCTTATTCCGCGGGAATATTTTATAATACTTGGCTGTAAAAGTGATGATTATACTTGTATGTACATATAAAATACGGTGGTGTAGTAGATACCGTACGTGTAACATAAATGAGACATGCCAAACGTAACTTTACAGTGGTGATTGTATCCCATCTGGGCGAGCTTTTCTCTTTCTTGTTCTATTTCATTTATTTAATAATATCAATTGTTATCAACATTTACTGGTTTCTCGCGTTTACCATCTTACGGTATCAACAAAAACGTATTCATTCCAGGTAGCAGGTAGCAAATAATAAATTCAAAATTTTTTGTGTAAGGGAAAAGGTTGTTGGCGGCTTTCATTTATTTTCGATGTTTACTTACCTGAACGGCATCGTTCAGAGCAGTTGCTATTTGTGCTTTAGTATTTTGTTTTTACTTTGAGACTGAAAACGACAAAGCCAAGTGTGCGTAAGCGCAATTATCAAAGAAATTGCAAGCTTTTAAAATGGATTAGAGGAGCATCGATTATAATAAAGTAAGGCGAAGTTTTTTTAGCTCATCTATCTTGTATAATTGATTCTTTAGGTCGCTGAATCGGGCAACAAAATTTTAAATAAAAGTATATTTACTCAGCACCTATGCTTTTGACCTACGAAATATTGTTTCCTTCTTCCGCTTTGTCGTGACAACAACAGCAATGAAGAAGAACATTGGCACATTGTTTCTATAGAGATGTCGTTCATACACCTGGAACCATAGCAAATATTTTTATTATTTAATTTGAATGAACTGTTGTTATTAGTCTAGTAAATACTAAACAAACAACTACTTTTTGTAGACGATTTCTAATGCGACTGTAATGCAGCCACCCTGTATATATGCTACATCAAAACTAATTTAGTAAATCCATTAAAACAATTTAAATCATTTCTTTTAAAACAGTAGTTATTTTTTAAAATTACTGTTGATGTGGACCTTTCTGTTAGTGGTTTAGCTACCCGTATCTCATGAAGCTGTTATTGTAGTACAGTCAATCTGATTTTCAAGTTTTCTTCTAGGGAAAAATTAATTAACCAGGATAAAATCCACAATAATAACAGAAAATTAATATACAATTAGTACAATTGCTGTATAGTGCATGGTTGCTACATTATTAATTACATCCGTGACAAATTATATTTGATTCGGTGGTATGGTTCTCAAACAAATCGAATTTTTGTGAACGGAATCACAAATACTCAAAAAGAGCAAACAAACCTAGCTCCAACATTATTGCTTTCAGAAGCGTAGTGGTTTTATTATCTTCTTTATAAAAAGAAAATAAAATTTGGACCACTATTGACGGACCACCCTGAATACATTTTTGTACTCCTTCTCAAACTTGCTACTATGAATAATTAAAATTTTCTTGTTCATAAGGAGATTCCATATTTCTGAGAGTATATGTATACAATGACGCTGGGAAAAATGCTTATTGTCTGAATAAATTCTAAAATCTGAATATATTTGATATTCTCTTTCAAGTATCTTGACTCATGACGATACTTTAAAAATTATTATTATGAAACTAGAATATAAAAAAACAACTGACTACGCCCAAAAGCAATCAAGATATCCATGGGCACCTAGACGCCCGCAGGAAGGGCGGGGAGTAGCAAATTTTCTCAAGGCTGCAAATCCTAAAAGCTGCACTAAAGCTAAATATGCAAATTTTATGGAATAAACAGATTCTCAGGAGGGGTCACGCGGCTTCCTATCACAATTATTTTTGGGAAGTATTTAGTTATTTTTTGCTAGATCATATTCAATGAAACATTTCATTAAACTCTAAAAATACTCTTAAAAAAAACAAAAATCACAAATATTATTTTCTCCTTGCTGTGGCAAGTAACATTGAGAAAGAAAATAGCTCACTTAATTAAGATGCACGTTATAAACATTTCAACTCTCATTCTCATTTGAATCTCTGGAGCTCCCAAAAAGTCACTTCATGAACTCCTTCCTTTCTCTAACGCTCATTCAAGATTTAGCATTTTCTAGAAACTAGAAATATGCATAACTCTGTGACAATGCATTATACCTAAATGTATGTACTACTTATTTTGCCCGTTGCCAACAGCCTCTCACTGCCATAGAATAAGATCTTAGGAGCGTCAATGGTTTGAAAAATATTCCAATAGAAATCTTCAGATTTTGTCTTATTTTAGTTCTAACGTCCATTGGTACTTCTACCGTCTCCTTGTCTAGCTATCAGCATACAAAAATCAAATCATTTCAAAAAATAGATTTATCCTATCATTTTCCCGAGAGGTAACCTATTCAGAGTGTTTCCGCCTTAACTAAATGGGCATAGCGAAATGGTAGGTGGCATGGACCGAGGCCTTATCATGATGAAAATCAAGAGGTTCTAAATTAATTTTTTGTAAATTCACGATTTGTCCAGACACAAAACTATAAAACTTAATAGACCCTAGCTAACTGCTTTAAGTGATTATATGCCCACCAGAACTTGATTCTAAACCATGCTTTTTGCATATTTATTTAAATTACGTTCGAAAATGCAAAAATAACCTGGTTTGAAGTTGCAGTTGATCGATCGAGGTACAGTGTAAACAAATAAAAAAAAAGAGTAAGGCCCTGGATTTTTTAATGTAAAATCAGTTTGTGTACCAAGGACATTGAGAAAATAGCAAAAACTTGCCCCACTCTGACCAATATTTGCATAAATATTGATTGCTTATCTGAATAAACTCATAGGGAGAAAGCACTTGTGAAAAATATTCCAAAAATAAGGCCCAGTTCAAATAAATTTTCGTTTGAAGTACCATCAACTGGCTATTTCTGTACAATATCGAACTTTTCGATGTGAAACTTAAGGGTGTTGATTTTAACAAAATCAAAAATCTGCTGCTGGACCTTTTAATTTTCTTATCAGTTTTAAATCACGCCTAATCACCTCTAATATTGTGCAAAATCTAATTGAAATCGCTTCACTTTCACTACTATCTAAAATATTGAATTTTATAGTTTTGGAATTACAAAAATTATGCTGTATATTCGTCAAAAGCGAATTTCGAACAGAAGGGTACGACATCTAGTAACAACACGCTATGATTCTGTGTCCAATAAAAGACCCGCGGCAGCGGTGTAAAGGGATACAGCTCTACGCTTTGTCGGTATGGCGCTATGATTTAATGCAGGGTTCAAACTGTTAATCCATTTTTAGTCGTTTCAGCTCCTTGATCTTAGATCTCCTGTATATCTTCGAAGACTATACGAGTACACCAGCCTTGTGTAAAAATTTCATACAAATTGAACCGATTGAAATTAGTCGTGATGTACATTTAACATCCAAAAATCATAATATTTCATTTTAGAATTTTTTGCGATTACGAGCCCCTTCCCACTTCAGTTGGCCCAACTATTGAAATCTTAGTTTTTTTCTAATTAAACACAAATAATAAGAATGTAGCAGGTTGTTATAGGTTTAAAATATTAACAATGAATATTTTAAAAATATATGGTAGAAAACACCAACTTTATTACTCCCTAATCAAATTTGCAGCATAAAAATAACACATGTTGCAATTACAGCATATCAACCTATTTTCATTTCAATGCAAAATAAATCTATAACGCATAGGTGGCTGTGAAAAATAAAAGCCATGACAGTTGCTTTTATTAACCACAGCTGTCAGAATAAGTTTAAAATAGTTTTGGGTAGTTAAGGTTTTCAAAATGGGTAGAGGAAACGTTATTAGTGAGAAAATTCGGTTACTGATAATTGAATTTTTTAATTCTGGGAAATCAACCTCAGAAATTGCAACTTTGTTAGACTTAGGTATCGCGGTACAGTGTGAGAAATATTGTTAGAAGATATAACGTAACTGGTTCAGTTAATATTAAGCCACGATATGTGAAAAAAAGTAATATCACAAATGCCGACCGAAGAGCATCAAGAAGAATAATCGTAAAAAACAGGCGTGCCAATTATTTACAATTAAGTGCTCTGTGGAGCGACGCTGTTGGAAGGAGAATTTCGAGGTCCACAACCCATAGAGAGGTCCACAAACTGGGATTTAGCACTTGCAAGGTAAGTTTTCTGATAAAAAAAGTGAAGTAAAAACCCTAAAGTTGCATAACTTGTTTATAGGCCAAAGAAAAGACACTATTAACTCCACTGCAAAAGAAAAATCGGTTTAGATGGGCTAAAGAACATAGACAATGGACACCTTAGCAAGGGTGTGCAATACAATGGAGTGATGAGGCCCGATTCAAAGTTTGTGTTGGTGACAGTCGCAGTAGAGCTATACGCAAAAAAAATTAAGCATTCCTTGTTGACTGTCTGAAGAAAAAAGTGAAATTTCCAGCATCCATTATGGTCTGGGGCAGTATGTCATCAAAAGGAGTAGGAAAACTTCATTTTATGGATGGAAATGTGGATACAAACAAAAATTTGGCAATTTTAGAAGAATCGCTTTTACCAGTGATGGAGGAATGTTTGACATCCGGCCAAGATTTTGTGTTTCAGCAACATGGTGCAGCGTGCCATACCTCAAAAAAGGCTATAAAATGGATGCAAGAAAATAATGTACCAGTTTGAAATGGCTTTCTAGCAGTCCAGATCTGTTACCTAGTGAAACTTTGTGGCACGAGATGAAAAAGGTTCTACGACAACATCCTGCTCGTACAATCACCGAAATGAGACAAAAAAGCTTCAAGAAATATGGGATTGTTTTACACCAAATTTTTGCCAAAACTTGGTTCACACTATGCCCCAAAGAATTTCAGTCGTAATAAAAAATAAGGGTGATGTTAGCCATTGGTAGTCTTTCAATTGTTGCTTTGTTAACTTCGCGCATTTATTCGCACATTGTTTATTTGTTCAGATGTTCTATTAGTTATAGGTCTAGGTGATTTCAAATATGTATTTTTTACGACTAGAGTGTATCTAAAATGTTTTTGAGAAAATAAATTGATTTAGAAGTAAATAGTTTCATCATGTTTAGTTCATAAAGGCATATTTTGGTAAAAATCTTGAAGTGGGCCAACTGAAGTGGGAAGGGCTCGTACAGTATTCCCAGCAACAGGGTCTTATATAGGCCAAGTCTGAAATTTAAGGCCAACAATACTCACAGTAGGATTGTTTTTGTCACTGCAAGCAATGGGTCTGGTAATGTTCTATTTTCGAGCAAGAATTCTAATAATATATTTGAGATATACAGATACAAGTATGAGGCTGCTGAGACATACGTTCGCGGTGATTTGTACCACATTTGGAGCATTTTTAATTTGAGCGTGCGTCTACTTCATAAAAAGGATCAAAAACGGGTTATTTAGAAATGGAAGCCCATCTATGCTCATAATACGTTAATTGAGCTACTGAAATGTAATTCAAAGCCGGTTCATTCTTGTAATACAGTGTGTTATAAACTATCTAACTGTATAAGGGCTGAGGCTCTATCAAGAACAGTGTAAACGAAACAACAATTTATTGTATTTTACAATCCGAATGACGACCAAGAAAAGGTATCTCCCGGGTTTCGTGGTTTCGAACAAAAAAATGCCCACGTGGACGAAAGTGCTTTTTTAGAACGCCTCGAACACTGTGTTTTCTACAAAATTCTCCTCATTAGAAGCTTCCACTTATTAATTATGTAATAAGCTCCTGCGATATTGTCCCCCCGGATTACTTAGAGTAAATTAAGACCCACTGGAATTCCCAGTAACCTAACAGTCATGGCGTGTTGAGCTTCTTTTACCGATAATACGACATTATTTCCCAACATCAATAATATTACATAAAGTAAGTGGCAGGCAACATGATATTTTAAGACGTAAAAGCATTTTAAAGGCGACATTTGATGCTTATCATATTTTGAGTTTATAAAGGAGAAATAGATCACTTTCCAACACCCTTATTTTTTATAGGTAGGTATAGCAGCTTACGAGGGCTGTGAATTAAACCGATAAGACTGATTTTTTTCTAACTTTTTCATTCAAATGTAATTTCGATTGTATATTGTCACCGTCAAGATAACTTTTAACTCTGTTGCAGCCGTTTGAATGTTTTGGACTGTCCCAAAATGAGTTCCCTTGAGGTGATTTTATAACTTGGGAAAGAAAAAAATCACAAGGACTCAAGTCAAGCGAATAAGAATACTGAGGAGCCACAGGAATATTTTTACTGGACAAAAACTCGTTTAATAACATTGCTGTGTGACAAGGAGCATTATCGTGATGTAACACCCAGTTCTTCTTGACCCTTCCTCGATCATTAGGACTGTCAACCGACGCTCAAGATTCTGTCGATATTTACATGGAGGCCTTCCGCTTCATGGTTCATCTTTAATCGACGCTCTCTGTTAGTAAAAGTTTCCATTGTACTGAGCCCAAGTCAAAGGCAAAACCTGGTAGCACACCGTTACTTGAAATTGATTACACTCATTCTCAGAACACAGTAGAAAAAACGTTCATAAAAAAGCGCTACGAACAACAAAATGACTCAAGCGAGTTCAAACTTGTACTGAACGTGGATCACATGTTTCCCTGTCAACTCTCTAAGCCCGGCGTCTCCAGTGTTGCCAATTCGAACGCTGCGTTGCCAACCTCATAACTTAATTTACAGATCTCGTATACACCAATTTCACGAAAATTGTAGAAAAAATACTGTTATATGAATAGGGACGGCTTGTACTTTTACCACAAAGTACTGCCAGAAACAACAACTTAACAAAAATCAGCTACGTTACTTTTGGGATATCCGCCATTGTCACCATGACACATCCACAGAAATGAATAGGCCGCATAATAAAAAGTATACGGTGCGGTATATTTTGGAGAAAGAAATGTTTTTTTAGTATTTAGTATATCATACGAGTATAATTGATATGAGCACATAGATTTCTTTAGGGGCACAATCATAAACTTTTATTTACGCCGTTTGGAAAAATCCATACAGACGCCCGTGGTAATTGGTAGGAGAGTTGTCAAACACTTCCTGACACCAAGTTTGAAGGGTCCGACAGTAGCTGATGCATATGTATGTAATATGTGGCTTTATACGGGGTATTTATTAAATATCTCTCAAGCTGGAGATGGTGTACAAATGACACGAAAAGTTCATATAGCCATGTGCTCTGAAATAGTCTCTTATTGGAGGATAATGAAGTTCTAATTTTAAAATCTTGGAAAACAGTATCTCCATCGCGGATAAATACCGGGTGGCGCATCGAAAACGAAACAGACGCATTTACTATCAGCTCAGTTTTTATTTGGAAAAACGCTCAGACCCGTAGATTTTGTTTTGGAGTGGGACAAAGTTTGGCAAAAAATCACGTTAACACGTGCAGCCCCTTGGGCGGGGGTGACACCAACCCTAAAATCTTAAATGGAAAGGGGGCTCAAGTGATAACTTACTTCTCTTTATAATGATGTAAAACACATGAGCTTCAGCTCAGTAGTTTTGAAGATTTATTGATTTAAAACTTAAAGTAGACTTTAATAGGTACATCAGATTAGTTTGTACCACTTTCAGAAGAAATTTGACTAAAATAATTAACTTAATAAGTAAATGCTTTTCGTCACTACGCCCATGGTTTGTTTATAATTTTGTTGTTGAAAATAGGTATTGGAGCGTTTTTATGTGTCAAAAAATTTATTTCTTGAAGAAAGATAAGGAAATATCTCGTACTTATTTTAAATAGGAATTTAGTACATAGTTTGCGACTGATTTGACCAAACTTTGTTGCTAAAATAACTTGTAACGCTTTATTAGATAAATTAACCATGGTATATTCCACAGCAGAAAGAGTTGAAATTATCGAAATATTTTTCGGAAATAATCAGTGTGCTAATAGAACAGCAGAAATATTTAATGAGCGACATAAGAACCGTAACGTGCATCGAATATATGTTCTAGAACTTGTAGCTAAATTTCGGGAAACTGGGTCAGTCGCCAAAACAAAAATCAACATTGAAAATCCCGTAAGGAACGAAGCAATAGAAGTGGGGGTTTTAGGGCAAATTTATGTAGATCCTACGTTAAGTACCCGCAAATTGGAGACTGTGTGTGGTTTTAGTCGACGTACTGTCCAACGGATTCTAAAGGCCCATAGTTTTCGTCCGTATAAAATTCACCTGGTACAAGAATTTAATGAAGACGATTTTGATCGGCGATTACAATTTTGTGAAGATATGAGTGGACGAATTATAAACGATGAACATTTCCTATTCAACACTTGCTTTTCCGACGACTGTTCATTTTTCTTAAATGGCGTAGTAAATCGTGATAAGTGCCGATATTGGTCCGACTCTAATCCCAGAATTTATCATGAGGTTCATTCACAGCAGCCACAAAAATTAAATGTTTGGGATGGTATTTTTGGCGATCATTTAGTTGGTCCTTTTTTCTTACCTGGAAATTTGACCGGTGAAATGTATTTGGAATTACTGGAAGACGCCATAGATCTTGCATTAACAGCCATAATTGAAAATCAGAATGATCGGCGGTACATTGCGAATAGGTTGATGTTCCGACAGGATGGTGCCCCACCACATTAAGCATCACGTGTTCGACAATATTTAGAGCAGACGTTTCCAGATCGATGGATTGGTAGAACAGGTGCCATTTAATGGCCCCCAAGATCGCCAGATTTGTCACCTTTGGATTTCCTTATGCGGGGTCATTGAAAAAGCAAAATCTACGCTACTCAGTCAACATCATTATGCAATCCAATATCAAAGACTTAAGTCCGGTCTACTTCGAAAATATACTGAAGATAGTGAAGTGTGACATTAAGAGTTGTATGAAGTATATTTGCGGAGTGATCCTCTCACCACAGCGGTACTTAAGGAACATTCAAGCTTCGTCTTTTATGAGCCTCGTCAGTCGCGTATACCATCAAATCAATAGCTCCGTCGTTGGTATAGGAAGGTGGCAATTACGCTTTCTCAAATTCGGTTTGTAAATAAACTAGGTTAACCTAAACACGAGTGATGCCTAACTTGGATGGTGACGCACATCGTTCTACAAACCATAGTAGGATGTAGGAACGGGTCGACCCTTTCAGATTTTTTGTAGCTTTCTTATCTCAGTTAAATTAAGGCTAATGCACTTCAAGCAAAACTGATAATACTGGCATAAAGAGCCAAATTTTGTTTCTTCATTATTTCCATAATAAAGATATTGCGTTATTGCGATGAATATTGTCACAGAACTATACAGCGTGTGTTATAAACTTACAAAGCACGCTTTCATGTAGAAAACGAACAACCTGCTTATAAAAAGCTATATGTATCTGGTCCATTTCACGGCTATGCGCCGCCGTTTGTTTGTGTAAGCTCAGACTTAAGTACTTTAGTTTTGTTTCGACATCTAGAAAATCTTTTCTCCAACGTATGACTATTCGTAATCTATGCTTCTCACTGTCAGTGCGGCAATCCGTTTCCCATGGGCGTACCATTTTGAGTCTCCAACTGATCGATGACTTCTCTCTAGCGGACAGTCTCGGGACGTTTTACCACCGGTGGGCCGTCGGCGATCTAGCTGGTGGCTCGCAACATAATTTTAGAGATGTTGTAAAAATCATAGAAGCAGCGGCAACACTGCGGTAAGCAATATGTTCGAGAACGATCTCGATTACTTTGAACGGAATAAATACGCAAGGCGCAGCGACAGTGCGCTCAGTTTAAAACTGAACGGGACAAAGTCTAGCGGTTGGGTTAGAGTTAGCCAGCAATTAAAAACATTATGAGCAGTAGTAAGAAGATGAAGACTTACCATTTCCATTCGATTGGGGAGAACAATATTCCTTTGCACAAGTTAAAGGTAAAAATGTACCTATGTTTGTTATGTAATACATCTGTTTCTGTTACTAAAAAGGAAATATCGAGAGGCACTATGAAACTGTACATGATAGTTTTGAAAAATCATTCCCATTACGTTCGGCAAAGAGAAGGGAAAAACTGAAATAATTCAAAAATCAGTTGATTGGACAACAATGTTTTTAAAAACAATCGACTGGAGCATCATATCGGGTGTCCCAGATAATTACACAAAAGAAGAACCTTACGAAGACGGGGAAATGATAAAACATGCATTTATGAAAGATGTAGATTCATTATTAGCCAACTTTAAAAATAAAGACGATATAGTGTCTACTATAAAATCTATGCAACTTTCTGCTAATACAGTGATGAGACGTGTAGAAGTAACGAGCAATTATATAGTTTTACAGTTGAGCAATGACTCCGTGACTTCGACAACTGCGCTTATTTTTCACTGCAGCTGGATGAATCCACAGATGTCGTTGACACCTCTCAGATAGCCGTGTTCGCAAGAATGGTTTTTAGTTATTTTACGATTAAAGACGATCTTTTGGAGTTTATTCCACTAAAAGGACAGACTACTGGGCAGGACTTGTTTTCTTCTTTTAAAAATACTAACTCTTCTGACAAAATTCCAAATTTGAAAATGGTAGGCTTGACAACCGATGGCGCTCCAGCTATGGTGGGTCCTTATAAGGGTCTCGTGGGGTTATGTCGTAAAGATGATAGTTTTCCGCAATTTTCCTGTTACCGCTGCATTATCCATCAACAAGCATTATGTGGACATTTTCTAAACAACGTTATGGAAATGGTAGCAAAAGTTGTGAACAAGATTAGAGCTCAAGAGTTACAAAGAAGATTATTCAAACCTTGGCCGATGAAATTGACTGCCAGTACGGGGAACTACTTCTTCACTCTGAAGTTCGATGGTTAAGTAGGGGACGAGTGATGAAACATTTTAAAGACATCATATCTGCCTTAGTTCAATTTTTCAAACAACGTCAGGAACCAATTCCGGAACTGGAAAATTCAATCTGGCTTAGAGATTTTGGTTTTCTTGTGGATATTACAGAAAAATTAGATGAAAATTTGCAGGTTCAGGGTAGAGACAAAGAACTAGCAGAAATGATTTCTGATATAAAAGCTGTTATCAAAAAGCTTGAGTTTTGGTAACAAAACTTAACCGATGGCGATACCAGGCATTTTCCTGTTCTTTTAGAAAATATATCTCAAAGTCCAATAGAACCAAATGACAGTAAATATCATGTAGAAATAGTCTCTAACTTGAAGGATAACTTCAGAAATCGTTTCAAGGATTTCAACGAAATTGCTATAGTGGCGCAATTTGTTGTTTCACCCTTCATGGAAATTGATATCCAACAATTCGCAACTTATGTTATGCAGAACTTTAGCGAAGACATCGCTGCGACAGGAATGGAATTGATTGCGTTTCAAAATGATTTAGATTTGAAATCATTATTCTCAAATACAAAATGTATCTGGCCTTCAGTAGGTAGAGATAAATAGTAGTTTTATGTCGTGTTGCCTTGAAAGTGAAAGCGTTATTAAGTTCAACCTATTTGTGTGAACCTTCTGTTTCAAATATGAAGTTTATTAAATACAAATACCATAATCGACAATAAAAATTTCAGTGAGTCTGAGTGTCAGGCTTCTCATTGAAACACGCACTTTTTATCCGCACATGTTATTGTTTAAAATAGTGCAATCCTTTTTTTATTTTTAGTTTCCTTTATTAAATGTTATGTGACATGCCATTGCAGGTGACAAAATACTTTGTTTATTTTTCAAACACTTACGATTGGTAGAAGTGGATGTAGTTATGTAGTATCTATTAGTTATTAGTTTATTTAAGTTTATTATTATGTATTAGTATTAGTAAAACGAACACATGTATGTCGCATAGAACCGTGTATAATTTCATGTAAGTTGGCTTACTTTGCTTACGACTAGGTAGCTCACCATTTATTCCAAAATCAAAGTAGCTCAACACACTGAAAAGGCTGGCGACCACTTCTATCGCTAGGCCCACGGGCTTTGCTCCTCAGAGCTCTCTTCCACGACACCACCGCGCGATGTGACTGCCAGACAGATCCGCCTTACTTCGGTCTCCCATTCTAACCGTGTCGAACTTCGTTCATCTACAACTGGCCTATACGACCGGTCCTTCTACAGTGCGTCGAGATTGAGAATCAATCTACGAGGATGATTCTTCCAGTTATACCAAGCTTAGGCAACTCAAAACACATTAGCAAAGTTTCTTTAAGCTCCTCATAACAACAGTGGTGCTCTGGAATTTGGGCTTCTGCCTGAGCGGCTGCTTCATTGTAAACATAAACCTATTTCGTATGGCATTCATGACTAACCGCACAAAAACCTATACCATCGCAATGCAGTTTCTAAGTACTATAAATAGTAAGTAGCTGTGACCCTTTGATATTTTCATCCATTTTACACACGAATCTTTCATTTTATAGTAAGAAATTAAATATTTCCCCCTGATCTTAAGTGTTTATTGTTGCATGATCTATACACTCTGTGAGGATTTATAAGTCTTATGGCCATGCTTCTGTTAATAAATCTGTGCTTACATCCATCCAGAGCGGTCAGAACTTGCGTCCAATCTATTAAGAATCGTTTCAAATAAGAACCGACCAAAGTACTTTCAACCTCAATAATCATTTCTTAGTTCTCATATTTCATCAAGGTAAAAGAAGCCCGACCTACCACCATTGTCTCCACATTCTGCCGCTGAGGATCATTTAAAGAGTTATAGCCCATTAGGTGTATCCGAGGCAGTAGTAATATTTCACGCCCCAGCGACATAGGAATTGCCCTTTGCCAGTAAAGCATGTCTAAAGTCGTAATTCATAAGATTTATTCATAAATATTGTGATACCGTGCGGCATGACTGTGCCTCATGAAATACCTCCAACACTCAGGGATAAGCGGGATTTATGCCTGGTGATACACAATGTGTCCAAAATAATATACAACACCTGGATAATATTGGGCAGAGATTTCTTCTAGTTGCATGAGGTTTATTCTCCTTACAGCTGCCGCTCAGCTATGCAGCTACAGGTGCATTAGACGTGCCAGCTAGTTCCATGCGGCTTGGCACTTTTTAGGAAATATGGTGATTGTGCTGAATCTGTTTACTTTTCGTCTCTGTCTGTAAGCATGACAAAGTTATTTCGTGCTTTTTAACAATCATCAGTACGGTATAGGTCTAGCCATGTGAAGATGAGTTGTAATAAATTTGTTCTCCTGTGTTTTTACTCATACTAAATTCATTTATGCTTAGCTTTATTCTTTTCAATCCTTGTTAACGGGTACGGCAAGGCAGTTGCGGTTATTCTTCTGGTTACCGCAGCATTTACGGGACCTTCATTACTTGCAATAGCAATGTTCATACAGTGTGTTCGTACCCTACTAAAGAACAAACGGAAAGCAAACAAGCTGGTTCACTGGTTCACTGAGCACGTTGTCCCTTATGCATTTCCCGCGTTAGATCGAAGAAGTATCAAGCTTTGGCGAACTATGTTATGTATAGGTCGCAGCTTTTCGTGTTGTTACGTACAAAATACTGAGTGTTTGAGAAGTCCATACCCGCTTGCTTGCGTTCTATTTATCTGTCTCCACACGACAATACCTATAGCGTACTGATAATTGCTAAAAAGCACGAAACAACGTTGTATGCTGTTGGACACTCTTACAGAGTATGGGCAGAATCAACTATCGCTTCCAATCATATGACGAAACGTTATTGCATAACACCCTTTTTTATGGTACTCGAAAATCTTAGCCTTATAATTGTTTTTATAAATTGAAGTGTTTGGGGTAACAAGGGACATAAGCCACATTCGAATACAAATTTATATTTACATTCAAACACATCAGCACTGAAGTTATCTATGTCCCTAAGTGATTTGTTTGAAATTTCGGTGATACATGTCACTATAATTCCTAGAGGGCGCTAGTGATAGATCCATATCTTCTACACATTTTTACACTGAAAAGGACGTAAGCCACATAGATTTCAAGATGGACGCCAAACGAAAATTGTTCACTGGTGAAAACAATAGACGTTTAGGTGATTCAGAGAGCGAAAATGGTTCTGGATTTACTTCAGATGATGATGTGACGGACAGAGACTATCGAAGTAGCAGTTGTAATCGTGAATCTGAACGAAAAACTCGGGTGAATGAATAAGTTTGTGGCTTATGACCTTATTGTCGTTACAGATGTGGCTTATATTTTTTTCACGTACGTATATTAGTTTCACGATGCCTTTTGATAATGATTTTACACTAAGTCATTAACAGAATATATCGTAATCCTAATTTATGAATGATAACGTAGGCCGCGAGCAACTTCAATACGTGCTAAAAATATGTAAATATTGTATGAGTGGCTAATGTCCGTCTTCACCAAATAAAATGGCATGTAGGCTTGTGACATTTTTCAGTATTCCAAAACAGCGATAACTTTTTGAAATATGATTGCGAAATACTGCTACTGAAAGTTAGTTATTGTTGAACAGTTACCTACAATATAAATAAATTTCACTAAGTTCTTATGTTCAACTGAAAGAAGCATTAGTCATTAGTCAAACGATGTTTCATTCTAAGGGTCTACAACGGGAGGCTAAAGTATTAGGTCCACCATGCCAGTGCAAAAAGTATTGCAGACAACTGCATCTACTATATTTAATTCATTTTTGAACTTGGACTCGTATGATAGACGGAATATCTATTCATTTTCTATTATGAAGGTTATACAAAAGAAAAGAAGCTACAAAAAGAAAACTAAAAGCTCGGAATCGGCTCGACGGGTAACAAACCAATATTTCGTCAAGCTAAATGGAGTTGATGTTCACATATGCAAAACTGAATTTCCATGGACTTCAAACGTATCGCTCAGCAAATTTTTGGAGGTAGAACAACTCCAAAGCGGGACGGTACAGACAAACACATTCCCAACAAAACTTTTGCGGAAAGAGTTCAGTCTGCTTACGACCACATTCAAGCCATTCCAAAGTATGTGAATCACTATAGTCGGCACGTCAATCCAAATAGAGTTTTCCTAAACCACGACCTCAACATATCTACCAGCTACAAGGATTGCTATATTGAGTGATGCAAAGAACATGGAATAACACCAGTAATCTTTTTTGGTAGCAATGCACTAAGCCACATAATTTTCAAAAATAAATTTGCTTTACCGGAATGTGTCACATTTTTTCTGCGCAGTCGTCACCGAATCACAGTTTCCCCAGTTGTGAGTGTATTGTTTTGGTTCTAGTGAAATAAAGCAAAAAACGTGATTTCAAGACCTGCATACAACTTACAATGTCAAATTTCTCGAAATAAAGTCAATGTGGCTTAGCCACCTTATTGCCCTAAGGCCTTCAGTTGCAGCAATGTCCAAAGGGGTATTTACAGAGGTTATATTATCATCGAACAAAAACGTGAAAAGTATTAGTGACCCGTTCCTCCACCAATGTGGCATTATCGTAAAATGTTACGGTGAAAACTGAATCTTTCTACTTTGATCATTCTCTGTCAGTAATATAAATTTTTATTTCATCACTTTGAAAATCTCAAAAATCCTCGAAATAATCGGCTGAGCAAATATGTACAGAGAAAATGTACGCACTATTCCTTTTACAACGAGCGAGCTCAAAATTCATTGAAGAAAATGAGAACTTTTCATAATCTTAGTCTGGGACACACTGTATACTTCCAACCTGACATTATACTCAAGTTCCATTCCTTATATAAAATACGCCTAGCCGCGGGACCGTCGCCGTATTTTTTGAGTGACTATAAATTTTGTAGGTGCAGGAAATGTACTCCAGTTAAGTGACCATTTTTCAATGTAACAAATGTGATTGAATCATCTCATGGCTTCCTGCACAGTTGAATACAGGTATTATGAACCGTTGTTTACCACGTATCTTAGCAAAATACAGAATATTCAAGTCTGAAATTGCGATTTTGGATGGGTGAATTTGATACGATGTTTAACAGAATGAGACGTGAATTCTGAACTTCAGAACAAAACTCAACAACTTAACTTCCAAGAACTGTGATTTCAGGACGTACAAGTGTCACGCAGCACAGGGACTTCTGAAAGATGATTTACTTTTATAAACCCAGAGAAATGCACGGATTAATCTAAACTAAAGACAAAGACTTCTATCTTACACCACATTAATTGTTTATGTCATCACCAAAAATTATCTTGGTATTTGGGATGTGTTTCATCCCTTTCACTGTACCGTCGATCATTTCCTTGATGTCACGCTGAATCACATCATTTTATTAATCGAGCTCCATGGAGGATGGCGCTACTGCTGTTGCTAGTTATGTTCTATAACTGGATGTCATTCTTCAACTTTGTTCCAACAAAGCATTGTAGAGTAACAGCTTGTTGCACAATGGCAGTTTAGATCTCCTGGCAGTAACCCAGTACACCTTTCCGAGATTGAGTCCCATTTAGACAAAAATCCAAATGGGTTCCGAGATACTTTGTAACTTATTGATAATCGCTGGTGAAAGAAGTTTGGCACAGAGACGTATACTCCAAATTAAAGTCATTTCCTCCTCATCTGCACTACTTGCTTCTGAAATAAATAATAATAGTAATGATAATAATATTTATTGGAGTATTAGTACATAATAGAATCAAAATACGAGTAAATAATATATATACATATATATATATATATAGGTATATATATATATATATATATATATATATAGTGTGTCGTCTTTTTTCCTCTCTATCTTCGTGTCCTCAGGTTACACTCGTATCCGAATGTATGAGCATGTGTATCTACTTTTATAGTTGTATATGTGCACTCATTTCGGGCCTGATGATGGCAACCAGCAGAAATACGTATCGATCGATTACATTGGGTAAAATCACCTTCATTTTTTATTACGGCTGAAATTCTTTGCGGCATAGTGTCAACCAATTTTTTGCAAAAATTTGGTGTAAAACAATCCCATATTTCTTGAAACTTTTGTCTCAGTTCGGTGATTGTACGAGCAGGATGTTGTCGTAGAACCTTTTTCATCTCGTGCCACAAAGTTTCAGTAGGTGACAGATCTGGACTGCTAGAAACCCATTTCAAAAGTGGCACATTATTTTCTTCCATCCATTTTATAGCATTTTTTGAGGTATGGCACGCTGCACCATCTTGCCGAAACACAAAATCTTGGCCGGATGTCAAACATTCTTCCATCACTGGTAAAAGCGATTCTTCTAAAATTGCCAAATATTTGTTTGTATCCACATTTCCATCAATAAAATGAAGTTTTCCTACTCCTTTTGATGACATACTACATACATACTTTTCTCTTCAGACAGTCAACATGGAATGCTTCATTTTTTTGCGAATAACTACTGCAACTGTCACCAACACAAACCTCGAATCGGGTCTCATCACTCCATTGTATTGCACACCATTGTTGAGGTGTCCATTGTTTATGTTCTTTAGCCCATCTAAGCCAATTTTTCTTTTGCAGTGGAGTTAATAGTGGTTTTTCTTTGGCCTATAAATAAGTTGTCCAACTTTAGGGTTTTTACTTCACTCCTTTTTATACGAAAACTTACCGTGCAAGTGCTAAATCCCAGTTTGTGGGCCTCTCTATGACTTGTGGACCTCGAAATTTTCCTACCAACAGCGTCACTGCACAGATCAGTTAATTGTAAATAATTGGCACGCCTGTTTTTCACGATTATTCTTCTTAATGCACCTGTGCGTTATAGACTTATTTTGCATTGAAATGAGAATAGGTTGATATGCTGTAATTGCAACATGTGTTATTTTTATGCTGCAAATTTGATTAGGGAATGATAAAGTTAGTGTTTTCTACTATACATTATCAAAATATTCATTGTTAATATTTTAAACCTATAACACCCTGCTACATTTTTATTATTTGTGTTTGATAATAAAAAAACTAAGATTTCAATAGTTGGGCCAACTGAAGTGCGAAGGGGTTCGTACTTGCTCTAAGGTGGCCTTGACATCAGTCTACATTCAGGCGTCGTTCGGTACGCACTAAGCATGTGTACACGTCGAAAAATTCTGGCCTGCTTCGAAGTGTTCTAAAATAGACGAAACTATCTTAATTTGAATTGTGCAAAATGGAATCACTTTCTGACGGTATGCGGAATATACAGGGTGTCCGCAAAGTTGGGTTTTTCCTTTACACGACGTGTAGATCTTGAAAACATAAGCAATTTTTCTTAGTACCATATACACCAATGTCTTAAGGGAACCGAGATAAAGGGCTGTGCAACATCAAAAATATCTGAATACCGTCCTGTAGCCGCGACCCGCGATATCACCGACTGGTACAAGTGGGTCGGGGTCAGTGTGTCAGGTCAGTATGCAACCTTCAACCGACGGTTACAGTCACGCGTGTAGAGGCAAACGAACCCGTATAATCGATTGCGTTTCAAAAAAGAACAAGCACTAGAGACGTGGCTAGAGAAGTGCAAGTATCCAAAACTAAACTGTGGAAAACGCTGGGTGAAGAGGGGCTGTATCCGTTTCACGTCCAACGTGTACAAGCCCTTCAACCTGACGATTTTCCAGCAAGAGTGCGGTTTTGTGAGTGGTTGTTGCATCAACATGACAATAATCCGGACCTTTTGAAGTGCATATTGATGACAGACGAATCTACGTTCACGCGTAATGGGGTGAATAACTTTCGCAACACTCATGTGTGGTCAGTACAAAATCCGCACGCTGTCCGTCGGGCACATTTTCAACAAACATTTTCGGTGAATGTTTGGGCTGGCATGGTGGACGGTATGCACATTGGACCATTTATTCTCCCAAATTTGTCATATTTGTTACCTCTGTTCGTGGTCTGCACCACCGCCGGCGTCTGCGCGGTAGTGCATCAGCTGATTTCATTTTCTGCTGGAGCGGTATTATTTCGGGCAGAGACGTACTTAGCCCTTCTCGTCAACTAGAGAGTGAGTACTTTTTCCTTTATTTTTTTTTACTTGGTCGCCCTCGTTTCACTACACATTACCTTTGTTATTTCAAGGATAGTTGTTTCTGAAATAGACACCCTGTATAGTTATGCACAGTTGTTGCGCTTATTTTATGTTTGAAATATTGAAATTTTACAACAAATAAACATAAACAATTGTACAGTTTTTTCCTAAAATCGACCTTCTAAAGTAATTTTAAAAATGTCTTCGCGTGTCTTGTTTCGACAAGGAAGTGATAGTGTGTAGTATGAAACATAATATAGTAAAAACCTCGCTGCTCAGGAGTATTCAACGCATAGTTAGACTAATTTTTATTGAGAAATACGTGGCGAGGCATTAATGGCCGTGTGACTGTAATGCATTGATTATTACCGATCGGAGAACTTCCTGAAGAGGCCCAAGAGTCACGCAATAGGGACATCAAGAAGTACAGATTAAATAATGCAAGAAAATGCTCTAGAGAATCGAATTTGTTAGATATCTTCAATAGGCGCTTAGTAACAACAGATTCATTTCTGTCGAGCATCAGGAAATTGCCCCAGAGACCGGCGAAATTGTTAACACAACCTTAAGTCACCAGACAAGAGACAAGGAACGATACCGATTTAGATACAAGTGGGTCAACATCAGAATCCGAATCGAATGATTCGAACATTGAAGATGTCGTGCAAGATGTTTGTTACTAGAAGTAAATAACAGATATTCATTTTGTTGAAAATTTTTCATAAAAGAAATTTTTGATAAATAAAAAACATTGGTCGGAGAATTTTTTACTCATTAAAACCTAAAAATATTATAAAATATTTTCTATTTAAAAATATTAAAAAATTAAATTTTTTTGCGGAATCCTCCATATATCGTGTCTGCTATTTTAAAAATTAGCATTTTGATAACCAATTCGTGATCAGCGATTCCAAAAACCATAAACAAATATAATTGGGTATTTTTACTGGCTTATTTGACTCATTGGTTAAATTGTGTCCGCCATTTTGGGTCCGCCATTTTGGAAATCGTAATTCTGATAACAGATTCATATTCAGCGACCCCAAAAACCTACGAGAAAAAATTTGAGATCATTTACGACATTTTCTGAATTTTGGCCAGCTTTTTAGGATTCTGCCCCACTGTGCGATGGGACCAAGCGCCCCGGAAATATTCTTCACTAAATGTCAGTCAATATTCAAGATACCTGCCAACTTGCTTTGTCCTGCTGGACCAACATTTCTTGAAGGCTGAGATGTCAAATTTTCGCAGTTACAAAGCTGCACATCACAATCACGTAACGGTCGTCAGTGACAGTAAGCTATTACCTGCAACAAATCATCGGACCTTTCCTTTCTGAAGACGCATACCGCGTAAAGCTATGATAGCCTCTACATTAAATGTTCTAAAGTTATAGCGTAATACATCATGGTGGAATATCCCGACGAAAATTTCTAAAAGGATCGGTAACCCTTCCAGTTGTGATGCCATTGTTGTAATTCATCAGCAGATAAGAGCGACAGTTATCCTACTGCCTCTATTATTGAAATTCAGAACTAATTATGATGGATGTTGCTGTTCCGACACACTCGGTCCATCGTGACGGGCTTACGGTTTGCTAACGGATATACTCTCCAGAGATCCTAGATAATTCATCAGCGGAATGGTTATTTAGTAGATGGATAACTGGTAGGTGGAGGGAAGACCGTAAGGAGGCACTTTCACTTGATTTTGATTCATTGTGCTGAGATCCGGGATACTACGGAAGTAATGGCTTGTATTTTCCGAGATGTCAATGTCCCGATAGGCGCCGCTGGAAATAGATTAATTTAAAGCATCAGCCAGAATCTAGTTTGTATTCCAGCCCATTGGTTGAGAACGCTTAGTAACATGCTATACGAGCCTCTTCCCACTTCAGTTGGCCCATCTATTGAAATCTTAGTTTTTTTTTCTTATCAAACACAAATAATAAAAATATAGCAGGGTGTTATAGGTTTAAAATATTAACAATGAATATTTTGATAACACATAGTAGAAAACACCAACTTTATCACTCCCTAATCAACTTTGCAGCATAAAAATAACACATGTTGCAATTACAGCATATCTATGACGCCCCGTAAGAAGGATTTTGACAACATTGTCACATTTGCGAGTTATAAGTTTTCTGAGATTTGTTGGCGAGAAAAAGTTGTTAAGAGATGAAAGTTGACCCAGGAGGATCAACAGACGACGCAGTTCCACATACTATGAGGAAAGAGCTGAGCGGTGGCGGAAACCAAGCAGAAGCAGAAAACACGAGCTCACTGACGCAGATGTCATCGGAGCAGAAAACGATCGAAAAACTGATGCTGATTATAGACGACCAGGCGAGGCAGATTCGAGACCTAATGGAGATCATCAAGGACCAGACAGCCAAAATTGACAGCCTTACCGCCCAGGTAACCATATTACTAAATTCAAAAGAATCCCATAAAGAACGGACAAAGACCCTAAAAAGACCACTGAGAAACGTTACTGATGATCATCTCACATCCACAGATGAAGATGTACAGACCGAAGGATTTGTAAAAGCAAAATCAAGAAGGAGGAAAGGCAACAAGGCTGATCGATCAACCCAAGACTTCACTCCTCTTCCGAATACACGATGAATTCCATTTCACACCTCCCCCAATTCATCAAATCGAAACACTATTATTGCTTCTACTACCAAGCCAGGGACCACGTTATCTACCTGTCAGGTGACTCCGTCAGCCGATGTTACTTCTCCTCCGTCATCTCGTCCAACCGTCGTGGCATCAACACAACCCTCACGACAAGGGCGCATAACCCCGATCGTCTTACGCGATGGGACGAGATGGCGTACTTTAAATTTCAAGTATATTTCCCTAGGTATTAAAATAGATCGCGCGGTTGCTGTCGATACGGGAATAAGGATTATTCCTAAATCCGAGGACGACTACCGTAAGATCGTTCGCCTATTCCGAGAGGAAGAAGTGCCCCATCACACTTTTCCTCTCCCTTCGGAACGGAACATCCATGCGGTGGTTCGAGGAGTTCCCTTCAACTTTTCGGATACTGAGATTAAGGGAGAACTGGAGCAGAGGGGATATAGCCCTCTTCACATCATTCGATTGAAGCGCAGCGGCGGCGCGCCCATGCGTTTGGTGGTCGTGATACTGCCCAAGACTGAACATTCTCAGCAAGTGTTCAACGAACACGAACTGCTGGGACTGGCCATTCGAGTTGAGGTTCAGAAGAACTCCATACTCATTGGGCAGTGTCACCGCTGCCAAAAGTACGGGCATGCGCAGTCATAATATGATATATTATTGCACTGCACCGCCCAAATGCTTAAAATGTGCAAATGACCACATGACGCATTTGTGCCCCCTCACAGAAGAGGAAGAACGCAAGTGCGCGAACTGTGGAGAGGGACATCCCGCAAATAGCCGGACTTGCAAGTTCACTTCAAGGAGGAACTTGCAAGTTATAGCGCAAAGGCGCAATATATCATACGCGGACGCAGCTCGGGAGGCAACCTTGCCTGCCCCCTCTGCCCAACCTCCCTTGAGCATGCAAAATGTGGACCTGGCAACCGCGCTATGGTCCTTACAACAAATAATAAGCCCACTGATTAGCGCTACCCAAGCGTTGCAGGCGATATTTCCTGTAAATGTCTAGGTACAATAGTAGACAGCCTGCATTCATCAAAATTCTTTTTTGGAATTGTTTGGGCATGAGGGATATTCCCAAAAAAAAACGGGAATTTCATTAAGCTCTTTTGGATGAAGGTATAGATGTGGCCTTGCTGCAGGAAAGAGAGATCGTTTAGGTCTTCCAAATTATGATGTTATCCGAGGCGGCGGTTTAGCAGTGTTGATTAAGCGCGGTATAGACTATTATAGAGCACTAATGCGGAGATGCATAGCATCGAAGCAGCTTCTGTGGTAGTCAATATGGCGGGAGGTGTTTTGTTGAAGATCACATCGGTGTATGTCAGGTGTGGTGCCAGGCTACAAGAGGCGGATCTGGAGGTCCTTTTGGACTACTCGTGTCCGCTTATTGTGGCAGGGGACTTCAACTGCAAACATCGAGCATGGAATTCTAGGTTGAATTCCACTAGTGGGGTTCGATTGTACAACCATGTGATGCGAAATGGGTACCTTATACATAGCACTGAAGAGCCGACACATCATCTATTCAACCATCTTCAGGCCCCAGATGTCATCGATTTCGCGATATCTAAAAACTGTAGATACAGCATCTCTTCTCGAATCTTGTATGATATCTCTAGTGACCATCTACCTATTGTCTTGGATGTGGGCAATGAGCAAGGCAGCTCCTCCAAGGAAACGCATTGATTGGGACCTATACAAGTTGCTCCTTAGAGAGTTTCCCAATATCCCGATTATAGATGATGAGTTTGGAATAGATGCCGCTCAAGCGGAGTGGACAAAATCTCTGGCAAAAGAAGCGCTATTAAGCAGGCAAAAAGGTATTGTCATCCTGATGACATTCGTAGGGCTACAAATCTTGTCCATGAAGTGAGAAACGCACTGCACGAACTCCGCAACGAGCAATGGAGCGACTTTCTGGTGGGAATGCTTGATTCAAGTATTCCTCTCTGGAAGGTCGCAAAGTCACTCAGAAACGGAAAGCGAGAGCAACTCCCACACATCCACGGTCCTTAAGGTATAGTCTTCAGAACGGAGGATAAGGTCGAGGTTTTCGCTGATGCCATGGAAAAACAGTTCTCTCGCAACTATGATCTCGATAATGACCTCGACGGGGAACAGCACATCGTACGATCCGTCTCCGTCAGGAGATATTTTAGGGCCAACGGCGTTAGCGGAGGCACTGAATCCTCTTCAGATGACTCTTCTTCAGGAGATTCGTCTGAGGCTCTACATAGCACATTAGCGGAACCCCCCGAGTTTCCACATTGCACACCAGCGGAGCTTCTAAGTCATATTAAAGACCTCAAGGTGCATAAAGCACCTGGGTAGGATCAAATCACCAACACGGCGTTGCAGCTGCTCTCGCCGAAAGCCCTGTGACATACTTGGTGACAATAATCTATGCGACACTCAAAATCTAGAACTTCCCTGCTGGGTGGAAGACTGCTGAGGTCATCATGATTCCAAAGAAGGTGGGTTCGATATTTCTTCAGGATTACCGTCCCATAAGTCTGCTGTCAGCTCCTTCTAAGCCCGCCGAAGAGGTGATTTATCGTCACCTTGAGAATTTTTCGTCAAATCACCATGTGATTCCTGACGTCCAATTCGGTTTTCGGTCCGAGCATAGCACCGAGCTACAGGCAGTCAGGCTGGTGGAGCATGTAACCAGAGGGTTCACCCTTAGCATGAGTACTGCTTTTGGATGTCTCAAAAGCCTTTGACAAGGTGTGGCACGCGGGCCTCCTCTATAAACTAATCCAAAAGGGTTTTGCTTTTTGGCTTCTAAAATTACCGAAATCCTTTCTTGAAGGAAGGAAGTTTCGGATCAAAATTAACAATGTTTTATCAACAACACGGCCAGTACGGGCCGGTGTTCCTCAAGGTTCGGTCCTAGGACCAATTCTTTATACGTTTTTCATCCATGATGTCCCTTTCCCCAGCAACTGTGAAGTCTACCTCTATGCTGACGACACTGCACTTGTCGCGCAGTCGTGTACTGGTGATCTGGTTCACGATGGGTTGCAGAATGCGGTGGACGAAGTTCTAGTGGGCGGAACGGTGGCTGATAAAAATTAATCATTCGGAAACGCAGGCTATTTATTGTACCAAAAAACGTCGCGGCCCCAAAGCAGAGGTTTCTGTAGACGGAAATCGTGTACCATGGACAAATTCTCCGAAGTATCTCGGTGTCACCCTTGATAAAGGCATGACCTGGTAGAAACATACAGCATCCATAAAAACAAAATTCCAAATTGCGTTTCGGCAACTATATCCTTTGTTATGTAGATCCTCCAAATTGAGTTTGATAAACAAAGTTCTACTATATAAAATGATTATTAGACCAGCCATTACTTATGACTCACATTCAAAGTCTTCAAGTACTGCAACGTGTGTCTCAAATGAGACCCTACACAGAGACCTTGACATTCCTTACTTAAGGGATTATGTCAAGCTTCAGGCGCAGCGACGTTATAGTCAAGCGGAATCGCACAGCAACCCACTGCTGCGACACACAGTGGAGCAAGTTCGTAAAAATTCAAGGCCACGGCACGCACTGTAATCAAAAGTTATCGTGAATCTTTAGTAAACTCAAAATCACACTCTAACAAAACCGAATCACAAAATTTGTTTAGTTCGCCGCAAAAGTAATCCGTGTACCAAGTCAAAAAGCCTAGGGGTTTCCTCTTAAACTAAGCATATCTGTTTTTCTTTGCTCTTCTCCTTTTTTCTTCCCTTTCCCTTTCTCTTTTTCCTTGACTTTGTCTGGTTTCTGGGCAACCAGGACTGACAGATTCGACTAACATACATCAGACAGTGACTAATGGGTAAAGGTTCTACGGACCTCCCAGACAAACAAATGACGAATAGTTAACATATCAACCTATTTTCATTTCAACGCAAAATAAGTCTATAACGCATAGGTGGCTGTGAGAAATAAAAGCCATGACAATTGTTTGTATTAATCACAGCTGCCAGAATACGTTTAAAATAGTTTTGAGTAGCTAAGGTTTTCAAAATGGGTAGAGGAAAGGTTATTAGTGAGAAAATTCGGCTACTGATAATTAAATTTTTTATTTCTGGGAAATCAAACTCAGAAATTGCAACTTTGTTAGACTTATCGCGGTACAGGGTGAGAAATATTGTTAGAAGATATAACGTAACTGGTTCAGTTAATATTAAGCCACGATATGTGAAAAAAAGTAATATCACAAATGCCGACCGAAGAGCATTAAGAAGAATAATCGTTAAAAAGAGGCGTGCCAATTATTTACAATTAAGTGCTCTGTGGAGTGACGCTGTTGGAAGGAGAATTTCGAGGTCCACAACTGATAGAGAGGCCCACAAACTGGGATTTAGCTCTTGCAAGGTAAGTTTTCTTATTAAAAAAGGTGAAGTAAAAACCCCAACTTATTTATAGGCCAAAGAAAAGCCTCTATTAACTCCACTGCAAAATAAAAATCGGCTTAGATGGGCTAAAGAACATAGACAATGGACACCTCAACAATGGTGTGCAATTCAATGGAGTGATGAGGCCCGATTCGAAGTTTGTGTTGGTGACAGTCGCAGTAGAGTTATTCGAAAAAAAAATGAAGCATTCCATGTTGACCGTCTGAAGAGAAAAGTGAAATTTCCAGCATCCATTATGGCCTGGGGCAGTCTGTCATCAAAAGGAGTAGGAAAACTTCATTTTATGGATGGAAATGTGGATACAAACAAATATTTGGCAATTTTAGAAGAATCGCCTTTACCAGTGATGGAGGAATGTTTGACATCCGGCCAAGATTTTGTGTTTCAGCAAGATGGTGCAGCGTGCCTTATCTCAAGAAAGGATATAAAATGGATGGAAGAAAATAATGTATCACTTTTGAAATGGGTTTCTAGCAGTCCAGATCTGTCACCTATTGAAACTTTGTGGCACGAGATGAAAAAGGTTCTACGACAACATCCTGCTCGTACAATCACCGAGCTGAGACAAAAGCTTCAAGAAATATGGGATTGTTTTGCACTAAGTTTTTGCCAAAACTTGGTTAACACTATGCCCCAAAGAATTTCAGCCGTAATAAAAAGTAAAGGTGATGTTACCCAATGGTAATCTTTCAATTGTTGCTTTGTTCAGATGTTCTATTAGTTATAGGTCTAAGTGATTTCAAATATGTATTTTTTACGACTAGATTGTATCTAAAATGTTTTTGAGAAAATAAATTGTTTTAGAAGTAAATAGTTTCGTCTTGTTTAGTTTATAAATGTATATTTTGATACAAATCTTGAAGTGAGCCAACTGAAGTGGGAAGGGGCTCGTAGATATACAAAGATCATAGCAAAACCAGCGTAGAGTCAACGTTGGCCTCTCATATAAATGCCTTTCCTGTACATCGGGTGGCTAATAAATAACGAGTGATAGACATTCATTTATTAGGGAGAAATAAATAAATAGCGTTTATTGCCCAACTGTTAAGGAAACCATTTAAAGGGCAATCCTAATAATAGATAAATCAAACTAACAAAAATAGAAAACTTACTAAAACCAGGTGATGCTATTTAAAGAAAAATAAGCAAAAAACATATTTCACTCAAAAGAGCAACGTATCATCAATTGCTCAAGTAATTCCTAGCTACTCTTAGAATGCTATTCAAACTGTCAGCATGTATATCACAATAATTAGATATGACATTCTAAGTTTACGAGGGATGTCTTTTAAGTTTTACATATGGAAATAAAACAACACAGTAGGTAGTTTTAAATGACTTTATTGTTTTTCGAAGTATTCTCCACGAAGATTAATGCATGCGCTCGAACCAATTTTCGAAGCACTTATTCCACTCGTTTGCTGGCAGATCCAAAACGGCATTTTTGAATGCGTCAACTGCTTCTTCTGGTGACTGGAACCTTTGACCCCGAAGTCTGTTTTTTATTTTCGGGAAAGTAAGGAAGTCGTTAAGACTATATGGAGGATGGTCCAATAATTCCACTTTTTCTTCCGTTAAATACTGCCTTGTTTTTTGGGCTGTGTGCGAGCTTGCATTGTCTTGGTGGAGGATTATTCTTCTTTCGGGGCTGATTTTTCGAAGCTCGGTGATGACTTTTGGCAAACAAATGGTGCTATACCAATCCGCAGTAACAGTTCTTTGGTCATTAAGAGGAATTGTTGCAATATGACCCGCTTTTGACACAAATGTCGGGATCATCTTTTTCGAAACACTTCGAGAACGGATGGCTTTTGTTGGCTTTTCTTCACCGTGGAACACCCAAACAGCCGACTGTCGTTTATTTTCTGGTTCATAACAGTAAATCCACGATTCATCACCACTAACAATGCTGTACACATTTTTTGAGTTTCCGGAATTGAAACGGTCAAGCGTTTTTTGACAATAATTAACCCTGGCTGCTTTCTGCTCTTGAGTCAACAGGTGGGGTATCCAACGAGAAACTAATTTTCTTACTCCTAATTCTTCATGTAAAATTTTGTGAATTGACGCCTTTGAGATCTTCGGGGATGCCTCAATCATGCGATATGTCACATGTCTATTTTCAATGGTGAGTTTGCGCACAGCATCCACGTTTTCCTGGGTGCACCCACCCTGGGATCGTCGCTAAGACTCACCCGTCCACGTTTGAATTCTCCATACCAAGGGGAAATTGTCGACTGATGTGGCGCTTCGTTGCCGAAAACAGACAGTAACTCAGCAAGGCATTCTTGTTGCGATAATTGTCTCTGAAAGTTGTAATAAATTATGACGCGAAAATGTTCTCGATTGAGTTCCATTTTTCTAATGACTTGGTGACACTTAAAATTCACTGTAGTGAGAACACTGCACGTATTATTGGGCTGTGAAAAACCTTCACGAAATGGCAGAGAGACATCTACAGACCAGATTTGGAACTTACGGTTGGTATGGGGTTATTGGTAATTCAATCTAACTTAACTTTTTTGATTGGGTACCTAATCGAAATTAGGAATTAATTATTTCAGGAAAAAATCGACTTATAGGACCTTTTTTATTTGGCTACAATCTAAACGGGCAGAGGTACCTAGAGCTTTTGCCAAACCAGGTTGTGCCGGCTTTACGAGCTAGTCTAACCGAAGATGGGGTTAGAAGAACCTCGTTTCAACAGGATGGACGTCCGGCTCACAACACCATTCAATTAAGGAACTTCTTCAAAGAACAGTTTATTGAAAGGGTAATTTCATTAAATGGTTCGAAATTTTGGCCTCCTACATCATCTGTCCTTTTATACAAAGAATTTTGAGCACAGTTAGAAGCATTAACAGAAATACACTAGCTAAGGTTGTACAAAAAATTGTCACCAATTGTCAAACATGACTGGATGCAATTGGACGTTATTTTGCAAATATGTAAATTAATACCCACTTACATAATTAGATTTTACATCAGACTACAATTTCGTGAAATGTTTGTTTGTTCAAGTGTAAAATAATTTTTTCAGTTGTTTTTTAACACACTCTAGTTGGGAATTTGTCCCAAAACATTTGACTTGGTGAGAAGTCGATATTGACGTTAATATTCTATTGAAAATTCAAGGCGCGTATGTGTTTTTATGCCTTACTCATTAATGTTATTTTCTGACAAATAAATCATGACCTAGTAATAAATAATACATAACATTACGTATGATGATATTTCGGTGATACTCCAGTCTCTTAAGCAGCGTTCTCACGAGTCGATTTTAGTTGGTCAGCGTAAGTTGATCAACTTAAATCGAAACGAATATTTGTTCACACACATAATAAAAATTGATGCGCTAGTTGTTTCTAAAATGGCTGCCAACAAAGTTGTCCAAGCAGGCTTAGCAGCTATTTACGAATTATTAAATGAATAAATCAGAGACGTGTTGTCACAATTTGACAGAAAATCTAGAATACGTCGGTTTTGGGTCAGGACTTGGATATTGCGAAGAAATAAATTGGGCGTTTCAGGAACCCTGCTCAAGGAGCTAGCTTTAGAGGACAAGGATGCCTAGAAAAATCATTAGAATGTCCGAAGAAAAATTTCAATTTCGATAACTCTGGAGTTGGGTATTCCATAAACCGTCATGCTGTTGATATGAATCCAAAAAATGTAGCACGATACTGTCAGACCACTTCATGCTCATTTTTAGTCTTTTTTTCGCACACAACAAGCACACGAGCCACAAAATTAACTTTATTCAATGCGAAACTCGACTGACACTCGCTTCAAATCTGTTTCAACTTTTCTGAAAGTCGCCTATGACGCATTAAATTGATCGATAAGTTTTGAATGGATCAAACTTTTTCGGTTCAACTAAAATTGATCGACTAAAATCGATAACACGGTTCACAAGTATATTTTTATTCGATTTTTGTTGATCAATATAAATCGTTCTACTAAAATCGACTCGTGAGAACACTGCTTTATACACTTGTGGGACATCACTAGACTGGAAATTTTACACTCTTTCCAAAAATCAAAAAATCCAATATGGTTGCCATAAGAAAAATGTATGTTGAAGCGGATTACTGGAAAACAAAAGACGATTGAGACGTGTCATATATGCTATCTTAGTTTTCTGAAAAAATGTCCGAATAATGTCAAATTTTGACAGCTGTCAAATTAATCGTTTTGGATTTACTGGCAAAAAACAAACGCCGCCATTTTCAGTTTTTCGCTGATATTTGAAAAACTATTTGACCGATCATAAAGCTGAAGCTGGCTATCAAATCAATAAGTTTCCTTCTATAACTTTCATCATTTAACCTTTATTGAAGGTATAACAGGAGCCGAGATCCCTTTATAGTGAAGTGAATCTGGAACACATTGTATACGGGTGCCTTGAAAAATAAATTTGTGCAACTTTGTCACCATAAAAGGTTTTGACGGTACGGGTTTGAGTAGATGGCACAATAAGGTTTAGTTCAGCTACAATCTTATTAGCATCAATTTGATTGTGCAGCAGCTTATGCAAGAAAATAATTGATGCACCCTTCCTTCTCAGCTTTAAAGACTGCATTTTAAACCTAGACAATAGCAAACTTTCAGATATACCCTGCTCAGGATATGCATTGTCAACCTTGTAAGATAAAAACTGGAAAACTTTCTTTCAACATGCTCAAGAGGATCAATGAAGCAGTTATAGGGTTCGAAACTAACGATGCGTACGAGTATTGCAAATTTGATGTAATTTCAGCTACCTGGGGTCAAAGATTAAGGTGGAGATTAAGATTATGGTCAAAAACTACACCTACATTTTTAATGGGTAGGTGATATAGAAAAATTGCCGTCAAGTAGGTTGTCTCTTCCCATACAACGTGGTTATCAGTTGACAAAAAATTATTTTCAGCACAAACCAGACCCCTCAGAGATAAAAGTGAGTCAAACAGGTTCATAGTCATCGGTTGCCTGCTCTACTGGTAGTGCATCTGAAAACGTCGCTTCTCCCCGATACTTAACTCGGTCAGGGCATAGGAAACACTATGCTGTGATACGGCATAAATATGTGTAATACCATACCAGAACAACAGGTCACTTTCTAAGGCTGGTGACACGGCGCCGGGAGCGACAGCTGCGGTCGGTATGTACGCGATCCGTCTGCCGAGTATGTTTAAGTTTTAAGGTCTAATGTATAGAGAAATCTATTATGTGTGGAATATATCTAAAAGCTGCGTGAAATTACCATTTTCCACAAAGCAATTGGAGTGTTCACTTCTAGGCCTGAGCAGAAGGACCAGCTGAAAATATTTCATCAAGCGGCTGGAAATATTAACTATAACATCTATATATAAACTTCCCATTACAGATTTATCGAAAACTACTGATTAAAAGAAAAAACGCCGAGACACGTCAAAAGATTTGTCAATGATGACAACTTTTTTAACAAAAACTACTTTACCCCCTTTCACCCTCTGTCGCTCAGGGTCATCCCCTTAAAAATGTGAGAAGGCAATGGGTATCGAGCAATAGCGTGTTTAAAGGAAAATTAGAAAAATCTTTATTTATATTAATTTTTTCAGAGAGAAAACAAAAACACATGAAAATATCACTTTTTATTTCAATAAGTGTTCAAGTTGTTGCCCGTTATTGGCCAAGGAATGAAATACACGATGTTCAAATTCCTGACGGGCATTTTCAAAAACATGTGGTGGGATATCAAGGCAGCTTTCGATGGTGCGTTGACGAAGCTCATCCAAACTTTTAAGTTGGTGAGTAAACAGAATATATTTAAAATTGCCCTATAGAAAAAAGTCTAGCGGCATCAAATCAGGAGATCTAGCGGGCCGTTTTATAGGCACTCTTCGTACTATCCATTTATCTGGAAGCTCGTCGCCTAGCCATTGCCGAACCGGAAGAACATAGTCTTGCTGGAAATCTATTTCAGCCTCATCAAGTATAGGGTTTCCATCCTCTTCGATTTGGTTTTTAATGATTTCAGTGATAAGCGGATTGATGGTACTTTTCCAACATATCCAAATAAATGTCTCTATTCATATTTCTATTAATAAACGATGGCATAATCGCTTTGTTTCCTAAGCTTTTTTGGAAGTACTGGGTAGACCCTTCTGCAAAAGCATCAAGATTTTCATTGCTCCAATACCTGCAGTTATGCTTATTAACAAATCCATTTAGATAAAATGTACATGGATGGTATTTAATCGCTGCTGTCATTTGTTCACAAAACTCAACTGGCCTATCGGAATCATCTTTGCCTAACTCTTGCAATATCTTCATTTTGAATGAATAAAATTTATGGAGTTCAGTAACTGTGTGTACAGGGCCTGATAAAATACTAGTCGCTGCAACAATTTTGCGTAGTGAAGTATAAGGATTTTTCCCAAAATGATCAAAAACTTTAGCGGCTTTATAAAAAACTCTGCGATGATCACGTTTTTTATTTGAAACAGATTCAGTCTGAGTACATTTAGTAACAAGGTCCAAAACATGCCTATGCAAAGTTATCTTCTCCGGATGTCTGGCGTTAAACGTGACCGCAGTTTGCCGAGCACATTGACTTTGGGCACCATAAATTAGAATCATTTTCATTTTTTCGGCTAGCGTGTAAACCACTTTGGAAGTAAAGTCTGAATCAATAAATTAATTTTCACTATCCCAAGATTGTCACAAAGGTAACTGACACCAAATTAAATTTTTACTTTCCCTTAGCAACAGATAGCTAAACAGGTATAACAATAAATGTAGTTCGCCCAGAATATCTGTGTTGATGAAAAGAATGCGGAAAAAAATCGTGTTGTTATTTGATTGTTGCCACGTCTAATCTTAATAATTGTTTTATGTCGGTAGTTTCCGTTTTAAATTATAAATGAATTGTAGGTTTGGCAAAACTTAACGGGCAACATTTTGAACACTTATTACAGTAAAAAGTGATATTTTGGTGTGGTTTTGATTTCTATCTGAACAAATTAAGATAAATAAAGATTTTTGTAATATTCTCGAAAACTACTCGACGAAAGAGGGTGAAGTAGTTATTGGTTAAAAAGTTGTCTCCCTTAACAAATCGTTTGACGTGTCTCGGACGTTTTTTTCTTTTAATCACTGGTTTCAGATAAATCCGTGGTGAGAAGTTTTCAAATGAACACCCGGTATATATCTCTGCGCTGTTGATACATGTGGAATCTAACTTAGCTAAAATAAATACAAGGATTTTGCTTAGCCTGCAAATTCCTGCACAAAGGCTGTCAAGAACTGAAGTCAGCTTAAATCAAATTGGTATTGGGCTGACCAATAAATTACCAGACATAGGTAAGCGCCAAATCATGTCTTCGCCCAAGATTGGAACGGTCAGCCATACAGTATCGTCGTCTTAACTGAATTAGATTGACCTTACGGATCGAAGACGGTTAGAAACTCCGCTGTATCTCTTGCTTCCCGTATGCTGCAGACGGCAGGCTGGCTCAAAATGACTGAGGCCGGGTTTGAAGTTAGTTATCCTTAAAGTGCGTCGGTTTTGCTGCGAGGGTCTCTGCTGTGGTTCCTCATCACTGTTGGCGGATTTGCCCTGGACTGGATTTCAATTAACATTAGAATGGGAAAGTTTTGCTAGGTATTTAGTCTCCGCATGAGTGCGGGAACGGCTTCAAAGAGAACCTCAGCTTCCGCGCTACTTTCACATTCGACGCTATTATTACTTAAGCTTCGTGATAACCCCACTGCGGATTCCGCGATAATTGTTGCGCAAGGTATAAAGGAGAATAATTCAGGGTAATCTACAACAAACTTCGGTAGATTATTAAAATTAAATTAAGCACAGTATTTCCTGAACTCTTCGTACTATAAAGCCAACTGAGTTAAATTATGAGGTATAATTGAAGTATGTCTTTTTTCGTATATGAGGTGATACTTACAACCGGTTATAAAAAGATTGAAAATAAATTTCCAAGTAGAATTGTATCATATTGATACATTTTATATAATATTCACAGCTTGAATCTTTCTTTCTTGTAATTAAGCATATTTTACTCCATAACGTATACATGTATGGATCTACGCTTTCCGCCATTCAATAAGATTTTTATGCTCTGAGCAATATGGAGAAAGTGCACCGTTGTCATTGAACTTTCAAATAATTCAATAAATCAGTGACGCATTCGTAATACGCTATCTGGTTGCTGAAAAGTGGACTAATTTAATACGATTGAGCCTTCAGCCTTAGGAGCGCAGTCGCAAGATCTTTCTTATCAGACCAAGATCATGAAAATCGGTGCAACCGAATGAAAGTTATATTACTTCTTCTGAAATTACATTCAACCTTCCTTCCACCCTAAAACGAAACAAAAAAAGAAAAAATGACACCAAGAAAGGAGTCTGAAAATTGAGCAATCAACATAACAAAGTTATTGAATCACTACTTCAATTATGCATTTGTGCAAACTAATGGCGTTTGAATTTTTGAAATTGAAAATACGCCTCCTAGCGGTCATTTTGGGAAGATAAAATGATTTCCAACAATTTCCCATGACCAGTTTTGTCATGAAATTTTTTGGCCATCCGGTACATATCATATGATATTTAAAAAGCATAATAATCATTTTCAGATTATTGATTAATTACAAGACTTCCTCGCCAGTATGCGTGGGAAGTAAAACACCGGGACAACTCTTGTTTCCAAAAACAGGGATGTTATGACTTTGTAGCTGATTAGTACATATGTGTGAAAGAGGTGAAATACTCGGAGTATCAATTAAGACTTCTGTAAGAAACTAAGAGCATATATAGTGTTATTTCGTACGTGGAAGAATTATGGGTTCAGAAAGAGTTTGTTATGGCAAACGATCAACGGCCATTTCACCAGCACAAAGGGCCCAGATAGCAGTCGTTACGAGATAGTTTCTCGACTATGTACGGGTATAATAAAAGTCGAATTTGTCAAAGTTTTAAGAAGCTTAGCTTCAGTCCAGGTTTCTCTTAGAAATCGATAATAATCAAAACAAAACTGTTCATCATCAAAGCTGCCTGTTTGGAACAACACCGTCACTTTTGTTTATGTCCTAGCTTTACCGGAAGCCCTATCCAAAACCTAGTTAACTGAAATATAGAACGGATATAAAGCTACGTGAATATATTCATTTTAGTATTGTACCCATTAGAATAATATTCACTTTGGAGGAAAGTGACTTTTGTTTGGATTTATCAGCTTAATTGCTTGAGAACTTATGAGTCGAGTTTCGTAAACAGTGCAGTTGTTCATTATAATCGTCCTTAACTGAATGAATTTAGTTTAAAGTTTGAACACAATGTAAATACATACCTATACTGAGTGACAAAAAAAGGTAAACACCTATGTATGCTTATCCAATTTTAATAGTTTTTGGCATATACGTTCAATGTCTCTTACTAGTAAAATGATTGAATTTTCAGCTCGATTTGTCAACTGACTGCAGAAACTGGTTCAATAATTTGTTGAGAATCCACGATTTCTTATACACTCATTCCAGGCTACTGCAACTTTGTGAGTAAAAGCTGCTAAAGTCTGTGAAGGGTGTTGCAAATTCAAGAGCCTGTGACCTATCATGTCCCAGACATGTTCAATTGGAGATAGGTCAGGCGATCGTGGTGGTCAAGGTAAACGGTTTATGCAATGTTGATCCATGAAAGCTAACGATGATCTGGCAACATGCGGTCTGGCATTGTCTTGCTGAAAAATCTGGTTTTGGATGGTGTTTAGGTATGAAATCAGATGAGACTCCACTGCTTCCTCAATATAGCGTTGGGCCCCTGATGAAACTAAGTGGTGATCTTTTAGCATAAGCAACAGCACCCCATACCATGACTCTCACGATGTGGTGAACGTGATGCTCTCTGTCAAATTGAGAGTCACGTCTTTAACCACGTCACTTTCTCAGTCTTGCCCGACCATCGTGCATCACCAGACATAAGCGAGATTCGTCACTGAAGACCACCTGATTCCATTCCCGGTCCCATAGAATTCTTTATCTACACCAGAGCAAACAGTTACGCCGATGTTCAGCTGTGAGAGGTAGCACCCAATGTGGGTGATAAGAAAAAAGGCCAGACTGTCGTACCGTACGCATACAAACCATCCTTCCATGCTCTTCAAGCCACTGATTAGGGATGGCTCGAGTACTACTGAATCTGTTAGAGCCAGAAGTCTCAACCGGCGGTCTTTTCGCTCTGTGGTCCTTCTGGGACATCCAGAATCCTTCGCTCGCTGTCCTCGGCCTTCCTCAGTCCACGCTCGTTCGCAATGCAGTATACTGCGTAAGGATCTGGTGGTCGTCCTAAAAACTTCTCTTCGCGATAGGCTGGCTCCACGCAACCCGACAATTCGACCCTTCTCAAAGATACATAGCTGGGACACCCGGCCAATTCTAAGCACTCTAGACATTTTGAGCAATCACAAAAAGACTTCCCGATAAGCTACACGAAATTTAACATTTAACCGACACCGTAAATGTACGAAAATTGAAAACTTAACAAAAAAACCTGACCATTTATCACTTGTTGTTCTTGGCAAGATAAATCGATATGTAAAAAATTCTTGAATTCTAATAAACATACACGTAGGTGTGTACCTTTTTTGTCACTCAGTATATATAAAACAATAATAATAACAATAATGTTTATTTGAGCACGTATACAAAATAAATATATACATATATATATACTTGAAGTTGAGTCATTAATTTTCAGATAATGATTGTAGAAGGAAGATAAACCAAAATATGTGTGTAAAAATAAAAAAAAAATAAAAAAAAATGTTACCTTGTTTAATAAAGTATCCTCCCGACAAGTATTTCAGTGCGGACCTGTATTTGATCGTGCGGTCTTGGAGCAGCATGCCCTCACCTGTGAGGTCTTAAGTCACCTGATTCACGAGCCCTTTGTACTACATTAACAAAGGAACGAGGGGTTGGTTGCACTAGATTGGGAAACCGATTCGCATAAACCCGTGATGTATCCGGGAGCATTTTGTAAAGACTGCCCCCCCGTAAATAAGAGTCATGTCCACAAGTTCAGCATTTTCGTAAACATGTGCCATTTTTGATTTCGTTTGAGCCACGCAACACACTACTATTCACTTACGCGTTATCGACTGACGAAAAACATCGTGATAAACGTTTCAAATTCTTTCGCTTTTTTGTTTCCGATGCGATGAACCGGTCAGGCGGATTATATCCGTTGTCGCCAAACACGAGCATATAATAGGCAGGGCGGTACTCAAACTTCCAAAGGGCTATAACTTTGTTACTTTAATTTTACCAGAAAAATGGTAAAGGAAAAAAACATTTCTTTTGATCAGATCTACTCACTGTTAAAATAAATGACTCAACTTCGAAGTCACCCTGTATATATATAAAAACAACACTCCAAAAGGCTGAGGATTGGCATTGCTATTTCTCACCTTTCGCCTATAGCAATTACATGGAGATTCAGTAAGTTAAAACTATTTTAATATAGTCATGAGCTTCATCTTATCTCTAATTTTACATAATGTATAAAATTGACGTACCATTGAAAACTATAAAATACAATATTAAATCGTAAGTTAATAATCTGTAGCTTCAGAAGCTTGAAACTGGAGAAGCACCTTCTGGAATTCCTTTTTAAAACTACCACTGGAAGTAATTTGGAAAAGTTCTTAATATTTATTCAACAAACAGGGTGCTATGTAGTAGTAGTAGTATACGTTTATTTTCTTCCCCAAAATACAATTTGATAATAAATACAAACTAACTTCAGTACAATAATAAACGTAAAATAAAACATAATACCTGACTTTTACAAAATAATCTTAAGTTACATGTTATATAAGTCACAGAAAGGTTTTAAATGGTCTTGTAAACCCCATTGAAGCCCAAATAGTTGGTTGTGCACGGGCAGATTTTTTTTTGATACAATTTTCATAAGTACATTGTAAGTATGGAAGGTAAGGAGGAGTAGCACATATATAATAAAGTTTATTCCACTCTCACTCTTACTAGTAACCTTTCCTCCACCTATTTTGAAAACCTTAACTACCCAAAACTATTTTAAACGTATTCTGACAGCTGTGGTTAATAAAAACAATTGTCATGGCTTTTATTTTTCACAGCCACCTATGCTTTATAGACTTATTTTGCATTGAAATGAAAATAGGTTGATATGCTGTAATTGCAACATGTGTTATTTTTATGCTGTAAATTTGATTAGGGAGTGATGAAGTTGGTGTTTTCTACTATATATTATCAAAATATTCATTGTTAATATTTTAAACCTATAACAACCTGCTACATTTTTATTATTTGTGTTTGATAAGAAAAAAAACTAAGATTTCAATAGTTGGGCCAACTTAAGTGGGAAGGGGCTCGTATATATTTCTAAGTATTTTATGTGTAGTTTATCCATTACCTCCAAAAAATAGGGAGAAGATGGAAAATGAAAACACTTCTGGTTTACAGCCTCAATAGAGTTTCATCTCTACCTGTACATCTTTATCATTATACACTTTATCTAGATGTTCAGGCCCATCAAAAGCACCTTATTTTCTTACACAACATGATTTAAATCATCATGTTAGAGACTTGGGGCTATCAAAACCTCAGTTACTTGAATCAAGACTAAAACAGTGTAATTTATTGTATAAAAGTACGAGAGTCTCATATTTTCACACAAGACAAGCTTTTACGAGTTACTTTTCCAAAGAAAATGATTTAGTATATTGAAATGAGGGCTTCTTGAAGAACTGAGTTTTCCAGAAATTTCTGTTGATGCATCGAAGATTAGCTTGAAAGCCGTTTCACTTCACAGTGGAAATAAATACCCATCAGTGCCTCTAGCATGCAACAAACATGAAAGAAAATTATGCAAATCTACAGGTATTCCTTGAAAAAATAAAATATTCTCAATACCTATAAAATATGTGTGCTGACTTAAAAGTTGGCAATATACTTAATGGACTGCAAGGAGGATACACCCAGTTTTGCTGTTTTTTATGTGAGTGGGACAGTCGCGCGGAAGGTAAACATTACGAAGAAAAAGCTTGACACCTGGACTTGAAAAAGTATCTCAAGAACCTGTAGTGTCAAGTGACAAAATTTTTCGGCCACCACTTCATATAAAGTTGGGACTAATGAAAAACTGTGTGAAGGCTATGAAGAAGGATGGTGCAGACTTTCAATATCTCAAAACAAAATTTCCTCGAATCGGTGACGGGAAATTGAAAAAAGGGATTTTTGTATGTCCGCAAATAAGAGAACTTATGACGGATGAACTTTTCAATTTGAATATAAACAAGTCTAGAAAAAAGCTTGGTTGGCTTCTGTAAAAGTGTGTCATAATTTTCTTGGTAATACAAAAGCTTACAACTACTAATATGTCACTCAAAATTCATTTCTTGGACTTTCATGTAGATTTCTTTACGGAAAATCTCGGTGCCATATCAGATGAGCATGGTGAAAGGTTTCTTCAGGATATTATGCATATTGAAAGAAGCTACATTGGAAAATGGTCAGCAGTAATGCTTGCTGATTTTTGTTGGTCGATTCGCCGATAAACTTCGATGGAAACGATGAAAAGAAAAAAAACAACAAGACAACTTGAATTATATTATCATATTGAAAAAAAACATACTGACATTTCTTCAACTTGTGACTGTAGAATTAACATATTTCGCTGTAAAACTTAGACGGTAGTCTTTTTCACCTTTTTGTAATTGTTGTTACTTTGATAATATCAGTTCTTAATTAAATTGACATACTTAAAATCTATCTGCTGAGGTTATCTGCATATTAAATTCCGTGTCTAAAGCACCTATTATGATGTTACTATGCATGAAAACATTGAGGAGAAAAATGTTTTGTTTGCAGACCAGTGTAATCCTGAATAATTTCAAGACATTCGCAAAGAGGCGTTTATTACAACTTAAATGTCGCGCAATATCACCAACAAATGGGTAAAGGATAAAGGACCAAGGTTTGAATCCTGAGGAACTTTCGATTTAGTTACATACTGGTACGAGTTGAAGCCATTGAAAGTAATATATTGCTTCATTACATAAGGATAACTTTTAATGAGTGCTAAATCTTATCTAAAAGTATTCCATGATTCACCCTACCGAATACTTTAGCATAATCAGTAACTAAATCTACTTGACATTGCCGATCGACGCATTCAATAGCGAACTCAGTGAATATTGTTAAATTAGTTACTGTGGATCTTTTAGTAAGAAATCCATGCTGAAAAGGGGACAGAGATCAATGAGCTGCGGAGTAAGTTCTATAACGCAATATGGTCTCCAGCAATTTGGAGAATTTTGGCAATATCGCCACAGCTATCTAGTTGTTAATATCAGCATTATCCTCTATCGCTCCATAAAGTTTTCAAACAGCAGGAAATGTATTGGTTCCTGCTGTGCGACTGAATATTTTTAATAATGATTTAACAGAGAACATAAATCTATGACTATGAACGAAGGGATCTTGTCTAGGCTGGCCGTTACTTTATTCTTGAGTTTTTAGATGCATTTTCATGAATTTCATTGAAAAATATGTTAACTTGACTAACAGGTCACCTGCCTTCAGTAGAATTATTACAGATAGATCGAAAAAAATATTAAACAAATCTGCAAATGCATTGACAGTACTGTAAGGATCGGCTAGTAAGATGTCATTCAACTTCATTTTACCAGGAATCCTCGTAGTATGATTTTTTGTTAGCATACAACTCCATAATACTTATAATCTCGGGTGATTAAACAAGAACTAACAAAAAGAATTGACCCTAATGGGTCGAGGAAGGGTGGTGCGCCTAGGGCGCCAAGAACTCTTGAGCCAGCCCTGTCCGAAAAAGTTTTAGGTCCACGCCCCCTTTGTGTTAGCTATTCTGCTCCATTGTTTTCCAGATTTGATCTCCATGTAATTGCCAGATTTGTTACAAATAAATTTGGGCAAGATGCTTTTTTTAGCTCATGAAGATCGTTCCTTTACTCAAGGACGGGTTTAGAAAGGGGGCGAGGGTAGTGTACAATTTGCACAGAAATGTACTGATTGAGCTGAAATTCAAGTTTGAATATTTTCAGGGTCGCTTATATCCAATATACCGATTGTTCAAAAATCGAAATTGAAGTTCTAGTATGGCAGCAATGTTTACAAAAATATTTTGATCGAAATCATAATTAAGTTTGTAACGCTATTTGCTCGGGGTCACTAGCTGGCGGACTACCTCCCTATCTAGTTCAGCAACTCCTCGGATGCCAGCCTCCAAAGTGTGGAGACAACACTATAGACTGAAACCCTGGGCAGATTCAGTGAAGAAAATAATTCAGGGATTTGATGCTTCACGCCCTGAGGGTCAGATTCGAGATACTTACTTTCTACTACTACTCCTCTTTTTGTATCTATAACTTCGGGACGGTATCTGTGATTAAAAGCAAGACATAGCACAAATTGGTATATTAACAGCAAATAGATACACTTCACACTACCCTAGCGATAGAGTGGAGGAGGACAATCAGTTAGCTCGGAGTCGAACGGAATCAAAAGCGGTTAAAAGGCAATGGTTAAAGCGTAAGCAGTACTCGTATGCTGTCAAGCTAGCAGGCGATCATGGTGCGATGCGATAAGCCCAAGCGATGAACGGTTTACAGCAATATGGATATGTTCGGGTGAAGAATAAGACCATGCGTTTATTTTACCCGCGTTTACTTCAAGCTTCGTTGCCTGGTTCTTGCTTGGATTTCAATATGCACCCCAGGGAGTAAGCACGCTGTAGACAAAGATGTGCCTCCCTGACTTGTTTCTTGAACCCCAAAGCAATTATAAAATGCCTCTTGGTACAGGCGGGTACTAAGGTATACTATACGCCAGCATTCTAGAACCGACCATGGTCGCTACATAATTCCGTCCGCCACTGGGGATCTTCTTGACGTCGTGACGCTGACGTGTGTATTTGATTGAATCAGAAGTATTTCTATCCAATTCCTTATGACGTGGTTCATAAAATAAATGCCCACACCTCTACAGCATCTCACTTCCAAGGGCTAGATCAGACCCTGCAGGAGTTCCACTTCCAAAAGGGTCTATAGCCAGTTCTAGCGTCTCCTCGACGACCGGCAGTGGATCAGCTGCGTACAGGTTTCAATTCTCGCACGCTAAGTACTCTAAAGTGCATTTGAAAACTAGAAAAAGAACCAATATGATCTGAATGCCCTTTTCGCCCTCTGCTAGGGACCTTGCAGGCCTACATCACCAGGAGGGTTGTGTGAGAATACCTCCAAGGCATCGGAATGTTAAACAACGACTTTTCAGTCGTTAAAAGGGGACTACGTGCCTATTTCAGTCGGTGTCTAGATACGCCACTTTGGCGTGTTGTTTTCCCCCTGTAGATCCCAGGACGAATTAATAATTCCCCAGGAGGCATTCCTGCCGACACGACGTGAATATCGTCTAGAGCTACGACAACGCTTAAAATTTGATTTAAATAATTTCATTCATTATAATATTATTCTGATATGGAAAACGAAATGTATCAATTCCTGTCTATTTCTCTGTATAACACATGGCAACAAAAGCGACCGCGAAATGTCATAGAAAAAACATCAGGTTTGCTTGAGGATTCGAGACTATATCGAAGACAAAATAATTAATGTCGAGAGGTCAGAAAGTACGTACTTCACGGCACCAAGGAAAAATTTCATTACAAATTTCATAACGAATTATACAGTGCTTTTCTTTAACGGATCAATTCAAAAGATTAAAACTTGAGGTAATGAAATTGATGCGCGGATACCATATTTTAGAGAAAATTGACAGATGAAAATGTCAAGATGGCCGCTGGGCACCATCTTGGAAAAAAAATTATATGAAAACGGGGGTCTTGTAGCACATTTTGAAGCTCCTGACGAGTACTTTATAACCCTAGAATATAAAGTCAATACCTTTTCCTACTACAAAATGGTGGTACATTTAATAATTACTTGAACACAAACCCACTAAAATGCATATATCTACAAATAATTGTAATTCCCTACCGTATCCACAGCAACAGCGATAAAAACTTGTTTTGATATTCTTTGTTGATAGTTAAAATATTCTTATTTAGTTTTCGGTTTTAGTGCTAGATACTGTTTGAACTATTTTTAAAATGGTCAATTCTCGTTCACTGGAACAAAAAATCAAAGCGATTTTTATTTATGGTGCGATGCGTTACTTTCACGAGACCGAAAGGATTTTTAATGATGGTAGAAAATATTTAAGGGAACTTGTATTTAAATTTACAGCTACTGGTAGTGTAAACAACAAAAAGAATCCGACCATCCCGGAAGAAAAGCAAGTTCAAATAATTGTAAATATATAGTAAATCCCCAACAGTCTACTTCCTCCATCACGAATGTGTGTGAGGTTTGTCCTTCTACTGTGTGGAGACTTTTGAAAAAGTGTCACAAATACAAAATTCAAATGGTACATCAGCTAACTAAAGATGACCCTGATCGAAGAACAGAATTCTGCGAGACTATGACGGAAACCATTGCATGGCATCCTACCTATATCCAAAATATTTGTTTTATTGATGAATGCACATTTTTTTCTCAACGGTAATGTGCATAGGTACAAAATTGTCGTTGTTGGAGTGACAGCAATCCTCACGTTTTCCGGGAAACTCATTCTCAATATCCACAAAAAATTTACGTTTGGGCTGGGATATTGGGAAACCATATTGTGGGGCCTCTATTCATCGAACAAACTTTAACCGGGAAACTCTATTTATATATGCTGGAAAATACTATTGACCCTCTAATCTAATATCGTCGAAGCGAATCCTAATTAATTCGATACTGATGTTGCATTCCAGCAAGATGGTGCTCCACCACACTACTCCAGACAAGTTAGGAATTATTTAGAATTATTCAGAAAATCAAAGGGAGGGGGACATTACAGACGCACTTTATATACTATATATGTATGTTTTCAAGGTATAATTTATGTATTGAAATGAGACAGCGCAAAGCTTCAACTATCACACCAGAATCGACCACTGCGGAAACTGCATAGCTGTCATTAGTTGGATCTGTTGGGGATCTCAGATCACGTGACCGCTAGACGGCTGATGATTTTGGCTGCAAAGTAGATGTGGTCTACTTGCAACTGAATAAAACTAAACATGACGCCTTCGTCCGTCCGACCCAAAAGACAGCCAACCATGGGCAGCTATTTCGGGCTGCTTGGATACTCATCAGCATGATCTAGGCTTGGTCTCTTGTCACTGGACGAACTGACGAAAACATCTTAACTATATTCTGTACTGGACGTACGGTCTATCGAAATAAGCAGTAACCCATGGTTGGCTGTCTTTTTGGTCGGACGGGCGAAAGCATTATGAACTATAACTAAACATCTGAACATCAGCTTTGTATTATTGTATAATATGGCATAATTACCAAACTTGCAGTCCACTGCAGGCAAAATTGGCGTAACGTATGTCCTAAAAATTTTTGCTACAAAATCCATTGGCTTTAATTTTAATAAAAACAAAATAATATCAAGTTGCCTTTGGAAACAAAAGTTTGTTTACTATCTTTACTGTTAGTTGACATTTATTTATTTTGAAGTTTTCGCTTTAAGATGTCGTATAAATTAAAAATAAGAAAAAGTATCTACAAGTTGGTTGGGCGAGTACCCAAAGCTGAAATCTGTCGAATACTCAAGAATGAAAGCATTTCACTTAGAATCATTTATCGAACAATAGCGGAGTGCTAGCAGGGAATACCATGTCTTAATCTCCAACAAAGTGAAGAAGAGCAAAAAATCTGGTTGGAATGTCAACAAGGCGACTGGCTCGTCAATACAGATCTTCTAAGAGTTCGATATCGTTGGAATTGGGGCGGAATGGTCTTAAATATAGAAAAAGTCTTAAGTGCCCCAAATACTCTCAAGCGCAACTCCTTCGTATACTGAGGCGGGTACACTTTGCCAATGGAAAAATCATTATTTTTGATGAAAAGTATTTCTCTTTTAGTAATTATGAGATGAAGGAAAGCGACGGACTTTATACGGACAATGTAGAAGAATGCCCTTAGATACAAATATAAAGCGAAATATGCAGATAAAATTCTTGTCTGGTGCACAATTTCTAGCAGGGATGTATTTCAAGCTTTTGTGGGAAGAGTGACGGGTGAAGCTTTGAATAGTCTAGTGAGATATAGTGGATACCAAATAAAACCCGATGCACGTCATCGATCTGGAGCTGTGCGCTGTTGCCAGAATTTGCACATTTTCTTTTAAGCAAATAAATTTAATAAAATAAATTGTTTATATATATATATCTACCATTTACTATAATACCATTATATTAAAAATAAATAAACTTGTAAAATTAAATTCCTTTCTGAATAAAAACACCTGATTTTGGTAGATATTCAATGATATGAGCTCTTTACACCGACTGTTAAGTTGTTTTGGCATTTTGGATACTTTACACCACTTCACAGTAACTGTTGTTCTGAAAAGAACAATTTTTAATTGGCAAGGCAACGAGTCAAAGCTCAAATAGCGCAAAACTCACAAACTAAACAATAAAGAACTAATAGTACGACAAAAGGACAATGGCAACTGATGTCAACAAATGAGAAGTGGCAACCACACATTTCTCTGCACGACACTACCAACCGAATCGAGACGGGGAAATTTAAACTTCAAGTAGAAGTGTCACATTGAATGTAGTCAACTGTTGGTAACCATGATTTTTATGAATGACATCACCTATGACGTGCATCGGATTTTATTTGGTATCCACTATATATTGATAACTACCTTTACAAATTGCTTCGGTTTGTCCACGAACATCATGATAGTGTACATATCATGTTTTGGCCAGACCTAACATCTTACCATTACTCCAGAGATACCCACAACATCCTTTTGTTCCGAAAAATTGATCTGATTACCCTCCAGGACCTCATGAGAGACATTCGAAGAAAGTTGCGTCTGGTAGAGAAGAATGGGCCACTCCGCATAATTCGATAGTATAGCTTAGTTAAGTATTGAGTTGTAATTTATGATAACTAGTTTGTGTTAAAATAAATTTCTTCATTTAAAAACATCGATTAATAATTTGTGCCAAGACTTTTGAGACATACGTTGTTCCTTAATTGTGTGTCTGATAAACATACTACTATTCGAAATAGATAGGGCTCTAATGGGCTTTTTTGAAGCTCTTTCTGAATTCACTAATTAAGGAAAAAATGTCAATTACATACTGTTGTCGTACCTGTGTATGACCCTGTACGACTTTCCTTTATGGTTTGACAAAGGCAACCATGATTTTCTGGAGCTGATATGTCTGTCATGTTTGTACTCCTAGATACAATACAGAATTTGTAAGTCGAAAGCATGACGCATTTTTTACCCAATCTTAACGTAAATCGTAAATACGGAGCTGGTGTCATGTGACGTCATTATTCAGTCTCACGCTCCAACAAGAATATTCTCCAAATAAGAAACTTCTAGGTAGAGTAATTTTGTCATTTTTAAGATATTCAAAACATTTTTTCAGTGCTGTACTTTACATTACGTATACTGTCATTTTTGACTGAGTTTCATAAGATATGAAACTTTCTCATTGCCAAAAATGGCTACTTGAATATTCTCTTCAAAGAAGATTTATTGGTTTGTCACCGTTAGACAATTCTACCTGACGGTGTGCACTACGTCTACGTGATTTTGGCGAAAAATGCTGCCTTCTAACCACATAGGGTTGGTTTCTGACCTATTTAAATCGTTAGTATTTCCCTGTATGCCTTCCGGTAATGCCTTTGTCCTTCCTCAAAGCGCGCTGTGCCCTGTCATACCCCACAATCCTTACGTAGGTATTGTTTGTTGAGTAAAAGGAAAGATCTGCCTTTGAACATTCGCATCGTAATTAGTAAACAAATACCTAAAACTCACTGTAAAGGGATATTGGATCGTTTCTATGAGACGCCCTTTATGATGTTCATTCAGGTTCATATTTAGATTCCATGCACACCATTTCCCATGACTAATCTGTAGAATACACTCCTGGCACGCGATTGGTTCATCGACCTAGAAGCAAAATAGAAGCTTTCGTTGTACAGGATGTCCTAGATTACCTGCACTGAAAACACGTGGTCAATTAAACAGTTTTTCTGGAAAATTTTCATTCACTGTAAAGATTTCGGCTTAAGTAAATTGAATTTTTTGGAATCAGTTTAGTTGAAAGTAATATACTCCTAAAGTAATATACTTGAACTTGTCATACCATGTACCTGTTTCAGCAAATTGTTTAGTAAGCCTAGGAAAGATAGATTTAAGACAACATTTAATAAACTGCTTATTTGAATCACGTACTCGGAAGGACTTGAACTTCATTTCGACTCCTGCAAGGAAGACTGTTGTAACTCAGTTTTACAATACAAATCTAGCGAAAATGACATTTTTTTTATAAATTATGTTGACTTAGTACAGTTTTCTTTAATGCAAATCTGAGTCACTCAAATTATATTTATTTTCGTGTTCTCCACTATCATCGCTCTCAACTTCTGTATTTTTAGCACTGTTAATATTAGTGTATTTTTTTATCTTCCTTGGCTTTTAGAGAAAAATTCAAAAACAGGTAAGCCTCGGGAATGATAGAAAGACCGTTTGATTTTGATTTACATAGATCTAATAAGTCATTTAATTTTCTAGAACCTACTGGAAGCAAGCTTGTGTACAACAAAGATACGTAGTTCCTGAAGCGTATTGTTTTGCACTCCCATTCTCTGATAAATGATCAATGTTACTATCGTGATATCATCAATATAGTCACACTTATATTTCGTTTCACGAGGCACTTATCTTATTCATTTTCAACTTTTCCCCACAATCGTATTTGTTCCAATTTTCCGATTTTACCTTTTATTTAAAACTAATGCACCCACTACCAACCGCAGACAGGGCTCTTTGGCCCTTATCAGTATCGTATAGGTCTGTAATATAGGTCTGTATCAGGTCCATCCAGACTTGATGAAAGAATGAAAAGCAAACACGTGAGTGTCGTCTTAGTAAAATCGAGGACTGTAGTAGTTGACTTATCTGTTAAAATTTTGTATTTCACAGGCATGAGGGAATCATACTGTGATGCGACAGATCCCAATGCATAACCTGCAGAAGATGATTCTATGTTTGAATCTTTTTCTTGTGTAAAAAGGATTCATCACCATTTTGTGAACCAAACATACATAAATTTAACGGTTCAGCAATTGCACTTAGCTTCTTTGCATCTGCCATAATTATTTTGGTTCTTGAATTCATTTTAGTTCGCTTTGAAAACTGCTCTTCTCATACAGCTACTACTTGAAACGTTTTCGCTATTAATTACCGTAACCTCATACTATGCCGAGAAAATCAGTACGTCACACAGTAGGTCTAACAGTAAGTTAGGTTTTCCGTGATTTTTTTGCATCGAAAACTCATTTTGACGTAGTTTTTGCGGGAGCAACCACCACTATTATACTTACTATATGACGTACAAGATTTACTGGTTGCCTATACTTGCATGACTGAGTTACCATACTCTCCCACCAAAGAGAACCCGATAAAGTCTATCGATACCATATAGTAAGTCAAAAGCAAACATTTTTGAGTTACTATAGTAGTCTTCGTTGCAGTACTCGATTTGGGAATGGTCGGAAGCGTGTGAAAACAGTAGTACTGGTGACGCGCTTTGAACTCCTCAGCATTATCTGCGATTTTAGTGACGAGCTTGTATTTGAATGTTGCTGTTGTTGGTGTAGTATTTGTAAAGTGGCTCAATTATGATCATCAAGTGAAACATTCAAGCATAAGACATATAGTGATCCATAACCATGATTAGAATGATTCTCGCTCCAAATGAAGCTCTCTGTGTCTGTATTTAGTTTTTACTAGACAAACACTATTTAAGCAAATTCAATAAATATAATTAAATTGTGTTACAGCAGGTACACTCATTTTAGTGTATCTCAAACTGTGCCCCATGTGAACCATGTGCCAAGATCTGCCATAGTACCAAACTTTCTACGATTTTTTCTAAGAATGATATTGTAAATAACTCACCAGGTCTATCAAAGCGGAAATGCATCATTTTTTGTACATCATAATATTAAGCAAATTACAGAAGGACAATTACCAGCAACAACACAGAGTTATCCACTTGTCAAGGCGCGGTGAAAGTTCACTTTAAAAGCAGAGCTTGAAATGTTAACCGACCGAGCGACTCTGAGAGCATTTTAAATCGTAAGCTTTGCAATGGAAACGTAAAAGTTTAGAACTTTAGCTTTAACGCTTTATGGTTGTCACAAAGTGGAAAAAATTACATCTACTTTAATATAAATGCTGCCATTCGGAATAATACAACTTTCCGAACGTTTAATGTTAAATTAATTATGTGGGGCATGAAAGTTTACTTAGTTAAAACGTTGTTGTTGAAAGTTCGAGTGGTATAGGCGCTTGTTAAGGGATGCGGATAATTTAGGTTATAATTACGTATAAAAAGAGAAATTTTGTCTGCACGCAGCTAAGTCGCCTAAATAAGAGCAAAGTTGTATATTTAGGTAACAAACATAATGCCGCTTAGAAATTTTTGAAATTCGAAGTGCTTCCAGAGAGGAACTGAAAAAACCGAATTTCCGAATTTTAATTTTTTGTTGACTTTATTTGCGGTAGGAATTTAAAATAAATTGCTTACTAACACTGCCACTTTTGCTCCTCTACAAGATGGCATAATTAGAATTCAAATATGACGCTGCATCTCTTGTCCTCCTGCGTTAGTTTACTTTTTCTCATAGACGCCAGATTGGATTTTTACGCAGATAAATAGAGTTTTTAATTCTGATTTTAAAAATATATGCTATGTCATACGTTGACATAACCAAGCCTTAGTTATTCCAGAAAAATAGAAATTCCAAGATAGGCCTTGAAATTACCAGATAGTCAGTTATTTCGTATACCAGACCAGACCTAAAACTCAACATAGTAACAGAGTTTAGAAGACTGAGACAGAGGGGAATAAGTCCTGCAGTGAGCAATGTACAGAGAATAGTCAGGCCTTGTCTACAAAATAACGAACATTTGAACATCTGCTATGCTTTACCTCTGCTTATTACCATCATCTGCATCGTCGTCGACTGTGCAATAGACAAAAAACTCCAACTGGTCTGTGGTGGTTTCGCCACTGACACACCGATTCAGGAGAAATATTTATATATTTTAGCAAATATTTGGATATCAGGAGTACGTACTACTTTAGCATTCTGCAATGCTTTTATTTTTCTGAATTTTATGATCATTAAATGTACCACCCACTTCGCCTACCCTTTATTTTGTGTAACTTCGTCTATGATGGTTCTCTGAATACTTCGTCAAGGACATTGGCTCAGTACTTATGACGCAAAGATGTACAACAGACACGGACTAACAAACCGACATAAATGCATCTGTAAGACATAATAAGTCATACATATTTCCCCCTATATCTGCCATGGAAACCGAAATATGATCGCCTACCTAATCACGATTTCATTACGCCATTTGAAATGATTTGGCTCATCTCGTTTCTTTGAAAACTCCAACGAAGGCGTAGGAAGTATCGAGTCAATCTACTTGACGCCATTTTTTTGAATGCGTGAGTCATCTGAAGCATTCGATATTCGATAAAATTAAAGATGATAAGATCCTCTTAATCATAATTTATTCATAAAACTATTTCTGAAACACTAAATTATATCTTAAAATTAACGGCAGTGACAGACTTTTCTGCCATCACAATAACCTCCAGTTCTTCCTCCTCCCATTTGAATGCAGTGGAGAGCACAAGCTGCGTCATTTAACTTGACACCTTTGACAGAAATGCTGCCGATTATGTCACAAGTTGCCCTACGCACCCTGAGATGAGCTAAAAAAGAAAAAGAATCAAATTGTGATTTGAAATACATTTACGTAACTTTTAAGCTGCAAAGGAACTGGAGTATATTTACTCATCCAAAGAATTATCAAATTTACAATTGAATGTTCTTTGGACATTATGTGTAAGGTAGGTCTTTGATATGAATGCTATAACACTACTAATGAACAGGTACAACGGAAAATCATAAAATTTGTTTTGTTCAGGATATATGAGAAATGAAGAACTATGCATTAGATTAAAAATGTCAACTTTAAATCAACGGAGATACTGTGCCTGACTACTCTTTGGCTACAAACTGCTCTACAATTCAATTGATTGTCCTCCAATCCTGCAATAGAGCAAATTTCATTTGATCTTTAGGCCTCCTAAGTTGATAACAAATATTCTACTTGAGTCACTTTGTGGTATGTGCACTAATTTGAACAGAATCGGGTGTTACTGTGATATATTTCTCATTTATTAATGTTGATTAAGACAGCTAATATGAACTTTTATCGATAAATCATCATACTTATTAATACCTGTGTTATTATTATCCTCGTATTTCTTCACCACTTTCCTAAGAATTACATATTTTGAATGTATACAGAAGCTATAAATTTTTGTTTTTAATTGTTTATATATAAAGAAAAGCAACATATGTAACATAATCTATATAAAATAAAGGTTTCAAATTGATTGAATTATTCTAAGACGTATTGGAAGAGCAGGCTTCCGAAAGCTATTACGGACCATACAGGTACACAAGTCGTGACCAAAAATGAAACATCATACACAGGACCGGATTTTAATGTATCATTTTCTTCTTGAGGGCTTCATTCGAAGCTTAAAAACGATTTTTTTTAATATCTTTGTGAAATGGAATTTAGCAATGATGAGTACACCGATATTATTTTTGTGTACGGGTTCTGTAATGGAAATGCTTTTACGGCTTCTCGGGAGTATCAACGTAGATTTCCTAACAAATGCCAACCTACCCCATTTCTAAGACTTCACATTCCTACCATCTGCAAAATGTGCAATGTCTGCAATCCGGCGACGAAGTGCAACGGCCAAATTTTTGTTAGTGGTTACTGCAAATGCATACCTAATCAAAATTCAGATTTTACTGATTTGGTTTTGTGGTAAGATGAATCGCTTTTTACGGGGAGTGGAATCTTTAATTCTCATAATGAACATATTTGGTCGTTAGAAAATCCCCATTCTGTAAGAATCCACTCATTTCAACACAGATGTTCTAGAAGTATCACAACGTTTAAATGCAAACTCATAGGTACTTAGCTTTTCTAGAGAATTACATAGAAAATGTGTTAGATGATGTTCCGTTAGCAACGAGAGTACGAATGTGGTATCAGCACAACGGTGCCCCACCGCATGTTCATCGTAACATAAGCGCATGGTTAAATAATCACTTTAGGCCCGTATCGTCAGTCGACCCTACAATTATAGGGCGCGTTCATGGCCTCCTTGATTGTCACACTCCTTTCTCTCCTTCAAAAATTTCTAGATTACACTTGTCCCGTGTCAGCGTCAGTGCTCTCCTATTGTGAAGATTTGTTTTCCTTTTAAATTGTAGGAAATTTCAGGCTGATAAAACATGATATAACTCAAAACCAAGCACAATTTGATGCAAATTGATGTTTGTGACATAACCTCAAAATAGAGCGCTGACACGGAGAAGTAGAAAACTATGACAATCAAGGAGGCCATAAAGGCGCCCGACAATTGTACGGACGACTGACGATACGGGCCTTAGACCACGATGGATTGGAAGAAAAGGATTTCTGGATTTCTTTTTTTGGGGCGCTTTTAAATAACTAGTCTATGCTGAACAAATTAATACCGTTGATCAATTTCAAGAAAGAATAGATAATCCGTTTCATCAAATTCCAGCCATAAAAAATGTTGCGGAAATATGGTTTTCTTTATTAAAAGGATGTCTTTTTGAACATTTATTGGAATAAAGCTTTATGATTATCTAATTTGTTTTTTTCGTTTCCCCCGGAAACAATGGAAAGAACACAAGAATAATTTTTTGTAGTAAATTGAAGGTAAAATTCTAAAAATTTCGCGTTTCGAAAAAAAATAACAGTGGCGTACTATTTTTATTTGACAAAATAATGCCACTAATCTGCTGCATCTCCACCACTGGTGCACGTTAATTTTAAGTAAACACTTTTCAATGTGGACAATACTTGGGTAAATCCACATACTAAATTATAGTTCATTCCAGTTTACGGTTTTGAAGGTATTTCTTTATTTTTAAACTTGAAAACACACCGTACCTTTTTAATAAAGCCATATAGAAAAAATTTTTATATGAAAGGCCCCTCTTGAAATACGGTCCTGTGTATGATGTTTCATTTTTGGTCACGATTTGTGAATCACACTGTATACACAGCTTGAGTAAGACCCTTATAAGCTTTGTATGAAACTTTTTCCCTAAGCGGTCATACAGAAAAGTTGTGAGGATACAAAACCAATTCTCTTTTGGCGAGACATAAACTTCCGAAAAAGATCATGTTGTCTGTTTTTGTATCAGAAACGTATTTTGGTGCAATGGCTTAAAGAACGTTAAGTAGTTTAGAAAACTGGAGTATTGTGATTCATACTATTTGTGACTCTACAATTCCTAAATCAACTATTTCTATCATTTCCTGGCATTTTTTGAATAGACCTAACTCATTTTTTGAATTATGTTATTTAACCACAAATGTACACCAATTTTCACAGCTTTAATATAGCATATAGCAATTTTGGCAATAGATACAGAAACTGATACTGGACTTTATAAAAAGTCATCACATCATATCTATGTAAAAAGTTATACAATTATACAGTGCATTTCAAAAAGGTTTGCCCTACTGACTATTCGAACTTGGATACTATACTTTCCAATGAAAATTACAATTAGAAATTTAGGCTGCCATTTAGAAGCATTTTTTGGAATGAAATTAAGGGTATGTGGTAACTCATCATGAAGCTCCTCATACGTACTGTATAACTGCTGAAAACAAATTAACACTATCTTTTAAAATGGGAAACAGACAGACTGTGAAAGTTGAACGTTTAGTACAGTGAATCGTTTGTAACTTACAACAATCTTAAAAATGCCTTAGTTTGCTAATCAACACCCATTTGGAACGATCTATTTGAACGATTAATGAAGCATGGAATACACTGTCTCAAAAAATTGACAGCTTTTGGCATTTTTCAGGGAACGATCCACATTCTATTATATTTTCCGATAGATTATTCCAAGATCAGAAGATCGTTATAACACACTAAAGCGATTTGGTGACTGGGTTGGTTTATAGGCGATTCAATGTACACAAACACTAATTTTTGACAGCCTGTCAGTTCCCCATTTCAAAGAGTACTGAATTTATATCCAAGTTCTATGAAGTTTAGATGTGAAGCTTGAAAATGGAGTATCCCGTGACCCGTCATTCTGTTAGAAAATATGATACCCCGCCGTCAACAAATCCTGAAACTTCCATCTATGCATTAAATGCATTACTATGAATTTCAGCTTTCTAACTTAAGCAGTTCAAAAAGTAGCCTATTTGAAAAGTACGGTATAAATCCTTATATAAAATCACTCACCGACTTCCTCATGATGTTCAAGTTCCTCTTCAGGCACCTCCAATGGAGCTGACATCACACTGGCAAATACAACAACCAAACAGATGAATATCGCAAAGCACTTCATGATGGTTTTAGATGGTTTCAAAACTGCCGTTTGTATCGATTGTATTATTCGAAATCGATTTCTGTGCGGCTAATAGCACAGCCATGGTGATTTATATACATGAGAAATGCTGAGGGGATTTCTTTGATTGAGTGAATACCCTTTTCCAACATTGAGACTGGAAATTTGTTTGGGTAGAGAACGCAAGTTTGCTGATAACTGGCTTATTGACCTCGCAATTATCGTAATTACTTTATTGCCATTGGCGTGCTGTAACCAAAAATAAATTGGGTTATTAAAGACAAGGTATTTAGATATATCTAAAAATCACACTACAGAAGCTGGGACACCTTGAACTTTAGCATGACAAATCAGGTCCAAGAATAATACTCCGAATTAAGCTTCTCCACTAATTCGAAGTATTTTTCCTCCATCAATTCTTGACTTATAGATCGTTTTATAAGGAAAGCAATTACAAATACATGCCAAAATATATTTTTTTCCAAAATATTCTGAAAATTGGTTCTCCGATTTTACTAAAACTATGTTAAATATGCAATTAGTCATATCCGACAGCACTGACACTAACGTAAGTTTATTTCGACAATGTTCAAGTATCCCGCTGGTTTTCCATGCGTATTATGTTTTTGACATTCCGCATACTAAAGCACTCTCGAAGGCAGAGCCTAAATCCTGAAGTACCACGATTGCCGTGACGGTATCTGTTGACCCAATTTTTGAATTGCTCAAGGTTCATAGAACTTCACTAACTCGTATGAGTTAAACTTGCAACATGAAAACTCATATGTGTATTTTCTAAAAAATAATTTGGCAGTATCACACGGGGGCACATAAACACAAACAAAAAAGATGCTCATAGAAACGCTAATATTTGTTCGATTATATAGGTATGAATGTAATAAATTAGATGTAATAGAATAAAATACGCAACTGTAATTGAAAACGTCGAGTAAAAGTCAAAGAGGTTTTTTTGGTATCGGATCTCGGCTTGTTATCACTTTAACGTTAAAGACTCTACCATCTGTAGAATTGAGAAGTGATCAATAGAGTAGCTAATCAAATTAATAGGGAGAAAAACAGTTCCTGACCTGATTGTTCAGATACCCTTTTAAATGCGACACCACTGAATGAATGGCCATCTGTCTGATCTCTCGATACAAGTGGAAAAGCAACGACTTAATCTGTGCTTAAGTTGCGAAGAAATGTATCTCGTTAGTTTTCCATTCTTTGACGCTTAAATGCATTCAGGTCATGATCGCACTAAATTTTAAGGCAACGGCTATTTAGATTTCGGAAACATAATTCTGAGTTCGTTACGTTAAAATCCCATTAATACTTTTGATTATGAGACTATTTCGCTCTCTTGTTCTTCTACAACTTCTCTAATGTATATCTTTAGTTTTCTTTCCATACTCGATGAGCTTATTTTGAATCGAAGTTTGAATTTTAGTTAGCTGCCATGACAAGTATCAGTTCAATTCCATCTTTGATAACTACCCATTTGGCTGACAGGATAGCTCAACTATATAACCTTCTCTTTCTTTTATTAAGTAATCTTTTCTTTTTTTATCTAAGAGAATGAATAACCGAGTATTATTTAACTGCCGGTAACCAGTTGTTTCATTTCGTAGCCACGTAGTTCAACCTCGTACCAGACCTCTACTTGAATGTCTCCAGTCCGAGATTCTTGATAGTAGCTTCCTGACCGTTGCTTAAAGTGATACGGTCATAGCTTCTGAAGATCCTCCAGATTAGTTCTCAAATATCAAATATACGAGGGATGTCTTTTAAGTTTTGCATATAGAAACATAGTAGGCCGCGCGGATCGAACGTCAGTACTGAATCTTAACCTCACTCTTTAGTAAACTTAAATTTTCACAACAATACGTGCAGTGTTCTCACCACAGTGAACTTTTAAGTGTCACCAAGTCATTAGGAAAATAAGAATAATAATAATTAACGTCTTTTATTTGTAATATTCTTACAGGGGGCGAGATTTAGATTATATATCTATTCTACCACCTAACCCCCTTAACAATACGAGATGTAAAAAAAAAGAATTTATTAAAAATTAATAGGCACCTGTATACAATAACGAATAATCCAAGTAAATACATAAGGAAAATATGAGGACACTTATGGGTTACAACCGATTTCGCTACTGATCAAGAAGAACTTCTTTCACTTTTTTCTTGAATTGGGATAATGGATTGGTTTCTTTTAAACTGCGGTCTAAAGAATTATATGACTTGATCGCATTGTAAATGTATGAATTCTGAAATAGAGACGTGCTGTGGCGTGGAATTGAAAAAGTCTCTCTATATCTAATATTAATACGATGCATATTCCCTCTACGTATGAATTTGTTTACTAAATATGACGGTGTTTTTTAATAAAGAACCTTATGAGTCAGATTTAGGAGCTGGTACTTATAAATTTTATCAATTTTCATCCATTTGAGTTCATTATAGGCATTCGATATATGATCATATTTTCTGAGATCATTTACAAGCCTGCAACATGTATTCATAATACTTTGAATACGATTTCTTGTTATAATATCTAAATAGGGATAGTAAACCACTTAGCAATACGATATCTTTGAAAATACGAAATATTCACACAATTGCTTTCTCGCAGATTTATGTAATATAGCCTTATTTGCAAATAAAACTCTGAGAATAGCGTAGCACTGAGTAATTAGATAGTTCACGTGTGCAACAAATTTTAAGTCATCATCCATTATAATACCTAGGTTTTTCGAATGATCCACAGGAATTAATTTATTATTATAAAATGGAACTTAGCCGAGAACATTTTCGCGCCATAATTTATTACAACTTTCAGAGCCAATTATCGGAACAAGAATGCCTTGCTGAGTTACTCTCTGTTTTCGGCAACGAAGCGCCACATCAGTCTACAATTTCCCGTTGGTATAGAGAATTCACACGTGGACGGGTGGGTCTTAGCGACGATCCCATGGTGGGTGCACCAAAAACGGTAGTGACCCAGGAAAACGTCGATTCTGTGCGCAAACTCATCATTGAAGATAGACATGTGACATATCGCGAGATTGAGGCGTCCTTGAAGATCTCAAAGAGCTCAATTTAAAAAACTTTACATGAAGAATTAGGAGTAAGAAAATTAGTTTCTCGTTGGATATCCCACCTGTTGACTGAAGAGCAGAACGCAGCCAGGGTTAATTGGTGTCAAAAAACGCTTGACCGTTTCAATTCCGGAAACTCAAAAAATGTGTAGAGCATTGTTGAATCGTGGATTAACTATTATGAACCAGAAAATAAACGACAGTCGGCTGTATGGGTGTTCCAAGGTGAAGAAAAGCCAACAAAAGTCATCCGTTCTCGAAGTGTTTCGAAAAAGATGGTCGCGACATTTGTGTTAAAAGCGGGTCATATTGCAACAATTCCTCTTAATGAGAAAATAACTGTTGCTGCGGATTAGTATACCACCATTTGTCTGCCAAAATTCACCACCCAGCTTCGAAAAATCAACCCCGAAAGAAAAATCATCATCCACCAAGATAATGCAAGCTCACACACAGCCAAAAATCAAGGCAGTATTTAACGGAAGAAAACGTGGAATTATTGGACCATCCTCCATATAGTCCCGGTCTAAGTCCTAACGATTTCTTTACTTTCCCGAAAATTAAAAACAGACTGCGCGGTCAAAGGTTCCAGTCACCAGAAGAAGCAGTTGACACATTCAAAAATGCCGTTTTGGATCTGCCAGCAAACGAGTGGAATACGTGCTTCGAAAATTGATTCAAGCGCATGCAGATGTGTATTAATCTTCGAGGAGAATACTTCGAAAAACAATAAAGTCATTTAAAACTACCTACCGTGTTGTTTTATTTCTATATGCAAAACTTAAAGGACATCCCTCGTATAACTAGTATGTAAAACCAACCGAGTAAAGTGACACACGAATATTTGAATGCCGGATTCTTGGTGCTTTAGCAAGGGTAGGTGTGTTTGTAAGTATACATTTTATCTGTTGTAATGTTTGCTGTTTTTTTTTTATGTTTTACCTAATAATTTATACTATATATGACTTGCCATATAGACTATTGTGCCGCTTTGGTTAAAAATAAAATACAAATACCTTAATGCCCGCCGATCTCAGGAAGCCTTATCAGCAAAAGCTGGTGAATAGGCAAGTTACCTTACATTTCTCTCAAGCACCTGATAAATTGATATTCGGTTTTATTTGTAGTTCTCGTTGCTCAGCTCTAAGCACACTAAAATCTTAATAACATGAACGTATTGTCTGAATATCCACACAAATTCAGTTCTGTGTTGGTGATAATACTGACTGAGATCGTAATTAACGTATTTCATCGTGACCATCTTAGCTAATTGATTAATGTATTTTACTAAGTTAGCTAATTACGTAGCATTGACTAATTCAATAACGGCCAACCTGTTACAAACTGCGCCAAATTGTTGCATTCCTGATCAGAGATAACCTTTGGTCAAACAGGAAGTCACTGTCAATACAACCCAACCACAGAGATCGACTTAGCACTTCAAATACCTTCATGTGAAGTGATGTGATCCGCAATGTTGTGTATTCAATTTATAGTACAGAAAAGAAGATCATCATTGTGTATCAGGAATAGTGCTGCAGCAAAAACCTACCCTAGCTGAGAATAGGATGAACTCTGTCTGACTCTTTTTAACCCTTTCTGGGCTTATAGTCTATTTTCGAAGAAATAAGTAAGCTTCAAGTCATCATTTATTGGTCAATTTCATTGGTAGCTCCACTTTGCATAATTGATTAAAATCTTATCAACGCAAATTGTATCCTTTGTCTTATTTCAGCTAAATAGCAGCATGCAAATTCTCCACTCATTTGTATTCCTCTGTCACTCAACCCTGCTGATAACAGTTGAAGGAAACCTTTATATAAGTCGCTGAATCTTAAACAAAGGACAGTGTATTCTCGCACGCCCATGGACAAGAGTCTGTTAATTTGTAATGTAAATAGTTGAGTTTCCGATAAGCTGTTACGGAAATTAAATGCTACCTAATGGCGTCAAAAGATTACTCATGGTCCCGGAGATCGGTCAATGAAACAAAAGAGTGGTACGTTGCCTTTGTATCACTATACGTTAATCAGTTTTATCACTGACAAGCCTTCTACGTCCAATTACGTTATAGGCTATCTTTCAGTAAGTTAGCACGAGATAGAAACGCTATATTTCACGCACGATACAGCTAAGGGTGATGTCCTTAGGAACACAATGGTCAAGGTCAAAAGGCAATTTAGGGATCGGTCGGCTTGGGAATGTGAACATCTGCTTGCTACAAAATTGTGTAGCTGAATGATCGCAGAATGGCACAAGTCAATACTATTAATATTTGTGTACGGGACAGGAGAGGGTTGAGTATCTAGATATTGGAGGCTGAAAAATTAATATCTGTAATGGGTATGTCTATTTGGGAGTAAGGTTAACAACAACAGGGAGAAGCGAAAATTGTTTCGAGGATAGAATAGCTGGAGAGAAGAGAGTGAAGCAGCATTGAACTCAGTATAGTGGTAGGACCACATATGATCAGAAGTGAAAAAATGGATTTATAATACCAATAATGTCATATGGATCAGAGGTATGGTATGTTGTTAACGCAGAAGTCAAAGATGATGATAAAACATTTTGATAACATAATAATCAAGTTGCTACTCAGATAATATCCAAAGCAACTTGATTATTATGTTATAAAAATGTTTTATCACCACAGTACAAATAATGCATTGGAACTTTTAGAAACAAATATCTTGAAAACTGTTAGCTATAAACACTTCTAACAAGTAAACCTTTTTTTGTTGTAGAAATACAGGAAAATAAGATTTTTCGGTCAGTTGTGGTATACAGGGTAGCACAAAAAGTTATGATAAGGTATTTACTGAAGTAGTGCTGTAAGTGGTGCTCCCTAGAAGTTTGGCAATAAAAAAATAACGGATTCTTGTTTCTCATACTAAAAAACCTTCCTATTCAAAGTTTTATGCCAAAATCTGAAATACTTCTCAAGCAAAAAGGAAAAATAGAAAATAAAATTGTAACCTTGACCCTGTATCTCGCAAACTATCAACGTTTGGATTGAGGTATGTTTAGGTCAATTCACACATTTGGGCGTTAGTATCTCCAGTTTCGAGGTTTCCAACCTTTCGTAGACACCCTATATATTATGGTCATCGGCGTTGAGAAAGAGCATGAACCTCAACAGAGGACTTTTACCTGGACAATTCTGAGATGATTTCCATTTATTCCATTTCACTTACTGTTTCGTTGAGCACTCAGTTACAACCTAAGGTTTTTTAACGGAATTGTATACCTAACAACAGTGAAAAATCGAAGCTTTAATCTAACTAAACTAATCTGAAATTTATATTTAGCAACTTTAGTTTTGAATCTAAAATTTCTTTGGCGAGGAAGTCCGCGTTATATCTAGTAGTTTTACGATATCACTTTAGCGTCACGAGAAACTATGGAAGAAGCTCAGTACGCCCAAGAAACTATGAATATCTAATTGATTAAATATGTTTATTGTGATGTAATAGCATGAATTTCCGTATTATGCTCAACTAAATAACCGGCTGGAATTAATGCAAGTTCTCCCACTATTTACAATCTCAAGTATTCCGTCATTATTGCTGTTTGATGGAGAAGATGTTTCGTATTGTTCATCTTCCAGAATCACGAGTTAAGCAGAATTATTCATATGCTGTACTGTTAATTAATATTTACTTTCGTTTCTCTTCCTTACTTAATTTATCTCGGTTTATTAACCATAACTGAGCGATTCACATATCAACACGTATTACAGTACTTCTGCCTTGCTCTCTGTGAGAACACCCTGTATGAATAGCTACTTGAATATACTTTTTCGAGAAAAGAACGTACGTCAATGTATTGATGTGTCACTATGGTAGGTAATGCTAGGTAAATTAGCCTAAGTATGCTCTATTTGTTGTTGCTGTCGGTATGATCAGGTTGACAAAATGTTAGTCGGCTTCAGATGGCGCTAGCTTCTATGGTCTAAGCTGTATGTCGTGGTCATTGCGCCAATTCTCCATAAGCGGGAATTACATTACGAAACTAGTGTCATCACAGTAGTTTCATCAATAGTTTCACGTGTAAATGTTAAGTTTCACAATGCGTGCATTACTTTCATGACACCGATTTACTTTCGTGCGGCGCGCAATTTTTGAACGACACTAGTGTTATGCCACCAGTTTCACGATGTAAACGTGACGCGAATGTGCGAAACTAGTGTCACGACAGCGCTTCAGAGTGGATGTGTGTTTTGTGGCCGTGCACGTGCAGATTGTGAAATCGTGAAATATTCGTTACAAATGGCGAATCAACGCTGGACAGCCGATAAAAATATACAGTTCATTAATGAATACCAGCGAAACGAGTGTCTTTGGGATCCAAAACACCCTGACTACAAAAATAGAGATGCCCGAGACGCGGGGTACAAAGCAATTATGGAGGTTATGCAGATGGAAAGTGTAAAAGATGTAATTTGCAAAATACGAACACTTCGTAATACTTACAACAATGAAGTAATGAAGACAAAAAAATCTAATACTACTGGTATGGCAACCGATGAACAGTATATCTCTAAAATACCATGGATCCCTCTTATGGATTTTTTAAAAAATACTGATGGTTATGCCAGAGAAAACACAGAAAATTTGGTAAGTTTTTTATTATCAGCTTCCAATATGATTTTGCATTTAATAAATCATCCTATCTTGCCATTCTAAACGCCCTTGCCCAACAAAGTAGTCAGTATAATGCTCGCGTATCCGGTGAGCATTTCTCGAATGGTTTCCACTGAAATTACCCAGTGGCCTAAATGAGTTCTGTGCTATAGTACGCCATGATCCTTCCACTAAGTCTCCTGTTTCTGAGTTTTCTTCATCAATCAGTCCTGGTTCAATGTAGGTTGATGATTGGGTCTTCAGCCAGTTATGCAAGACACAACATGTCTTTATAATTTTGTCCACAGTTTCTGGGAGTAGAGCAATAGGCTTTTCAAGTATACGAAATTTGCTAACCAACACTCCGAAGGCATTCTCTACAGTCCGGCGAGCTCTGCATAGTCGGTAGTTGAAATTTTTTTGTTTTTTCGATAAATTTAGTCGACGACTATATGGTGTCATAAGATGTCAGTGAGAGGAAACGCCTGGTCCCCCAATAAAACCATTCCTTCAGGGGCGTTCAAAGACATTTCCTCCAACTTTTTTTTAAAATTTGATCTGGCAAATACTCCTCCATCAGAAGCTCGACCATAGTGGCCCACATTGATATACCTGAATTTTAATTCACTGTCGCAAACTGCTAGGAGGACAATACTGAATGTGCCCTTATAATTATAATAGTCACTTCCAGAATGTGCTGGACATCGGATTTGAACATGTTTGCCATCGATTGCACCACCACACATTGGAAAATTACATTTATCATTGAAGCCATCCATTATCTCCCTCCAACATTCTTCTGTGTTTGGTACCTGTAAAGAAAATTCAAAATTTAATTATTGTTTTAGACACCCAACACTGCTTCACAGGGTTCAGATTCAGGATCCAGTAATGATGAGTTTACCATACCACGCACACCTACAAGAAACAAAAGGAAAATTGCAGATCCGCTACTTAAAGCGGTACATACATTGGAACAGATTTCCTCGCAACACGTGCCTAATGCAGGCAATGATGAGTTTGCACTGTTTGGGCAAACCGTAGCTCAACAGCTACGACAGCTTCCTCTGGAAATTGCTTTAGAAACAGAGGAGATAATTTTATCAACAATAAGAAGGCAACGAATCAGTTCTTTGAAGCAACAGTCGTTATCTCAACGCAATTCATCGCCACCAAGACCAAAGTCCACGGCTTCTGCCAGTAGTGCCATCAATAACGATAAAGAAGATGCAAATCCCACTGGTTACAATAACGATGTACTTTCTCAAGCTATTGCCAGCATAACGGAGAGAGAATTGGACTTTGGTGAGTATTTTTAGATTTGAGTATCTAACTTTTCAACTGTATTAAATAAAAATGTTTTGCTTACCTGAATGTAGTCTTTTAATGCTTCATAGATTGCGATTAGCACATCAGGTAGAAATTTTGATATACTACATGGTGCCACTCTAAATTCGTATGACAATGACTTCAAACTATTCCCAGTTGCTAGAAATCGCAGCGTAATTTGAAGTTTTATTTTTGGTGTCAATGCTGCTCGACATGTCGTATCCTGCTTAGTGATTTTGTCAGATACTTTATCCAATAAAAAGTTGAAGCAATCTTCACTCATTCGAAAATAGTTTGTATAGCTCTCAGGATCTTCATCTGCTAATTCGGAAATTAACTGTACTGCACCCAGATGTCTGCTTGCTACCCATCCTCTAACCCACCAACGCTTTTTCTTTCGAGCCATCCTCTTTTTCAGTTTACATATCAACATCTGTATGACAACATCTTGAACTGCAAAATACAGCTTCGATGCTGACGGCGCCATGATCACAGCGATACTGTCGATTTCACGACACTACGAAACTACTTGCACATGAAATGTTGGTGAAATTAATGTCATGACACTAGTTTCATACCACTAGTTTCGTAATGTAATTCCCGCTATAGGCGGCATTCACGGCGAGTAGGCGTGGAGTCGGCTATCCGATTAGTTAGAACGTAGTAAGAATTATGGCAGCTCTCACTTTACATAATACAGGTTCGGACTAGAATTGTAAAGGTACGTTTCCAATTCAACAAGTTTCAGGCACATGTGTCGGGCGTATGTTGCCCAGTATGTGTCTGTAACTTGTTGGATTGAAAAAATACCTGACCAGACACCGAAGCACTTCTATGGGAGACGATGTAGACGATCTATAGGACTTTTTTTCTAAGTGGTCATACAAAAAAGTTGTACAGGGTGAATTTACAAAAATTGAACTGCATCTCTTTGCTTTCCTTCTGTGTGGCAATGACCAACAGTGTACGGCGTCGTTTCAGTACGGTATAGGCCTTGTCTTGGAGACAGACAGCGAAAAGCAAGCAAGCAGGTATGTGAAAATTATTCTTCTGTTATCCGCCATGCCTCAGGAAGCTCCAGCAATATCTTTACGGTGCAGTATTGCGAGCCCTTTTTACAGAATATCGCCCGCGCACATTCCTCTCGAGGAGACAACAACAATTGTTGGCAACGAAGGCGTTTCCGCTGTTGAAATCTTTATTTCGCACCAATTCCAGCATGTCGTTCCATTCTGTCCCAGAGTACTTCACTCCGCTAAAATGCACTCATTGCAGGGCCGTTCAATGCAGAGATGCGACTCGTTTTCTAGAAGCAGCTTCTCCTTTATCTAGAACGATTTCTTTTAATAGGCACATACGGACGTCGGGTATACCGGGTGTTTTAAATTCGACTCTCACCATTGGGATCTCGGAAACCAGTTGCGGATCTAGAAAATATTTTTTCGAGCGGTACATATGATGAAAGTACCCGCTCAAAAAAGTTTCATTCTATTCATGTTCAGGAAGATGCCTGTCTCGGGAGGGTTATCGGGGACTAAAGAGCGGGGGGAGGGAGGGAGTAGCGTGTGCTGCATGAGTGCTTCTTAGAATGAATGCCCTTGTGACAATAAAGAGCGGGGGAGGTCGTATAATTGAAAAAGATATTAGAATTCTTTTTTTGAACTAGGATATTTCTTCCGGGCCCCAACGACACGCTCCTTTTTTTGTTATACTCCAACTACCACGAAGGCCTGAGGCCTAAACACCCATTAGGTACCGTGGGGCTATAGGGGGATACAGGGGAAAGGGGGACGCCACACGGACTCTGGCAAGGGAACACGTGTACATGCAACATGCACACATTCTGGCTCCGCCTACGAGATCCGCCGAGTGGTACCTCCGCGTTCGACACTCAGAGACCGTCTACCACCTACGGACAATCACAACATACATAGCCAAGAGAAAGATTTCTCCTGAGACGGGATTCGAATTCGCACAGCGCACGGCGACTGATCCGGTGATCGAAGAGTCTACTACTGCTGCCACCGCTGCTGCCTCCTGGTTGGATTCGCCACTGTCGGAAACTGTATGAGATACAAAGTCGATTAAATAGGGGCAAAGCTGCGCAGATAGATAACTAACAAAGTGCGGCTTAGTAAGTTTGGAAATTCAAAGTACCGGAGAGAGACGAAAGAAAACGAATGTCCAAAATAGTTTTAATTTTTCTGACTTTACTTGTAGTAGGAAATAAATTGGACTTTTTCTGCTTTAAAAGATGGCACAATTATGATTTCAATATGACGTTTCGTCACCTGTCCTCTAGCATTAACTTCATCTTCTCTTACAGACGCCATATTGGATTTCTACACGGATAAAAATGTATAGTATGTCATACATCGACATTGCTGAACCTTAGTTATTTCAAAAGAACAGAACTAGGTACGCCTTAAAATTGTCGGATAGTCATTTGTTCGGTATACCAGATAAGACATCTAATTGAACATAGTAACAAAGTTTGGAAGACTAAGAAGAAATGAAATAAACCGTGCAATAAACAATGTACAAAGGAGATTAAGGACTTGCCATCAAAATAACGGACAAGGTTTTGAACATCTACTATGATTTATGACTATTTTTGCAATTGCCATCAATGAAATTTTCATTTCGTGTTCAGGTTTCACAATACCTCTTTTGTTACCTTATGAGTCTTGTTCCAGCAACGAATTAATGGCCAACTAAGGAAGTATGTCACTGAATTTAGGACTGTAAACTCTATGTAAATGTACAAAATTCCAATTCAGCATCCATATGAAAAAACGAAGTTGGTGATGGAAATCGAAGGAAGAAACTTTGAATTGAAAAGTGACTACTAGTCCATCTTATAGATGAAAAAAAGTGACAATGACAACATGTAATTCACCTTGAAATCCTATATCAGGAAACATAAAAAATGGTTTTGCGATAGATGTGGTATAGAGGATATGCGTATAATTCAGTCCGTCGAGGTAAAATGATTCCCCACCGAATGCGAGTGACTATTCACGATGTCTATGCAAACACGCAACAAACATCATCCCGCAACCCCACCAACTACCTTCTCGGAGTGTCATGTCGGTCTGAGTACTGGGCGTGGTTCTGTCAGGAAGTACAACTGTGCGTTTAGCCTATGGTAAGAATGTCTTTCGAAATTCATAATTTTCTGCATATGAAGATTTATTGTATTGTTGTTTTATTGATGGACTCAGTTAACGTTCAGCTATATTTAATCACATTTTATTTGAAGGTTATATTTTTATCGATGACTTGAAATTTTGTATGTGATTCCACCTCATGCGTCAGTTTCGAAGGGCGTAAGCAAACTCTACAAATCGGATTTTGCAGGAATTTGGTCTACTGTTCCGTACTGCCAGCCCAAGCGACGCAGCGGTACATACGGACTTAGAAAGGACGTATTTAGATAATTTGGTGGCCCTATTTCATACGATATCGTGTATATAAGTCATTCTTCAAATAGGTGTTCATAATCGCGATCGCTGGTGCGAAGTGAATGTAACGTAAATGTAACTTCTGAACTTACGGCCCGGTTGTTTCTCTGACCTATCTATCTTACACTGGCCAATAAATGAAACCTAAGATGGTGAATATCCTGATTTCCTGACGCTTAGGCTGCTTTGGTAAATAAAAGGTTTTTTCTTCTCCATCTTAAAGCCGTTTTACTTGGCACGCCAGTGGCGCGAAACATTCCGAAAATGAGATGTTATGTTTTTTAGGTCTTATATGACATCTACATCACAAAAAGCTAACATACGAGGGGGTACCCAACAAAACGGAATTATTTTTTAAACGCTATTTATTCTTTTTCACAAAGTAACCTCATCTCCTTTAAAATACTGTCCACTTTTTGAAGTCTTCCTTAGAAATGTCTGACAATTCTTCCCTCGTTTTTCTCGTGACCTCTTCAATGTCGTCAAAGCGGCGTCCTTTTATGCCACTTTCATCCGTAGAAATAAGAAAAAGTCGCACGAAGCCAGGTCAGGCGAATAAGGTGCGTGAGGCAGCGAAACCATGCCACTTTTAGTCAGAAACTGTCGAACAAAGATGGCTGCCTGGGCAGGTGCATTATCGTGGTGGAAGAACCAGTCTCCTGACTGCCACAAATCACGTCTTTTTTGTTTCGCAATAGTCTTAAAACCTCCAAATAAAAGGTCTGATTGACAGTCTGACTTGGGGGAACAAACTCGGAGTGGACTACGTATTTGACATCAAAAAAACAAATCAACATTGGTTTGATGCTTGATTTGATTTGACGACATTTTTTTGGACGTAGTGACGATGGCGTCTTGACTGTTGCTTCGTTTCTGGGTCATAAGCGTACCACCAAGTCTCATCACCAGTGATAACCTGGGACATAAAATTTGGATTAGATTCAAGCTATTGTTTCAAAGCACGACATGTTTCAACTCGGTGTTCTTTTTGATTGTCAGTCAGAGCCCGAAGAACAAATCTGGCAGCAACCCTTTTTATTCCCAAATCTCCTGTTAAAATTTGCTGAACCGAACTCCAGGACAACCCGTTATTTACGGATAGTTGATCGATTGTCAGTAAACAGTCTGCAAGCACAAGCTCTCGAATTTTTTCAACATTTTCGTCGATTCGGGCAGTTAATGGACATGCAGAGCGAAATCGAGCAAACCACTCGTACACCTGAGTTCTTCACATAGCTGCACGTTGCTCACTGAGGCTTGCTATCGTAAAAAATGAAAGAAGCACGAAACAGCTCTAGAAAACATAATGACTACAGAGGAACGAAACAAGCCAGATCGACAACTCAGGTGGCACTGAACTGGTAATGAGTTGCGCTGTACGAGGGATGTCTTTTAAGTTTTGCATATGGAAATAAAACAACATGGTAAGTAGTTTTAAATGACTTTATTGTTTCTCGAAGTATTCTCCACGAATATTAATACACATCTGCATGTGCTCGAACCAATTTTCGAAGCACAATTGCACTCGTTTGCTGACAGATCCAAAACGGCATTTTTGAATGCGTCAACTGCTTCTTCTGGAGCCTTTGACCACGCAGTCTGTTTTTAATTTTCGGGAAAGTAAATAAATCGTTAGGACTTAGAAAGGTACTATATGGAGGATGGTTCAATAATTCCACGTTTTCTTCCTTTAAATACTGCCTTATTTTTGGGTTGTGTGCGAGCTTGCTTTTTCTTGGTGGAGGATGATTCTTCTTTCGGGGTTGATTTTTCGAAGCTCGGTGATGACTTTTGGCAAACAAATGGTGGTATACTAATCCGCAGTAACAGTTATTTGCTCATTAAGAGGAATTGTTGCCATATGACCCGCTTTTGACACAAATGTCGCGACCATCTTTTTCGTAACACTTCGAGAACGGATGGCTTTTCTTCACCTTGGAGCACCCAAACAGCCGACTGTCGTTTATTTTCTGGTTCATAACCGTAAATCCACGATTCATCAGCACTAACCATGCTGTACACATTTTTTGAGTTTCCGGAATTGAAACGGTCAAGCGTTTTTTCACACCAATTAACCCCGGCTGCTTTCTGCTCTTCAGTCAACAGGTGGGGTATCCAACGAGAATCTAATTTTCTTACTCCTAATTCTTCATGTACATTTTTTTGAATGGAGGTCTTTGTGATCTTCCAGGACGCATCAATCTCGCGATATGTCACATGTCTATCTTCAATGATGAGTTTGCGCACAGCATCGACGTTTTCCTGGGTGACTGCCATTTTTGGTGCACCCACCCTGGGATCGTCGCTAAGACTCACCCGTCCACATTTGCATTCTCCATACCAACGGGAAATTGTCAACTGATGTGGCCCTCCGTTGCCGAAAACAGACAGTAACTCAGCAAGGTATTGTTGTTGCGATAATTGTCTCTGAAGGTTGTAATAAATTATGGCGCGAAAAGGTTCTCGGTTGAGTTCCATTTTTCTAATGAGGTGACACTTAAAAATTCACTGCACGTATTGTTGTGAAACTTCGAATTTAAGTTTACTAAAGAGTGAGATTAAGATTCAGTACTGACGTTCGATCCGCGTGGCCTACTATGATTCCATATGAAAAACTTAAAAGACATCCCTCGTACGCCTCTAGGGGCAGAAATGTGTACTTCATAAACTCCGCCCACTACAATGCTATTCCGGTTATTTTTGGGTACCTCGTCATATATCACTTATTTCCGTCTGCCTGTCTGCTAACCCTTTGCCTGCCTATAACTTGGAAAATGCCTCGGATTTTTATGAAATTTCCACACAAGGTTACTACTATGTCAAAGCTTTGTAGTTTCACTCCATTGGCGGCGGCGCTATAAAATAACAATCGCTGAAACTTCTTTTTTTGGCGTTTTCGGGGTTCCTATTCATTGTCATAAAAAAATTGTAGTGCTCAAAAACTGGGGGTTAGGGGAAGGTGATATTAAATGTTTCATCTGAGATATGTGAAACACCTTCTATTGTTAAAAAGCTTCTGATCGCAAGAATTACAGTTAATTTAAGAGATGCGAACCCGACAAATAATGTGCTCACGATTTGAAAAATCTGTACCTGCGTAATACAGTACATACATTTGACACCGAGAGTCAACAGATCTGCAACTGCCGACAGTAGGGAAGAACAAGTTCGGATATTTATAATTGGGGTTATTATGGTTAGATCAGCAATCGAAATCCGACTCTGTTATTATGGAAATTTAACCAGGTAGGCGTCCGCAGTCATCCTGGCCTTTTTTTAAAGTAGCGCCGACGACCGTCTAAGCCTCTACGCCTTATAAAACAGCAAGTAAAGAGATATGTGTTTGCCTTTCTAATAGTTTCTAGAATGGGAATTTTTTTTCAATTTGTTTGGTTAATTACGATTTATCAATTTTACAAAGCTTAAAACGTCTGTTACTATTATATAATGTTTAATTTTGTTGATCTACTAGTACCAAGTTAAAAAAAAATGTGACTGTCTTAAACCTACACCAAAGTGGGGTTCTTCCCAAAATAACTATCTGATAATTTCAAGGCCTATCTAAGAAATTTTGTTTTTTTTAATAGCTCACGTTTGACAACGTCAATTTATGACATGTACACTTATGCAATCAGGATTAAAAACCCTATTCATATGTGCAAAAATCCAATATGGCGTCTATAAGAAAAAATAAACTTGATGATGATGGATCGTCGTATTGAAATTCTAATTATGCCATCTTGTAAAGGAGAAAAAGTGGCAAGTGGCTGTGTTATTGTGCTATTTTGAAGTCTCTCTGCAAATAAAGTTAGAAAAATTAAAGCGGTCTTAGGAAACTTCTGGTTTTTCGTCTTTCTCCGGAAATACTTTCAATTTCGAAACTTTCTAAGCGTCATTTTGTTGGTTACCTAAATATGCAACTTCTTATATCTTACTGTTTCTGAGAGCCCAATGCTGAGGGTCGAATTTGAAAAAAGTTCAAAGCTCTAAAAAACGCAAGATAAGCTAACAGAGATAAACTGAAGACATGTTCTCCTTGATTTTTCAGGAGCCTTCAACTGACATAGTTGTTATATGCTCGACATTACATGACTTAGATTAGTATCAAAAGAAAACTTTCAGTTTGATATTAAAATGCTCAAATCGTCCACCTCAATGGGGTATTTTCCAACTTGGTGATATTGTCCTATTGATGGCTGAAATCGATTGTTTACACCATTTATCAATTGGTATACACTTTGCACGCGCTTTTTTCACTCATTTGCTGAAAAAAATACATTTGAAATTCATACCACCAAAGTGGGTTCATTTAAACTTCATGTTTGTCCCTCCGAAAAAATCAGCCAATAGGAATCGATTTTTTTAAAGGTTCTCATTAGAATGTGGCGATATTTTTATCAAGGATAAGCATCAGTGCTATTGCCATGCACTAGGGAATTTCATGAAGTTTACGACTTAGCAACCCTTCTTTATTCCGATCAACAGTGTTGACTCAATGGTGTACCTGTCTATATTATGTATGTATAGCTGTAGGTCGACATAACTTGGCAACATTGTGGTTCACGAGGGTCAAACCGTTGACTTTTGACAGTGACAGAGTTCCGTACCGTGTTTCGTACTGTTAATTTTGTGTTATCCGTTTTGTAACCTATATATATTGAATTCTTTTGATCATTACAATACAAAAAAATGTCTGTAAAAAAAGTGTCTTATTAAGGTGTGTTCAAACACAAGTATCAATTTACCTGATAAAATATTCTTATCAGATCCGATAGACCTTGACACTAGGATTCTTTGGTACCATGCTGCAAGTATTGAATTCCTACAACTATGTTATACTGTTGTGATGTAAGTTTATTAACAGAGCTAAAGTTTTTCAAATTGTATTAAATCACGGTTTATTTTCAGTTAGCAAATGATGCAGAAAACTGGCAATATTACAAGACAATTGGGCAGAGGTTACGACTGAAACCCGGCGTGAAACCACACAGGAACCTGTCAGTTCAGAGTTTAGGTACGTCACAATTGAGTCCACCATGAAAAAAGAGGAAAGCTGAGATGTTAGAAATATTAGAAAAAAAAGCTTCCCTGCAAGAGAAAACCAAGGGCAAAATTATTTGATGAATCGCAGCCAGGTACAAGCAGAGATCTGCATCATGATGAATCTTGCCAGCAAAACTCGAGTATGCTACCCCTGAAGAAAGCAACCAAAGGAGTCCAAGTTATCGTTGATACTAGTCATCTCAAACTAAAACAATTGGTTGAAAAGTGCACAGGGATTTGTAGTGATAGCACTAATGGCTCAAGTGGTAGTTCCTTCCTGCAGCTATTAAGCACTTCATCAGGAAGCAATGGAGCAAGACTGAAGACATCAAAAGAGGAACTAGAAATATCTAAATTAGAGAACAATAGTCGGTTTTTCTTAGGTTTGCCTGAACACTGTTTCTATATTGTAAATTTATTAGTTGAAGGTGGACTGGATTACATTGATGTCTTGATCACAATGACAAAAATTAGGACAAGCGATCAGTTTTCAAGAATAGGAATTGATTTTGGTAAAAGCACAAGTGCAATTTCTAAAATTTTTAAAACTGTTGTAGTAATGGCTCCTTTAATGATACAGTTGATTGTTTGGCCTCCCAGTTGGAAAATCAAAAAATTAGTACCAAATCAATTTAAAGTCTATTACAACAATGTACAATCAATTATTGATTGCTTTGAAGTTGAAATCGAAAAACCTTCAAATGCACTGCATCAGGCTAAAACATGGAGTGAATATAGAAAGTGTAATACTATAAAGTATCTTGTGAGTTGTACTCCTAATGGGCCGATAAACATTATTTCTAGTGGGTTTGGAGGATGTACAAATTGTTGAGAAATCAGACTTTATTAATGTGATTCCAGAAAACTGCATAATAATGGCAGATAGAGGTTTCAAACAATTATTTTGTAAAACACCAATTTTTCCTTTTGTAGGTTAAAATACTTGTATAGGACTTATTTGAGGCTGTTCTTTACATAATATAATTTTTTGGAGTATCTATAATTTTTTATTCTCCTTACGACACATTATGATTTAGCAACCTCAAAATAAATAAATTACTCGAATTTACCAACCCTCTATGACATAAAAATAACTAATTATTTAGTAAAGTGTATACCTTGTGTATTAAATTTTTGAAAAGCCTATTAGATCAATAATGTTATGGAATTCAAGATTATTTTAACTGGTCAGCTGGTGGTATATATCAATATTTTTGTTCATGTACAAATACATTAAAACATTTGCAGCTACCTACTAATGTAAATAGTTAAAAAAACATTTCATGAAGAAAATACTTTTTTAAAACATAAGTGCTTTATTCAATCAAATAAACACATAAAATAAATTGGACAAGAATATATGCATAATATAGACTAAATAAATTTGCATAATGTATCACAGTTTGCAAATATTAATCATACATTTTCTGATGACACCTGAATAGAATAAACTAGCAGCTAAACCTGGTGTTGCCTGGGTCAAAATACATTTTTCTATCTTATATATGTGCCCAAATCTTGGTACCATTAAGTGTATGTTGTAGTGTATACATTGTTAACTGATTAATTCAGTTACTAAATCAGTTTATTATAAATCAAATTTGAAGATAATAAAAATTTAAAAGTAGGTATTGAAAATATTAGTATAAAAAACTTCGATACATTTATATAAAATCTAATACATGAAAGTTTATACCACATATTATATTTCAATACACACATACAACTGAGTTGTATTTTAGTCAAATCTATAGGTAAATTGTTGACATTACAAGTTGAGTACATTACAGTAGATCTATTGAATCAGTTTTGGGAAGGTAGCTTTTTCCCAAAACAAACTTGCTTTTTGCAGCAAATCCTTACAAAAAGAAATGTCAAGTTCAACTTCCACAATTGATACATCTTTATTCACTTCAAAATTTGGTGATGCAACACAAAATAATCCCTTCTTTCTGCCCAACAATAGCATTTGCAGTTGAATTTGGGCAAAAGGTTTCTTACCTATGACTCCATCATGTAAGTATTGCTTAAGTGTCGATTCTTTTGATGGGCACTTTATTTCAATACAAAACTCAACATTTACAGCATCAGGGTTAGCTCCAAATATAGGATATCTCTTATCTACAAATATTCCTACTTTTTCTACTTTTATTAGTTTCTTTCTTGCCAACCTTCAATACTTCATCCTCTAATGATAATCCCCTCTTCATAGCCTTTGTGGACTTGAATTTTGCAGCAGCCAAAATAGACTCTGACTCTACTAAACATCCATCATATGTTGTACTCTGTGCTGCTTCATAAAACTTCGATGCAGTAATACCTGCATACCTTATCTCAAACCATGTACCAGTATTGGATTGATCTTTCGTTTGATTTAAAATTTCTTTACAACGCTGATCATTCATTTCTTGCTGACAATACTGAATAAAATTTTCAGCAGTGATGCTGCTACTGTTTCTTACAAATTTATTTATTAAATGATATAGGGATACTTCATCAATAGCATTCTCTTCAGTTTTGTAGTATTGAAATAAAATGCTGTTGCTTTTGTTTTCTAATCCTTTTTCTAGTAGTTTTTTTAAGAAAGAATTATCGTGTGATGCAACTGGGGGAATATTCTTAAATAGCTCTTTCAATTTTGCTGCTTTCAATGAAGAACCTACTTTTGCTAAAATCTGTTTTCGCCAGTAGCACTCAACACTTGTTACAGAAGGTTCTGTAGAAGGCCGTAGTAGCCAAATTATCAGAGCTACACCATGCTTGCACCCTCCTAGAAATTAAAATATAGTATATTATAAAGACACGAGGAATTATTAAACTCGATACCTTCACCAGCTGGGTAGCTATGACACACACTATGTGTAATCTTCTCTTCAGCCTCATTAATGCAAATTGTCACCTGATATCCTTTTTCGTGGATCTTGTATTCTGCAGTTACATGGCACTTTACAGTACATACTGATCCCTCTCGCATCTGCTGGACAAATCCGATAGCTTGATCCCCATACGACTGCTTGCCACTTCTAAGAACAATATGGTTATTAAAATATGTTTCCTAACAATCGAAAAAGTACCCACCTTTGTGTTTTCACATTTCTCACATTTGCTTTGACAAAGTCTGCATTGTGTCGATAGTATTCATCGATCATCTCGTAAGCTACTTTCGGTAAATTCGAAGAATCTGCTTTCACGAAGTTTTGTTCCATATGTTAATTGTGTATTTAAAAAGCTAAATTCCAAATCAGTCACTAGCACAAGATAAATCATAATACCAAATCGTCAACAACATAGCCAGAATGCATCATAACCTTTAAATTATCTGTCAAAAAAGTCTGTAGAACAAAATGGGAATATCTCCTGTCCTTGTCACACTGTAATCGCCTAACAAATGTAGAGTCACATTCTAAGAAGGGGGCGGAGAAAATATTACTACGTCACGCGAGATATTATTACGTCACACAGTTGGCGGCAAATTTTATTTTTAAACTTTGAAGCCGAGTTTTTATTACTTCTTGTTCAAAGAAAAATGTAAAATTACTCAATATATAGTTTTTAGATGTAAAACAACAATTTGGAATCAAAAATTTTTTTTTGGAAAATACCCCATTACTCGGAACACTTCCACCAACTCGCACGATGGTAAATAGAGACGTACAACTTATTTCATAATTTATTAAGCATATCGTTGAATAACTATTTTCTGTGTTATTTAATCACGACAGTGACAAACTTTGTGTGAATCGCACCACCCTCCTCTGTGTCCAATCAGGATGCAGTGAGCAGCGCAGAGAGCGTCACTTCCAAAGATGTCACAGCTGATACCAAGACGAGCATCTGAAACAACAAAAATTCAGAAAAGTTAAAATTACAACATATTTGGAATACTAGCGTTCACCAAATTGCCAATACTTTGAGTTAATATGGGTCTAATTTGTATGGTCGATTTCTAGTAAAATATCTCTCAAACTAAAGAACAGTTATACGGTTTGTAAGATACTAATTCATTATTGAATCTGGAAAATGCCATTAATCCCTTGGTTTAACTACATAAACATGTGTCTTCATTTGCATCGGGACACTAAATAAGCGGTAATGGTCATAAAATGCACAAATGAAAAAGAAGCATGGGAACAAATCTGATACAATATATTGATTGTGACCAACTAAATGTGAATTTGCTTCAAAATAACAGCGTAGCACTGTTGCTGTACAAAATTCTGCTTGATATATTATTTTTTTGAGGATTCCTTTGAAGACATAAATAAAATTACAGAATGCTTACTATTTTGCAAATATCGAGTGGATGTTCAATTTACTTAACTATGATATGTTGCTTAAATGAGCATTGTTAACAGGGAGCCTTCTGGCGCCATCTACTGGGCAGTGGAACAACTACTTTTAAGAATAAGCATACTGTAATTTTATTTTATATATGCCTTCGAAGAATTTATCAAGTAGAATCTTGTACAGCAACTCTGAGACCCTGTTATTTTCAGGTTTGATCCATCCATCCGAGTAGGCCACAAATCCTTCGTTTTGATTCATGTAATTTGCGGCTATACGCAAATCCTTCTATTTGATGGAATTTGCGTCAACTTTTGTGTCCGGACACAAATGAAAGATGGATCAGAGAGAATCAGGAGCCCATCATTCACAAATCGTATAATTTTTCTCTAGTTTGAGAGACATTTCTCAAGAAATCGACCAAATTCATTAGATCCATTGCTTCAATGACGCCTAATAATTGGTCCAATGTATGCCAAAGGCATAAATTTTGATTTCCGCATGTCAGCAGTTACATATAACATAAACATCAAAAATCATGCTTTCTTTGACAAGAGGCGTCAAAGGTGATCAAAAAGACTTTTGTTGTTAACAATTATTGGCCTTTCGATATTCCACATTTATTTATGTCATAGTTCTATCAGCGTATTTAGCATCAAAAATTATCCTACTTCACATGAGACAAAGCCTTATTATATTTTTTAGTCTCCCGTGAAAAGACATGTGTTTGAATACAATCTACAATCTAAACGGAAATTGTTAAAATAATGGGATAAATAAATACAATCAACGACAATACTTTCAGTTTCTGAGTTAACCCGTAAATAGACAAAAATTATTAGTACTATGTACTAAATAAAGCAGGTCCCAGAGAAATGGATGCTCTAGATGATGTTTTTTTCTTTTTCCGATATATGGTAATGCTTGGTTGTTTAACCACACAAGTTACAAGGAATGGTGCCAAGTTCATAAAGGACTATGTTCAGTACAAGTTAGACCCTCTGTGAACAAAAGTGTATAACAAACGTGTATAAGAGTGAAAATTAAATGTGTCAAGTGAGTCAAACAGATTCATATAATTAGTCTATAGACATTACTTCCCTCCCTCACCGGTGATACCGTCCATCCGGCAACGGCAGTAATTGAAGGCGACACATAGAGATCGGCACGTTTGCCGGTAAACCCACCGAGTAGAAGCAGACACTAATATCGAAAACGTTTCTCTCTTTTCGCTCTTTTGAGAGCAAATGTTCGGGGGTCTTTAATTACCGGAGTTCGGAAGGTATAAATAAATACTGCTTCTTTTCCTACAAAACTACAAAGCTCTTTCTCTTGTGACCTTATAGTGACCTTATTCGTAAATTTCATCAAAATCTGAGCGGTACTTCCCAAGTTATAGGCGGGTCAATGATTAGCGGACAGACATAAATAGACGAAAATCATATCTCATTTTTGAAAATTTTTCGCAATTACAATACTTCCTCGCTATTAGTCGCGGGATGTAAATTGTAAAAACTGTACATTTATTATTCATCAAGGGTTTTTCATTACCATTATATATCTAGGGGGAGAAATGTAACTTCTCTTTATGGGAATTCGGTGAACAATGGAATTTTATCAGGCTAGTCGGAAAAAATAGTACATTACATGCCTAGTTTGGAAAGTGGGCCTTTACTGAACGAGCGCTTGTATAAACTGAGGTACCTATTAATAGATTTCTTCCCACTTCTAATACTATGTACCACAAAATATTCGATTTTACATCACTGTCACGACGTTTCTAACTCATTTATAAACACTCTAAGATATCTAGTTATATGATTTCAAACCGGCAAACTGGAATTAATTAATGCAACGTAAGATCCATTTGGTTTGGGTTGGTACATCCTACGACCTCACCCCTACAAAATTTTTTCTGAAAATCATCTGGAGCCTCTGAAACATCAAAAAAAACTAAGTTTGACCGGTTTTTATTTTTATTGTGTTTACCCAAAACTACTAAACCGAATTTCAAAAATTGCAAACGTTTTGTGTCCTTGGCTATAGTAGTAAGACTGTGTAAAAATTTCATTGAAATCTGAGCGAACTTCTCAAGTAATAGTCGGTGATAAGACTAGCAGACAGACGACAGCGACAGACAGACAGACCGACGGAAATGAATGACATGGTTTTTCGGGATGTTATGTGACATAACATCCAAAAACCTTAATACTTCCCTGCTAATAGACATGGGTAGTAAAAATTACTTATTTCTCAATCATTCGAAAATATTTCAGAATGTAAAGTTCAGTTGTCAAATTGACGCAATGAAATTGATAGGACACAGGATCCAATTCCAAATAACATTTATCATTCATTAGTTATTTACCTAATTATTTATGTTAACCAAGGGTGAGAAATGCTACCCCTCAATAACGCATTGCGTTAAAAGATGATAATATCTCGGGTTAGTAATGGAAACACAATTAAGTCCCATTGAAGCCTATTTGTTGTTTCACAAGAGGATTTCTCCAACCGGAGGAAAGCCAGATTCTTATGGCAAGTACCTGTTCCACTTATAGTTAAATTGTGAATCCGCTTACCATTTTTCTCAGAAGAGCTCGAAGAAGAATCCGACTCGGAACTTTCGGTAGGTGCAGCAAAAGCAGTCGCAAGTACTACAAACAGCAGCAAAGCGAAAGTCGCAAAGTATTTCATGTTTGTTTGTTTTTGAATCGTATTGAGTGGATTACCTAAAACTGATTTCTGAGGTAGGCAGTACCGGTGCACCTATTTATTTAATGTAGGATTTTGATCAAGTACCTGATAATTTACAAAAAAATGCCCGAAAATGGATCTGCGGGAATTACTGGAACAGTATCTAAACAATCGAGACTGGATTAATATCAGCGATTATCTTTGCAGTTATCGAATTGATTTATGTTGAGCCACTCCAAAATTCCAAGGCAAATCACTTCAAACAAAACTACGTATAGGACCATTAAATTTCGACTCGCTTCAGGGATTGACGGTGCTACCCAGCATGTCTAGATGCAGAAAATCAGTACTGTTTTGAAATTCCAATAAGTAAACATTGAGAACAAAAGAAAACAAACGCACGAAATGAAAATATACGCACAAGTATAACTCCAAGCAATAAGACATATATGTATATCAGCATTTCTGACGGCTATAATTACGAATTGCAGACAGGAAACTTTTCGCCAATACTTTCTACCTATTTGTATTTTTAATACTTAGAGCGAGTAGCAGAGGTCGTCAATGCCTCATCAGTCCAGAACTACAAAATACGTTACGGCAGATGGTGCAGTGATCTACGATCCACTTTGTTATTGGACATTTCATTGTTTATGGAATTGTTTATCTATATTATGTAGGTAAACTGTTTTCTGTTTTCTTTGTATATGAGTTCACAGTACGTTGTATTCTACTTTACTTAATTTACAGTTACTATAGACGACAATGGAATTTTTGACAGCTACATGCAATGGCGAATTGATCCCTAAGCTGATATATTATTTCCTCAATCTGTAAAAAGCAGATAATCGCATACGAATGGGTCGCCAGTAGGTTATTTTGAGATATAAGCTGAAATTGTTATTATCACATAACGTCCAATTAGCAAATACGTTTTATCATTGGCGCCTGTCTGTGCTATTTTGTTTTATAATTGCTTTATTACTATTTATTGCTCTTACAATGCAACTTTGTTTTAATATAAGCAGTAAGACAATTAAGCTTTTAATAAGTACATTGCTTTATAAGGTAGTCGTAAGAATGTTCTGAGAGCAAAAATACGAAACAGTTTTAGGACAAACCTTATTACTGTTTTACAAACGTTTACGCCTCAATTTTATACGACATTTAAGCTTACATTATTTGTTTTATAATAGATTTATATTGGTGTTATCCGATAAGAGTTTATTTGTCTGCGAACATCAAGTCCTGGGGGATATTTGGGAATATCTGAGAAAACATGTAACGGAACCAATGCAACTAAAACGTTGTGATGTTGGTTGATTATCCTTCTTTCTATACAGAATAGAGACCACTGAGAAAAAATATGTTTCCCAAGCAATAAGATTCCCCCTTATTTTATGCGTGGCAAATAAAACGCCACAACAACTGACTTCACTGTTATGATGGAAGCAATACTTCCATGTAGCATAAAATTACACATCATTTCCCAGAACGTGTTCCTTGCGAAGCACCTTACGTGATATGAACGCAAACTCTTGTACTTTATGACCGAGAACATGGCAACATTCATGTACTTCATTATACTATCTTGTTACTCTGGAGTTGCACTTTGCTACTTACAGTTTGAATAGTTTGCTAAAACTAATATTCGTATAATCATTGTACCGTTCAAGTTTACAGAAAATATTATCCTTTCGAACAAACATGGGAGTTTTGAGAGTTTCGCTATATGCATAATCTGTACATAAAGCTCTCTGGTGGCTAGAAAGTTGCAACTGCCAGCGCGACCCATCCTGAAAGTTTGGACGTTCGTTTTTTGCCAAAAAAAGCTAACAGTTTTCGATGCGCGTTGTCTGGAATTGCTCTACATATACACATATAGGTCTCTGGAGGTATTCTAGTGCGAGGCGATGATCTTTTCTCATAACCGTACAATAAAATAACTTTAAACTTTGGCTCTTAATACACAAATACCAATATCTAGACAAAGGGGGAAGATTCCTATTTTTCAAAACATACCAAAAAACATTGTCTGAGAAAATTGAATTGCAGCACTCGAAAAATATCTCAAAAAATAAAAAAGCTTCGCTACAGAGGAGTTTTGTAGACTTGTTTTGCCAGTAGTTGTGGCTTGGTATTTGTAGTGATATTTTTGGTGTCACTTCCTGCGCCACTGAACGAGGAGCTATTGTAATCGTGTAAAATTTCAAAAACGAGATAATATGTTTTGTTTGAATGTTATATGGCATGATCATCACGGAAAACCATGACACTCATTTCCGTTGGTATTGTCTGTCTGTCCACTGTTCCTTGACCCTTCTATAACTTAGAAAGAAAGTACTGCTCGGACTTGGATAACACTTTGATACAAGGTTACTATCATGCCAAGGACGCTAAAACTTTGTACTTTTAAAAATCGGTCAAGCGACGGCGGAGAAAATGTCCAGGAACGGGAAAAATAAAATTGATGTTTCAAAGAATCCTGATCATTTTTGAAAAAATCTTTAGGGGTGAAGGGATCAAGCGCCATTTAAATATTTTTGTTCCTGTTGAACATAATACAGTATTTTCTCATAGGACCTCCCAAACTGTCCTGTATAAAGCTGAATATCCACTAGGAGATTGGAATCTCAAGAAATTTTTGTCTTATGAGAAATTCGTCTCGGATCTGTTTCCACAGAACACGAGAATTTCTCTGAAACACTCGTCTTATGCTACTTGCAATATTTGTGCTTACATGAAACAATGTGTCTCTTAGCTCAGCTATATCCACAGTATCTACGTGAGAAAAGTATCTAAGGTAAAACCAGGATAGATGCCCCACTTTTTGAAATATTTACCTAATTTTAAGACTATTAACTTTATACAAATAAATTCTATGAATGAGCTAGTTCAATCTCTTATGTTGAATAACTATCATCAGTTTTGAATCTATCAATTACAGATTTCGCAGAAATCCGCTTTTCGTGGTACTTCTTTTTTGAGGATAGATGCCTATCTATATGGATAGTTGTCCCGCCATTAAAAAACTAAAAAGGATAGATGCCTATAGTGCAGGATAGATGCCCTTCATATCCTGTAAACAAAATCCTGAATCCAAATGTTAAGAAGTTCTACTCCTAAAACAGCATCATATTGTCTCCAAGAAACATTGGTCATAATAATGAAAACATTTTGTTTTTATTTAATATTTTTATTGTTATAATTAGAAGGTAATATTAATATCACACAAATTATCATTATTAAATATTTTAGAGGGCTTGTTTAATTAACATATAAATTCCGAAGTTACAACATTCATAATCATATTTTTTGGTAGAATCAACTTTACAAGCATTTAACCAACAAAAAACATAAATTCTAAATTGTTGTTATAAATTATTACGTACCTATATTAAGTATCAGTATAAACCTTCAGCTTGTCTGGTAGATAGTTCCGGATTTCGTTCAATAAAACTTTTGAGGCATGCGCATTCAGCCATTTCATTATCGTGGTCGACATTATGTTTCAGATTTAGTTTTTCAGCAAACTGATAAGCTAACATGCGTATGGCTTGCCTATTTGGAGAAAATACTGCCTCACTAAGTTTAAGAATTTGTTTTACTAGCCTCTTCTCGTTGTCAAAATCTAAAACAGGATGCTTTCCAAAAACAAATAACTAACGTTAATAAATCTATTAGAAACTAGTGATAGCAATCAGTAAAATAAAAGTTTATGATATCTTGTACTACCTACATGATTTTTAATATATACCCATCGTCAATTTTGTTTTATTTTTGACAGCATATCGTCTTCTTAATGTCCTTGATGGAATACCAAATTGACGGGATATTTCGTTTATCCCCATAGTTTTTTGTCCATTTCATCAAAAGCTGCCTGTAGGCTCTCTGTAGTCCAAAAACATACTCGAACTTGCACTCCTTCCTTTCTTTTATATTTTCCTGACATGGTTCTGCTAAAATCAGTAAAATGTCAAAATATAAATATACGTAAATAAGGGAAATATAACAAACTAAAATATTTAAATATAATACGTATGTGCTTATGCCATATAAGGTTTAAAGTGGGATAGATGCCCCTAAGGGCACCTATACCTCAAAAAATTAGGGCAACTATCCTCTGTGATAGACTTGATCAACTAGTGAATTAACCTTATAAGGAATATAACGGAATTTATTACTAACTATAAAGTTATACAAAACAAAATACTAACCTTCAAAACTCTGACGTGTTCGTAAATTTCGCCGCGGAGATAATGACACACACGAGCGAAACGCGTCTTCTCAGCACTATTGTCCGTGGGTAACTGTGGTGCGGGGTAAGTGCGGCCCCTACTTATACAATTAATTTTGTTATTATTATCATGCCGTTAAGTCCGGTACTGTAAGCAAAAGGCTTCACAAATCTTGGGTGAGAAATGGGGTTAAGAATGGGAAAAATCACAATATAATGGAAACAGAATTAGAGCTAGAAGAACGGGAAGATCAGGAAGGCCATAAAAACTATCTTCTAATCTCCTGGTTTTCGGGATTTGCTGGAAAAATTAAGGTTTGCAATAGAAAAACAAGACAGACATATGCTAACTGCAATTACAGCAGCTGGTTTTCGTCCATGGCTGATTTTCCCAGATTTCTGTTTTTATAGTTTTCTGACGAACACTCCCGCAAATTGGGATAAGATATATCTTATTAACTCTATTGGCTCTAGTCCAATTCAAGCTAGAATTTTTCCTTTTCAAACCACTTGGTTCACTCATTTAGTAGTAATGTTTATTTTGTAAATGAAGTTATAATGCAATATGAAACACATACAATCAGGCTACAAATAGACGTATTCGTACAATATCTGCTGAAGCGAAAGGCTTGTGCGCAGAATTGAACTTAAGCGTGTACAGTATTGTATTGTACATAATCAAAAAATTTAATACTGTTCAAAACAATAACGTTATGATGACGATGATAAGGTTAATTGAAATAATTAAAAGGAACATGATAAAGAAAACAAGAAATAAATTCATATGTCTACAGAGTTAGGAAACTGAGTAAGCTAACATGCTAACATTTTTTTTAAATAGACAATTTGTGCTGCAAAAGCTCGAGGCATTGACAGGATCCACTGTTTTAATTTTTTTGGAACACCTTTTTCGATGTCAGTGCTTTCATTTGCTTCCAGTGCTTGATTTCCGTAATCACAAGTATTATCTCACGATGAATTACAATGTAACTCACGTGCAGCAAGTGAAATAAATGTCTCGTGAGATTCGCAATATACCATAATCCTGTTTACACGTTCAAACTTGTACAAGAGATTAAACTCTCATCAGACATTCTTTTATGAGATTAACTGACCTTTGATTTTATGTTTATTTACTCATATTGTTTGTTATCTTTGTACATTGAGTGAATAAATATTATTATTATTATTTATCTCACGCCCGTTTACACAATGAAAAAATACTTTTTATGTGATTTTTATTTCACAAGGCAAAAATATCATGAAAACATCTCATAGTGGATCTGCACCTTAAGGATGCGTCCTTCACATTTGCTAGGTCTGACGCTAATGCTTAGGACGACAACCAGTACCTACAAGTTACTTAGGGTTGAAGTGTTATTAAGTGTTATTAAACCTTGAACTAATTTATGCATTACGGTTAAAAAACAAAGGACAATAAATATATCTTCCTTATTATCATAAGACTTTACTGCCAATTTAAAAAGTCATAATTATGATATAAATAACGCGCAACAGTCGATTTCAAGGTACATACAATAAATTAAGACTACACAGCTTCAGCCCCAAAAACGAAAGACGCGAGTCCTACCATGTCAGTGCTGCAGGTACAGTGAGCTACTGCGAACCACACAGAAAATGCCGTAACATTCTTAGAATGACTTTCAGTTTTTCCAAATGCATGCAGTTATGCTGTCATATACATCTAAATCTAACTGAACATACTAGACATGCTGTGAGTCGATTTCTCGACTACCGAAAGTTTCTAATTGCATTTTTACCAGGTTATATAGTTTGCTTGCAACCATTTTCCAAGGATGATGTTCGTGTTAAACCTTCACCTTTTCATTCGTGTGTAAGAAAATTACATGTCTGAAATCCGTTAATAGAAAGAAAACCATAGTTTCTGGAATGGAATATTGATATTTCGTCGGTTTTTTATAACAACACAAACGAGAGATTTGTGGGACAACCTTTCTGATAGGCATACAAAAATTACGATATTTTTTCATTAATTTTTAGCGTTAAGCTTCCGATGATTATAAATCTGACAATCAAAATGTATTAATATAAATGTAAAATTGCAACCGATTTCAATCAAATACTGTACCGGCAGTGAAAGGCCGCACATGAGAAATCGGTTTTGTATGAATTGATTAAACAAAATATTCCTAGCTGTGGTTGGTTGCATTTTTTTATAAATGTGTTTATGAGTTGCATTTAAATGCTTGTTGTCGATAGATCGAGTTGTATACGTAATAGTGCAGGTATCGGAGGAAAACTTGTAACGGTTTCACCGTCCGATCGTATTTATTAAATCACTTCTCGATTATCATTTCATTAATCCCATCTCTAGCTTTTTTACTTGGAAAAATTTCCGCTTGGAGCCCGCTTGATGCGGAGTTCCTGATCTGCGATCTTCCTCGCGCTTCCTTTTCACTTGAGCCGCCGATCTAGCAAGAGCTAAGAATTTTCTTCTCTGTAGCATGAGGTCATATAGCACCATGTGCTAGAATTTTGTAGAATGTGTGTCCGAATAGGACAAAATGGTGAGTTTTCTAATACTATACAGTTTTATTGCTGGATCTGCCTGTAGTTTATAGATAATCGATATTTAAGTGGTTTATTTCTTGTACGATTTTAGAATATCCATCGAACGTCATTTTCGACTACTTCGATCATTCGCCATAACTTTAATCAAATCGAGGTAGAAATCGATCCACATCGATTTTACCTCTGCGTGCGTATAATATATATTCATCATAGTTCAGTGAAATTATGAGTACGTTGATTATGAATATTCGATATTTGTGTTTTTATATCAGAAGCATGTGGAGAAATTTTTAATGACCACCATCTTGTTTTACGCTTTTTTTTGCTATTTCATGATTTTATTTTATGAAAGGCATTTCCAATTTGCGGTTTGATTTGATCAAACTATGTAATGTAATTCTAACCTAGAAAATCGTTGGTTCTCTTTTGAGGCAGACTGAGATTGGAAATGCCTTGGCCATTAGGGCACGTTGCTAATGCACACGGTTCTTTTTCAGATTGGGGCCACCCCCTTTCTCTTTCCCTTTCCCTTTGCCTTTGTCTTTGACTTTTGGCTTTGTCTTTGACTTTGCTTTTGCCTTTGTCTTTGACTTTGCATTGCTTGGCCTATCACTTCACCCATGCATGTGCCTTGGCAGCGCCATCACCTTCAAGTTTAACTTCGCCTACAACTGGTTTTGAAGCCACTAAATGTGAGGTCACCCCTCATAACTGGGACCTCCACTTCAAGCACCTGGCCATCCTCGCTTCAGTCCAGTCAAAATGGACCAGCGAAAGATAAGTGTATAGCTTTATAGCAGCGCCAAAGATCTAAAACTATTTTGTTCTTTAAAATTGCAATGAAATGAAAATGCTTTTTTGTTAAATAAAATCTGTTAAATTTTTGTGTTCTGGTTGTTCTTCCATCCTCTAGCCATGCCATGGTCGACATATAGCTACACGCCTGTAGATGTCTTCCTGCCACCGACTGAGCTACCGGGAGCTAATGTTAACCCCCTTTCTGTGATTGTGCAGAAAAGTTGGAATCTTCATTGCATTCCATCTTTTCTGTAACGCTTCCTTTCCGCAAAAAGTCCAGAAAAGATGGAATGCAATGAAGATTCCAACTTTTCTGCACAATCACAGAAAGGGGGTTACCATTACCTTCCGGTAGCTCAGTCGGTGGCATGAAGACATCTACAGGCGTGTAGCTATATGTCGACCATGGCATGGCTAGAGGATAGAAGAACAAACAGAACACAAAAATTTAACAGATTTTATTTAACAAAAAAGCATTTTCATTACATTACAATTTTAAAGAACAAAATAAGTTTTAGATCTTTGGCGCTGCTATAAAGCTATACACTTATCTTTCGCTGGTCCATTTTGACTGGACTGAAGCGAGGATGGCCAGGTGCTTGAAGTGGAGGTCCCAGTTATGAGGGGTGACCTCACATTTAGTAGCTTCAAAACCAGTTGTAAGCGAAGTTAAACTTGAAGGTGATGGCGCTGCCAAGGCACATGCATGGGTGAAGTGATAGGCCAAGCAATGCAAAGTCAAAGACAAAGGCAAAAGCAAAGTCAAAGACAAAGCCAAAAGTCAAAGACAAAGGCAAAGGGAAAGGGAAAGAGAAAGGGAAAGAGAAAGGGAAAGGGAAAGAGAAAGGGAAATGGAAAGAGAAAGGGGGTGGCCCCAATCATTTTGTCCTATTCGGACACACGTTCTACAAAATTCTAGCACATGGTGCTATATGACCTCATGCTACAGAGAACAACATTCTTAGCTCTTGCTAGATCGGCGGCTCAAGTGAAAAGGAAGCGCGAGGAAGATCGCAGATCAGGAACTCCGCATCAAGCGCTCCAAGCGGAAAATTTTCCAAGTAGAAAAGCTAGAGATGGGATTAATAATTTGCGATTCTGAAATGATAATCGAGAAGTGATTTAATAAATACAATCGGACGGTGAAACCGTTACACTCGCCCCTACTTAACCAGAAAAAAATTCGAAGACGCATTCAAGAATTTTTTTAACAAGGAAATTGAAAGTTATCACGAAAGGACAAATGTTCAACCATTCGACCAGATAACAAGTAGCAAAAGTAAGGTAGAAACAAAAGTGTTAGAAGAGAATTGGAAGAAAAAGGGATAGCCTCAAGTCTACCAAACAAGAGGGATGGTTATAGCACCAACTCGCTGAAAAGTACAGTGAAGTTGCACTTAAAAAAAACTATCATCATATGATGAACAACCCAAAACATAAAACATCGTCATACCTAGGACGAGAAAAATAATAAACCAAAAGCTTCAGCAGTAGTCCAAGCACGAAGTGAGGAATCACAATGGCTTCCAAAATGCACGACTGACTACTAAAAACTTCAAAACTAAGTAAGTACCTAAACTATGAGAGGTACTAAAAAAAATAATAATAATCTTTCTCAAAACAATTGCCAGATTACCTCGCAATACTCCAAACCCAAAAAGAATATCATCTACAGTGATATTTTAAACCAATATCCAATATAAAAAAAACAGTGCATTACTATTTTCAAAATATGAAAATCAAAACAAATTAACAAATTCTATTAGGAATTCAAGTCATATAACAAAACAATTTACAAGTACTAAACCAATGAAAACTTGATCACGAAGGTATTTTAATCAAAAAAGATTAACTAAGTGCAGTTCTGATTCCACAAAAAAATTGTCGGGCGAAAGCAGTCTGTAAGACTACAAAATAATTCAAAATGTTTTCAGAGAATTAAAGTACGAGTATGTAAGAGACATTCATGAAATATTGAAGTAAGATTTTCAAAGTCAAAATATAGTTTAAGTTCAATCAATGAACTAAAATTCAAGAGTAAGTTCAATAAAAATTTTCGGGTCATGTGACAACATATGAACCAGACCAAAAAAAATTTTGAAGTTCAATATAGAAAAGAGCAAAATAAATTTCAAAAAAAAACTAAGTGCAACACAAGTGCAACTGTAAATCTAATAGTATTAAAATCATAAAGTGAAAGGAAATATCAAAGCTATATGATCATGATTTTATACAGAATTCTCAAAAAAATACAAAAGTAAGCAAAATATTAAAAGTTTCATGAGTAATAAATGAGAAACGAAGTGAGCATATGTAAAATGCAAAATAGCGAAACGAAAATCACAAGATATTTTAATAAACCATGATACATGAGAGTAATGCCGCAAGCAAAAATTGTATGCAAAAGTCTACGATATATGTAGGTGCAAAATTGGAGTTATAAAAAAACAATCTAGTGAACAAGAAATAGAAATAAATATGATAGGTAAGAATTCGAATTTTGATTTAAAGCAATAATATGAGAGAAAGACAACTTTCTAGGGTCACCATAGGTGCACTCCAAAGCCCTAGACAAGAATGTCTATAGTCTATGGAATATTCTCATGTAGATCACTGATATCATCAGCGCACTTCAAAGTCTACACTGAGAATAACCTTATCATTGTAAAATGAAAGTTAAGTTCACATATGAAATATGACAAGATTAGAAAAACTATAATAATTTACCAGTGTGAAGTATGAAAAGAGAATTACCATACTGAATCTATAAGAATTGGCGATTACTTCAAGTCAAGACAGAAATTGAAAGAAATAAGAAGTCGGAAAAAAACTGAGAGCAGACTATCAAATCAAATGCAATAATGCAAAAGCAAAATCACCAGATATTTCAAAATCTATAGCGAAACATGAAAGCAATGTCGCAACCAAGCTCAAGACTTAGCAATACGCACAAATGTGCACAAAGGCTGAAAGCATATATGAAAAATCTCAAGAAGGAGTTGACAATTACTTCAAATCAAATTGAACTGATTGTATTGAACTGAGACATAAATTACTATATCAAAAGTGAGTTTTACTTATACGCCAGAGGTTTCAAGAGTTTATCAATACGCACAGATTTGCAACTAGGCGGAAAGCATATATGACAAGTCTCAAGAAGAAAATAAAATGCATATGAAGAAAACACTTTCAATTAAAGCAACTGTGGATAGTACAAGACCCTCAAAGGCATACATCGCAACGAATCTATGTAACTATCCAGACTACAAAATACTGTCAAAGTTCAAAACCACTCAAAAATATGTGAACAAACATCAAAAGTTTGAACCAAAAATCAATGTAAGTCTGTGCTCTCGAAGAAAGTTATGATTAATTCAAAAAGAGGATACTATCAAAAACTTCAAAAGTAATAGACTTCAAAAATAGAGGTACGTAAGTATGTAAAAGAAATTCAGAAAATATACGCATTAAAACATTATAAAATATTATACACAGTATTTGTCACATGATTTTGATCGGGAATGCAATTTTAATTTTGTGTACACTCAGAAAAATGAAATATTCAAAAGATGAAGTGTACACATTAAATTGGAATCAGAAAAATAATTATTACTTGTAAATTTTGTACATGGTGGACTGACGTAATAGTTCAAAAGGTTGAAAGAACAACGATGACAAATGTCCAAAGTAAACATTCAACTGCCTTTTACAGAAAATTAGCTTAACAATTATCAAAGGAAATTCTTATCCGTTCGCATCTCTACTAGGAAATAAATATAGGAAAACCTACTCGCTCCAATGTACAGATCGAAAAACTCGCCCCCTTCGATTGAGCGGAAATATGAGTATTGGACTGATTGTAATATTTCAAAAGGTTGAAAGAACAACGATGTTAAATGTCCAAAGTAAACATTCAGCTGCCTCTTACAGCAAATAAGTTTATTCATTATCAAAGGAAATTCTTGTCCGTTCGCATCTGTACTAGAAAATAAACATAGGAAAACCTACTCGCTCCAATGTACAGATCGAAAAACTCGCCCCCTTCGATTGAGCGGAAATATGAGTATTGGACAAACTGTAATATTTCAAAAGGTTGAAGGATCAACGATGTTAAATATCCAAAGTAAACATTCACCTGCCTTTTACAGGAAATTAGCTTAACAATTATCAAAGGAAATTCTTATCCGTTCGCATCTGTACTAGGAAATAAATATAGGAAAACCTACTCGCTCCAATGTACAGATCGAAAAACTCGCCCCCTTCGATTGAGCGGAAATATGAGTATTGGACTGATTGTAATATTTCAAAAGGTTGAAGGATCAACGATGTTAAATGTCCAAAGTGAACAATCAGCTGGCTCTTACAGCAAATAAGTTTAATCATTATCAAAGGAAATTCTTCTCCGATCGCATCTGTACTAGGAAATAAATATAGGAAAACCTACTCGCTCCAATGTACAGATCGAAAAACTCGCCCCCTTCGATTGAGCGGTTTTTTTTTTGTAACTATTATATTTTAAAAAAAAAGTTAAAAACCTGAATACATCAATAAATGACAAGGATCCAAAACACTATAAAAAACTAACAATACAAACAAAAAGTTTCAATACAAAAACAGGAGCAGCCGAACCTTAAAAAAAATTATTTTATATTTGACATACATTAAAAAAAAGTACAGAGACGTTCAAGTCCTGTTAATCCAATGGAAAATCAGACAATAATGTTCTAATTTCCCCCAAAGAATATTCCAGATAAAACTATAAAACATTAAAATTATGAAAACTTATGCTCCAAACAAGAGACAAAATTACTACAATAGTTACTGAGGAACATATACTATTTCAACAACAAGTTGAAATTTAATTATTATAAATGAGTATGTGTATCTTTGTATAGGTAAAAATGATTTAGGAGTCATCCCCCATTGAAAAGTAACAACAATATAGTCAAGAAAAACATCATTTGTTTCTTGAGAAAAAAAAAGAAAGGTAAGTATCAACGCATGTCCAAGTATCAATACTTGAAAAAAAATAAACCGCCCAAATATACGAAAAATTATGAATATCAATTTCATACAATTCAGACAAATGGATAAATCGCAAAATGATTTACTCCAGATAACTCTAGTCATTAGATTATTGCCATCAGAATGAAAACAAATGATCAAAAGTTCAAGTACAGTCAAAAATTCAAAAAGTAAAAACATTTGGGGAAGGCAAAAATAATTTTGAAAGTAAATTTCCTACGTACCAAACATCATGAGAGCTATATCAGTACACCAGAGATCCAACAATTAGGCTATATATGCATACATGAAAAGTCTCAAGAAATCAAAAAAACTGCACATGAAGAAATACTTTCAAAAACTAAGAGGTTAGTGATCAAAAATGAAAAGCATATAAGAATATATTTATAAACTATCAACAACTATCACAACCTCAATCAAAAGTTTGATGATATTCGACAAAATGCTGGGAAACCTAAAGTCCCCAGACTATCAATATTCAACAAAAATTTATCAAAATATCATCGATCTCAAAACTATAATGAGAAAAAAGTTTTAACTGTCCCCAGCAGTAAATAAAAACTATAGTAGTATGTGAGAAAAACAAATTCTGGCAATGATCTCGCTGACTACTAAACAAGACAATTTAAAAGTTAATAGAGCAGAGTTCACCTATGAAATAAACAGGTGGAAATATTTTAATCTTTTGAAAAACATTTTAAACATTAAGCAAAAAGTAAGGATGATTAAAGAATTAGACATTTGAGTAGCAAAAGCAATTAAAAATAGAAATGGTGACAAAAATTGTAGAGAATTTTGAAAACTATGTTCTGTCTGCCAATCTTCCACTAGCAGACCACTTATCGACAAAGCCAAACACCAATAGATGCCTCACGTTGCGGGTGCCAATTTATGTAACGCTTCCTTTCCGCAAAAAGTCCAGAAAAGATGGAATGCAATGAAGATTCCAACTTTTCTGCACAATCACAGAAAGGGGGTTACCATTAGCTTCCGGTAGCTCAGTCGGTGGCATGAAGACATCTACAGGCGTGTAGCTATATGTCGACCATGGCATGGCTAGAGGATAGAAGAACAAACAGAACACAAAAATTTAACAGATTTTATTTAACAAAAAAGCATTTTCATTACATTACAATTTTAAAGAACAAAATAAGTTTTAGATCTTTGGCGCTGCTATAAAGCTACACACTTATCTTCCGCTGGTCCATTTTGACTGGACTGAAGCGAGGATGGCCAGGTGCTTGAAGTGGAGGTCCCAGTTATGAGGGATGACCTCACATTTAGTGGCTTCAAAACCAGTTGTAGGCGAAGTTAAACTTGAAGGTGATGGCGCTGCCAAGGCACATGCATGGGTGAAGTGATAGGCCAAGCAATGCAAAGTCAAAGACAAAGGCAAAAGCAAAGTCAAAGACAAAGCAAAAAGTCAAAGACAAAGGGAAAGAGGAAGGGAAAGGGAAAGAGAAAGGGGGTGGCCCCAATAATTTTGTCCTATTCGGACACACATTCTACAAAATTCTAGCACATGGTGCTATATGACCTCATGCTACAGAGAACAAAATTCTTAGCTCTTGCTAGATCGGCGGCTCAAGTGAAAAGGAAGCGCGAGGAAGATCGCAGAACATCAAGCGCTCCAAACGGAAAATTTTCCAAGTAGAAAAGCTAGAGATGGGATTAATGATTTACGATTCTGAAAAGATAATCGAGAAGTGATTTAATAAATACAATCGGACGGTGAAACCGTTACAAACTTTGTAGGCAAAATAGGAGTCCCTACATTATTTTGTCAACAAATATTAGGATAAAACAGAACAAAGGTAAATTATAACCCGGATCTTGAAAGTATCGTTTTTGGAGCAATTTTGCTTCACTCAGTAGTTTAACTCAGCCTGTAAGTTTCACAACAAAAATTTGATCCCCAGGTAAGTATTAGCTAATAAAGTGGAGACATTTAGGACTTTTTAAACTATATCACCTCGAATGCCTAAGGCCTAAACACTTTTGGAGCTATAGGGGGATACAGGGAAAAAAGGAAACGCATATCCTCTAATTTTGCTTGAACCATGTCAAAAGAATTGTAAATAAAGTTCTATGTACCTAGAACCATGGCAACCCGTGACGAGCTGCGTTGGAACATGTCAAAACTTGCATATTAGGTGCGCGCCAGCTAACGTATTGCAGGACTCGTTTGTTTTATTGGTAAACATACTGTTCAGTCAACATGTCGAATTACGCAGTTCTAATGAGGAAATATTTTTAATAGGGGACGAAAAACATCAAATTACCGAAAGTGTCTCGGTATTGGACAAATACGAGCAGTTTTGTACTACCTGTATAATATCCGGGAAGTGAAATAGACTTACTATTCGGGATTACCTACTAAATCTCTACCTAATTGTGTTGAGAAACTAGTTACCATACACCAAGTTTGGAGAGATTTGCAAAAAAATTCAGCCAAAACACAAGAAGGGGACAATCTGTCTGATATTGCGCATGCCGATGCCCTTCAATTGATGAAAATTAATAAATATAGGATCTTCTTGCAGCGGCAGAGGGGCCAGGTTGGCCTGGTCACTTAGCAGATGTGGACAAAGAATTAGCCATAAAACAAAAAGCGGCGAGCTAAATATGTTGCTTCCTTAACTTCAAGACAAATCATCTTCAGATTCAGAGATAGATCGTGACAACATATGTGAAACCGTGGTTGCAATTCACTTTAGCGGTAAAAGCGCTTAACCAGGATTTATGCTTTTTAAAGGCAATGAAGGCTTTCGAAAGAACACAGACAAAGCTATTTCAAATGCAGCTTTACAAAAGTTCTGCCAAAATTTATGGTATTTGACAGATGAGGTCTCTGTTTTATTGTCTGTTTGACGACAACTTTTATGATGAAACTAAAGTAAAAATATTTGATAATTTAGCCAAAGAAAGTCTATCAGCCTACGTGCCATCGAAAGAAGAACTTTCTGACTCACTCTATGGTAAGTCTGAGGAGTAAACTTTCCTTGACTCTTCTTTGACTGCTTCGATGTAATATACTACCTGTCAAAATAAGCCAGCGTAAACTGCGATGCTGGCAATACATGGTACCTTTTACTATCTTGTCTCTACCGTGTGTCAACGAAATCGTTTTACAAGCCACTATTCAATTGCTGTTTAAAGAAGAACCTTGAAATTTTGTGTAAAGGTATGACATATAAAAACTCAGATTGTCCATTAAAAAACAACTGAATATTGCTTCCGTTTTGACCAGAAGTGGGTATGAAAAAAGAATCTTAAATAATCATATTTTCATAAAGCTTTTATTCCCTTTTCAACGATGTACCACATGTTGTTATTCTTTTTCAAAATGGCGGCGTAAATGACATCTATGGATTTTTTTGCCAAACTACTTACTAAAATAAGAGGCAAAATCAATTCTCTTGCAGCTTCTGCATTGAGTTGACAAAACAAAAAAGAAAACATAAATTTGCGGCCATTTTAGCTTTTGCTTAAAATGTCAAAATGTATTTAAAATATTCTCAGAATTTTTAATAGGAAACGGTGTTTACTAAATACTACTAATAAAGTATGTCGAATTATATCTAAAAAATGTCCACTATAAGGAACTTGTCTTAGAGAAAAAAAGCTGGAAAATTTTGGAGAGCTATATCATGCATCTTAACTAATTAGAAAATTAGTATTTGTTATTACCTAAATACAGTTAATAGGTATTTACCTAGTTACGTGACAAAAAATGTCTATGATGTTCATTTTTTTATTATAATTGTCTTATTTTCTTTTCTTTATTTTAAAAAGCCAGAATTGTACTAATCAACAGTGGCGAATATTTCACTGGTTTGCACGGAGATCTGGGGATGCTTTGGAAACAAATGAATGTTGAAGCCTTTAAAATTACTGTCAACTATCAGACACGTTTCCACGCGTCAGCATTGTTTATTGTGTAATATTTTTTATTTTATTTGTTTATTTCATTTGAAATCAATTTAGTATTTATTTGCTAGAAAGTATAATGAATTATTTAAGAAATCATCAAATCGACATGCTCCTTATTTATGGTGAATGCCAAAAAAATTCGAGGCGCGCCGTAAGATTATGTTAAGAGTGGTTTCCAGATCGTCAAGTTCCATCATACGCCTATTATCCTTGGCTCGTAGAACATTTGAAAAATGAACATAACGATCCTGTTAATGGTAATGGTTTTATAGTAAGCGAAGAAGTCGAAATAAACGTCCTTGTGTACGTAGAATATGAATCTGCTTCTACTCGAGAAATAGGTGAGCAGTGCCAAATTTTCCACGAAAGTGCAAGAAAAATCTTACCATATTCATCACCATCTGTTTGAAAATGATTTTCCAAGATGGCTTAATTATTGCAACTGGTTTTTGAATAATCTGTACATAAATACCAGACGTATCGTCACGATACGTCTGATATTTATCCCTTGGCACTCCAAAACTCCTGAATAATGGACCAATGCCGAATTCTGATGACATATAAAACGTACCTGGCACATTGTGGTACAATAGTAAAATATTTAGAAGAAGATCCGGAGAACTTTGAGCCAGCTATCGATACATATTTGGAACTAAACAAAAAGTCGCTGTTGGCAGAACGTCAGAAGGTATAAAGAACAGAAACATCAAGTCTCCAGATTGGGAATCAATAAGTCCAAAAAATAGAACAGCATCAGAGACGGTTTGTAAGCGTCACATGTTGTTTAAGGTTAATGACTTAAGTCTGTCAAAACGGTTGTTTATAGCTATAATGTTGGTTTTGATTGAGGCTTTATCTGAAAATATTTTATGATGAATAATGGTTCATTTATTTAAATCAAAAGAAACTTTTGTACGTTATCAACTTATTTTCTTTTATTTTGCTGTTCAACTGCATTTCCATCTATTGAAGCGTATGAAGCAGAACTTGCAATCTGCTATCAATCATGAACTTGCACACATTGCATATTTTACCTACGTAAACGACTTACTTCCAGAATATATGAACTTACCTACTTCTAGTAGGTACTATAAAAAATAGTGCCTATTTTTTTTCATTGCTATTTTATTACCTCAAATCTACTAATAATACGCCACAGTAACATAGGGTATTCCCATTACAAAAGTTATAGTAAAGAATATGTATAGGAACAAATAAATAATTATTTTGTTTTATTGAGTTGTTATACTAGTCTGATACGTCAGGTATAATACCTATATGAATGGAACTACTTCGAGTGGATAACGCGTCGGGTACACAAGTCCGATACGTCTGGTATATATGAAGCTACTTCGGGCGTATAACGCGTCGGGTATTTACGAATATGCGGTCGTTTAAATAGATTATAGCATTTAAATGGCGTAATCTGAACTTACCAGCGTTTTAGCTTACCTAATAGGTGCACAGTATTACCACGACCCGAATCTCCTTCATAGCTGAACGACCTTCACTGATACGAAAGATGAGACATTTATAACCCCCCACACCCTACAACCTTCAACCCCCAATTTTCAACTATGCAATTTTTTTCTGAAAACGAGCAACAAATCAATGGCACATATGTGGAAAACACGTGTGGTTATAATGTCTTATCTTATTCCCGTATCGTCAGTCGTTCCTACAATAATTGTAGGACGGCTTTGTGGCCTCCTTGATTTCCATAATAGCACGTCATCTTCAGTAAGGTACTTGAATGTACTGCTTCAGATTTCTGGCATGCCAACGGATTTATTTATTATTTTCTTGCAAATAGTGTTTGTTGATCAATCAATAATTGCTCCCTACATTGAGCAAATTCCACAAACTCTGGTATCTTCAAATCCCATATCACCAGATTAATTATATGAATATGAACAATTTGATGCAAATGGATGAGTATCAGTGGCGAAGCGTCCATGTAACCATTGTTACCATTGGTAACAGTTAAAAATCTTGAAAATAAATAATTTATGACTACTGTGAAATAATTTCATTCATTTATTTACCCAGCAATATGTACCAGTAATTCAGTAAATAGCAGATTAGCCCCACGAAAATAATGCGCCCTATAATACTGTCTAGATTCTGCGAACGCGATGAAGCCGACTCGCCTCGACTTGGTTGTTACCATTTTCATTTATGGATACACTTGACTAGTCCGTCGGGGACAGTCGGTCCGGCTCGTGTCTGATCGCGGTCGCCCAAGTGCTTGGGCCGCCGCGATTATTATGTAGGCTTGTTATCATTTTTTGTTTTGGTTACTCACTTCTCCCTCGTTAGTAATCGTTTTGGTTGTCGGCTGTACTGTGCGTGCAATTAAACATGGATGAGTGTCGCTGCGTAATCGATTAACTACTTGAAAAGTCATTCACCTTGTATAATTTTGAAGAAAAAAAGGAGATCATTGAAAATGGAGTACCAACTTATTTTATATAATTTTAAAAAGGAATAAAAAAAGTAGTTCGATATTTTAAATTTAGTTGGTATATTGAGAACTCTTGGTTATGTGGTTGCAAGAAAAACAGATTGTATTGTTGGCCATGTTTTCTGTTTTCTACAAAAAAATGGGTGGGTCAGCAACGATTTAAATAGTTTTAGGGTTCTGAAGAGGAGTCATGAAATTTCTCCTTTACATGTGAGATGTGTAGCTAATTTGATTCAGTTTGGTAAAACAAGAATCGAAAGTTGTCTTAACCAAGACTTTACGGAGCACACTTATAGATGCTGTATGTTTTTTGGTCGCACAATAGTTACCATTTCGGGGTCATTTTGAAGGGGATGACTCTGACAATAGAGAAAATTACTGGGAATTGTTAACATGAATTGCCAAAAGAGATAAAAAAAATTCCGACATCTAGAAACGTCTACTGTTTTTCGGAAGGCTTGGATTGGTCATAGCATAAGACGATGAGGTATATCAAGTCCAGCAATGTTTACCTTAATTTAAAAAAATTTTAAATACAATACATAAAATAAGCAAAAAGTTTTACATGGGAGGGTCAAAATAAACCTTTTTTAATAAGATTTTTCTTATTTGGTTTTGGTAAAAGTTTAGGAAAAGTTACGCGTCGCCACTGATGAGTATTTATATATAAAAGCCCAACAGCTTACAACCAAGCTGTTTCCTTGATGAAGGTAGGTCAGTTACAAAACAAATCTTATTGCATATACGTATATTATATACTTATCGCATTATTTTCAGGTGTGATTCATTCTCACAGACTTTATGAGATGGTTCCTCGGTAGATAAGAAACATTGTATGACAAGTGCAATTATTGTATTTTCCTTGTCAGAGATGCTTTTTCACAAATCATTGTGGGACTCTGAATTGTGTAGTGTCAAGCTACAAGTATGTATAATGTGTGTATGTGAAGATCATAATTACTATTATTGATCATCGCTATGTCAGGGTGCTCAAAATGCCATGGTCATGTAGAATTACCGAAAATGAAGTATTACAGAGAGTAAAGAGAAAAATAGAGTTCCAGCACGAAGATCAGAAAGACTATGACATAAAATTACATAATTAATTACAAATCAGAAAATGAAAGAAAATTGTGACTCATCAAGGGAATTACTTCCCTGTTAAGCAAATTCCAAACAAGTCAAACACTTAGATAAGCTGAAAAGACCCATTATTTGGGAAATGGTAGGTAGCTCAAAATCGACTAGATTAATTAGTAGCTTTAAGATAATTGCATTGCAGTCATAATTCACTGATCATTACAAGTAAATAGAGGCTGCAAGTTTCAAATTAAAACTCACAACTTTATCATGAACTTAACATGAAAGACTCATTTTAGGCAAAAATGAACTTAACCTAACCTGGCTCTGAGGTACAGAATTTGATTTGTATTGAAACTACTGGGTATAAATTTTGGATTTAAATTGCTATCAATAATGGAGACTCCAGCTACTGAGCATACTAAAAAATACATGAGTGGCATCATCAATAACAAGGAGATCGATGCATTGAGCCTCAAGGAACAATATGTTGTATTTATCAAATGTGTTGGACCATATATTAATGCTGTAGCATGTGGTATATGAAAAAAAGTGAGGAAACTTAAATACACTCTTTTTCCAATTAGTTCGTTAATGGACTTGTAATCTTAACATAAATAAGAAAAATCTATTAAAACTGTGGCCTAGGAAAGATAACCATTTTCTGTTTGAAAAAGAAATATCAAAAACTGAACAGGTTTGATATTTGAAACATTCTTATGAAAACCAGACTTTGCTAATCTATAACTATCTAAAACTGTAATGACTCATCGATGTTCACGTGAACATCACTTAACTACCAGTAGTCGGCTGTTCATAGGCGGGGTATGAATGTTTAACATGAGTGAAGTAGATTTGTCACATGCTTAATAAAGAGTGGTTTGAAACATATTGTAAGTCAAAAATTTGGGAATTACCTTTATTCATCGTCGCTTCCACTTACATCTGACAGTAATAAACTGTCGCTATCGCTTTCCTCGTTGAAATTGACTATAACTGGCTCTATGATGATGTCGATGTGGTGGTCAAGCTGCCACATTTTCGTTTCTTCCTTCACAACATGACGGATAGCATTCTGCCAAGCTTCGGGCGTCACTAGCTGTATGGAAGTCTCAAGTAAAACCTTAACGTCTAGTAATTTGAAGGTTGTGTTATGGCGCGCAATATAACCCTTCACTTGAGCCCAGATGAGCTCTATTGGGTTCAGTTCACAGTGGTAGGGCGGTAACCGCAGCACAGTGACACCACATTGACGGGCCATCTCATCAGTCACGTAACTAATGTTCGCAGATTTGTGCTGTTTAATTTTCTCATACAATTCCGATTTCACACATGAATCGTCAAACGGGATTCCTTTTTCGCGCAACCATTGCTGCATGTCACTTTTTCGAGATCCCATAGTCGGTACACGTTCGGCTTGACGACTATGGTAGGAAGCATTATCCATGACGATCACAGAGTTGGGCTCAACCCGCTGAAGCACCCCTTGAAACCAGCTCTCGAAGCAGAGTAGATTTTTCTGCTTTGTCGCCTATATTCAATCATTTCGCGTATTTATTTTCGACGCCAGGCGACTATTTCAGGTCTCTCTATCAATACTGACTTCCGATTACGCGTTTCGTAACGAAAATTAATTTCGTGCAGGGATTTCCTCATTACCTCGACCCTCATTTGGGGTATAATTTCATTTTCCTTGATCGCTGCATGTACAGTCTTGAGGGTTGGTATCTCATTCCTAAAGAAGAATGAACGTACGGTTCGCCTTAACGCCATTTTGCTATCGTCATCCAATTTAACGGCCTTTCGTCCCTTCAAATTAAACTTTGGATCAGTAGTAGCTCCAGTTTTCTTCTTTTCATGCACCACCCTGCGAATGGTCCACTCTGGAACGCCTGTCATACTTTCACAACGCGCGAGTGTATCTCCCTGCGACATAGTTCTGTTCAGATAATTGAACACGTTGAGCACGATTTCTTTCGCGTCCCTCTTCAGTGCTTTACGAAGCCGTCTACTTGTTCCCTGGCTTTCAGTACTTCCACTCGTGAAAATTGTACTCTCCATGGTTAAGTATAACCAAAACAGTAACCACAGAAACCACAACAATAACAATCACACAACAATTCTTATAAAAACACACAATATGCGATCGCTCAACGAAACACGTTCCAATGCGTTGCCGACGCCTATGAGTCTGCCGGTCGAGGCGCGTCTTTGATTTCATTGGTTCTACCGGCGGAGAACAATCAGCCATTATTTCCATCTCTGTCTGTGCTGTTGACCACCGCAAAGCCACAGAAACGACATATGTCGTACGCTATACGGCTGTACTGGAAGGAAGCCGGGATCGAGCTCTGATCACGTGTTGATCACGCGTATGAGTCATTAGAGTTTTAAATAGTTGTAGTATAGTTATGATAGTCACAGTAAAAAAATATGAAATCTTTGGCTCGAAAGTCTGCATTTATCTCTTGTAGTATTAGTAGCTACAATTTAGTGTGTTTCCTAACTAAATGTCCATATCTAGGGGGGTGGTTTCAGGTCCATTTCAAGGTGAAAACTACACATGATCGTATGTCCTACATGGTTTATACCACTGTAATACCACAATGAAATTTGGCATACATGTACACGTGTCAAGAGGCATTGGTTCACTTTTATGTGCCTATTCTGATAGACAGTCGTGGTATGCCATTTATTTCTCTCTTATTAAAATTTTCAATTACTTCTAAGCAAAAATCACTTTGATTTTTTTTCAATCTGATGCACAGTTTTGATAAAAACGATCATAACAATATTGTTAACACGACAATATCACCACGCAGAGAATTTTTTGGGTGGAAATATTGGGTCGGACAAAAAATTGAAATCTTTTAGTCTGACGCACGGTTTTCGCCTGAAAAATACCTACCTACAATTAGGACGCCTTGATTGTCATTGTTTTAAACTTTTCCGTGTCAGCGCTCTATGTTGAAGTTATGTCACAAGTGTCTATTTGCATCATATTGTTCATGCTTTTTATTTACCTATATCATCAGCCTGAAATTTCCTACACTTCTAAAAGAAAACATAACTTCATAATAGAAGAGCGCTGACGCTGACACGGAAAAGGTGCAATCTAGAAATTTCTGAAGGAGAGAAAAGACTATGACAATCAAGGCCATAAAGGAGTCCTACAATTCTGGGAGGCTTTCATAGTTTTTTACTCTTCCGTATCAGCGCTTTATTTTGAGGATATGTTACAAATATCTGTTTGCATCAAATTGTTCATGCTCTTGATTCATATCATCTGTTTATAAATATAGCCTGAATTTCCTAACTGCATATCTTCGCCCTTCACAGAAAATTTATGGTGATGAGCAGAAGTCTCTGAAACATAAGAAAACGAGGACTGGGTAATTTATGTCTTCAAGTGTTCCGATACGCCGTCACTGGATCGATTTTTGAAAACCACAAAGCTTCTTTGTCCTCGGCATAGTAGCAATCTTGTATCAAAATTTAAGTGGTACTTCCCCAGATATAGGAGAGCCAAGGATTAGCGGACGAACACATCGACAGACTGACCGACAGATAGACCGACAGACACACAGACACACTGTCAAAACGTATCCATATTTCGCATACAGTCCAACGCTTGTACTATACATAGATTACATGTAGCTTGATATTAATTTAAGTAATGCATAACATGCTACTCCAAAACAAAGTTAATACCGATTGCAATACGGCGACCTCAATACACGCTGCTTTTCCCTCTAACTGAACCCAGAAAATTCTGTATTTCTAGCTCCGTGTCGTCTATTCTACGTATGTTATGAAATTAAAACTTTACCGCTCAGTCTCTGTATTTTTTTGAAATTGAACAAATGGTGTCACAGGAAGTTGGGAACTCGTTATGAAATTATATTGAAATTGAGAAATACATTCCATGGTTCTTGTTGAAAATTAATAAGTTACCTTCCATGCGAAAAGAAAGTGATCGAATTTGAGGTACCCGCCAAGAGCATTTCTTTATTCTAAAGCAACCTTAATACCGAGGTACTGCGACTAACATAAAGATGTTAAAGATACTTTGTTGGCGGGGAAGTGTCGTAATTGCCAAAATTTTTTTTGATCGTATATATAGAGAATATCGCGCCCACCTCGTTTATGCATAACGCGTCACGGCGCCGTTAGCTTTCTGCTTTCATAAGGTCGGAGGTCTATTAACATACATACAACAGAAATTTGCGATACACCCCCTCCCAACCCTCTACAGACCCCCCACCCCAATATGTTACCACTAAAAGATTTTTCAAAAATGATCAGGATCCCATGAAACGTCAAAAAAAGAAATTTGGGCGATTTTTGTTTTTTCAGCTTTGCCCCTTTTTTCCACTGACCTCGTTTCTGGACGGATGAAAATTGCGTGAGTAAATCTACTTGACACTATTTCTTCATTCAATCAAAATGTAGAGTCTATTCATTTCCACGTTGAATTGCATTATCCTATCTGCTATTCGCTACAGGCGGATTATAATTTCATTTCTCATATAGTCACAATTCACTAATAAAGCTTATAGAAATGTGATACTTTGATACATATCATTGATTAACAAGCTAGTTTATAAAATTTAATTAACACAGAAGCATAAATGCTGCAGGCCTGACAGAAAAAAAATCAGTACGTATCCAAGGTATACAGACAACAAGGAGTAAATCCACTTTTATTTCGGGTTTCCTGATCGGTGCCCCCCGAGCAGAAATGACCTTTTTTGTGCGTCTGACAGTCTCGCTCCAGTTTTTGGCCTACCCGGTAAATCACGAAACACGATGTCACTAATTTTCGTCCGTCCGTCTGTCAGTCTATCTGTTCCAAATCCTTCATCTCTCTATAACTCAAAATACGACTAGGATTTTAATGTTAATTTGACACAAATTTACTACTATGCAAATGATGAAAAATCTTTGTGTGCTGCGAAAATTGATTCAGTAGCGGCGAGCTACGCATGAAAAACGAAAAAATCTAAATCACCTAAACCTCGTTTTTTGTCGTCTCAGTGACTCTTGCTCATTTTCAGCTTTTTTTGAACGGTCAGTCAATCTACTTGGCAATATTTTTCTATTTAGTTGTCTGTCCCTGTTGAACAAGATGTATGTCGAATAGTCAAAATTTACTAATAAACCTTTTAGAAATGAGATATTTTGACATCTAGCGCAAGCACTAATTGACCAGGTATTCCAAATTTAATTAACACAGACGCATCGGTGTAATGGGAGCCTTATAGAAAAATACTCGATACGTATCCAAAATCTACAGATAACAAGGAGTAAATTCACTTTTATTCCGGATTTCTTAAGCGGTGCCACCGAGCAGAAATAACATACCGTTTTTGTGCGTCTGACGGTCTCGGCAAACTGATTGCTTCAGTGTTTGCCTCGTGGGCGTGGAGATGGTCATAGGAAGAACCTAAGAGATCTGTAAATTAAGTGATGAGATTATGTTCAAATATAGTTGAAGTTTTAAATTTTGTCGCTCAAAATAACTTCCTTCTGAAGCTATCTAGCACTGGTGTCAGTTCTTCCTCACCTCGTAGCAGTTCTGGAACTACTATACAGGAATACCTTTCTACTGCCACAAAATGGTACCCTTGAGGTGATTTCTCAACTTCGGCAAGAGAAAAGAGTCACAAGAGCTCAGGTCAGGCGAACAAGGAGGCTGAGGAGCCACAGGAATGTTTTTACTGACGAAAAACTCGTTTATTGACACATTGATGTGTGACAAGAAGCATTATCGTGATGCATCGCATCACCCAGTTGTTCTTGATCTGGTGAGCTCTCCCCGATCATTCTGACTATCGCTCACTGATCTGAACGCACAAGATCTCTGATGCTGTTGATATTTCCGTTGGTTTTTGAAGATGAAGGCATTCCGCTTTGAGGCTCATCTTTAATCGAATCTCTTCCTTCTGCAAATGTCTTAAGCCACCGAAAAACCTGGGCTCTTGACAAAACACTATCTCCATAGGCCTGTTTAGCAAGACTTTCCGTTGCACTGTGATAGCACACCGTTGCATGAAATTGATATCATTTGTAGAACACAATAGGAAAAATTGTTTCACAAAAAAACTCGCTACGGACTCGAGCGAGTTCAAACTTGTACTGAACGCAAATCACATGTTTTCCTGTCTCCCCTACAAGCTCAGCGCCTCCGGTTTTGCCAGATCTAACGCAACGTTGCCAAACTCGTAAGTGGTGTGAACATTGAGTTTCTGGAATTTATTATTCACTGGGGATATAGCAACACTGCCGTTCGCCATATATGCCAATATATGTCTACAGATGACGTCAAAGGCACGTTTGTGTCATATGCTTGTGTACTTCTTACAAGCTCTTATTTAAGTTGAGACCTGGTATTATGTACCGGAATTTTGATGCAGTATTCAAGTGAGCTGAAATTTTGTGCACGTTTGATTGCCAAGATAATACACAAATCAGATATAATCAAACTTGTATCTGATATGACTGATGATATGGAATGGCGATTTATCATTGTCATATTGAACCCTCTGATATGAGTAAGAAATTAAAGGACATGATGACAGAAACTCTTTTTAAGGTATATTCTTAAATTGATTTCATGTTCTGCTGCTGTCTTAAAGAGTAGTACCAAGTATCTTTAAGATTCCTTTCTGGATGCTGGAATATACCATATATATTCTGGTAGAATACGTTAATCAACGATTAAAGTCAATGCAAAACAGATACAAGCGGCGTCACCCGTCAGGTACGAACCGTCACCTGCCACCTCGGAGTACAACCGATGCCTAAAGGAGACTACTGTAAGCATCAGTAACAACATTTGTCTCAAGACAAATTTATATTTTACTTCCCACGCCCACTGGCGAGGAATTATTGTCATCGTGATAAAATTTGGAAATGAGATATTATATCATTCATTTCCGTCGGTCTGTCGGTCTGTCTGACCGCTAATCCTTGGCCTGTCTATAACTTAGAAAGTACTGCTAGGATTTGAATGAAAAGATAAAAAATTTGAAAATTGATCCAGTGGCGGCCAAGAAAAAGACTAAGCCTCACCTGATTTCTTGAGGAATAATATACAGTATACAGGGTGTTTCAGTTTATTGTTGCATAACTTTAAGATTCGATAGAACTTTTAAAATTAATGCATAAAGCCTATATATACATGGGTCGAAAAATGCGTGGCTTCCGAAATACATAAATTTGCTTTCTATAACAGTTTTTTTTTAAATATTTCGAACAATATTTAATGTATAATAGTGAAAATTGGTATACGAGGGTTTCTTGGTATGACAAAACGAACCATGGGCATAGTTTGACTGTAGACGCTAGAAGGCGATCTCTACTGTACCTGTAGTGTATTAAAATGACCGCAAATTTTTTCTTAGTGCAATTTTTTGCTTTTTGAATGAAAAAGCTCTCCGCACTTTTCAACATAAAAAAGCTCTCTTGTGAATTTTCGTTATAGTTAGCCGTTTTTGAGATATTTCGATTTTTAAGGTTCGATGCATTTTTAATTATTTATGATAAAATAACATTAAAAAGTCAGTATCTCGATAATTTTTAGAAGTAGGGTGAGCCTGCAAATATTTTTGAAATTGACAGCAGAATAAGGTTAAACGTCAATTAGTTGACACTTAGTTTTGTTGTCTGTTGAAACCTGAAACGTTTTTTGCAATTGTGAATGCACGAAATTTAATTTCTTTTACCTGTTTTTTTTTTGTAAGTTTTATAAAAATGCCATTTTTATTCTCCAATCAAGAGTTAGCGGATATTCATTTTGTGTATGGCTTTGTAAGCAGCAGAAGCAACCAGAGAACACGCACGAAGATTTCCAAACAGACGACATCCAACTCGCTCAGTATTTGTAAGAGTGCATCGCCAAATAATGGAAAATGGTTTTGGAAATCTCCAAAGGGATCAAAATATAAATGTTCGTCAGCGCAGATTTACCCGTATGATTCTGCGTGAGTTTGATAAAGATCCGACCACAAGTATTAGGAGAGTTTCTGGTGGCTTGGGAATTTCAGCAAGCCATGTTCACCGTGTTCTTAGAAATGACCATAGACGTCCTTACCATTTGCAACCTGTGCAAGGACTACAGCCAGGGGACGGAGGACCAGTCGCCTGGCCTCCACGATCCCCTGACTTAAATCCATTAGATTTCTTTGTGTGGGGATTTCTAAAAGAAAAAGTGTACCAGACTCCCGTAACCACAAGAGATATGCCAATAGACAGAATCAGGAATGCACGTGATGAAATAAGGCCTTATTTGAATAATGCGTACGTTCGATCATTCGTAGATGTGAATTGTGTATTGAACAATTGGGTTTACATTTCGAGCAATTACTTTAGATTTTGTATGTTTGTCCTAACTATCCAATAGCATTTTAGTTGTAAATAATTAATTTAATTTGTTAAAAATAATATTGGAAAATTAAACAAATTAATATTCTGTTTTTTTGTGTTTATTTGGAGTTAGGAATTATTGCTGTGTTAAAAACCACAATCTAAACGATCATCTTAATTACTTGTAATGCCCAAATCGTAAATGTCAAAAAAAATATTATTTTCCCATAAATAATTAAAAATGCATCGAACCTTAAAAATCCAAATATATCAAAAACAGCTAACTATAACGAAAACCCACAAGAGAGCTTTTTTATGTTGAAAAGTGCGAAGAATCAGTTTTTTTATTCAAAAAGCAAAAAATTGCACTAAGAAAAAATTAGCGCCCTCTAGCGGCTACAGTAAAACTATGCCCATGGTTCGTTTTGTCGTACCAAAAAACTTTTGTATACCAATTTTCACTGTTATACATCAAATATTGTTCGAAATATTTAAAAAAAAATATTTTAGAAAGTAAATTTAAACACTCTGTATTTCCGAAGCCACGCATTTCTCTACCCATATTTATATAGACTGTATGCATTAATTTTAAAAGTTCTATCGAATCTTAAAGTTATGCAACAATAAACTGAAACACCCTGTATATACTGAGTGACAAAAAGGTAGACACCTACGTATGTTTATCCAATTCTAATAATTTTTGGCATATATGTTCAGTGTTACTTACTAGTGAAATGATGAAGTTTTCAGCTTGATTCGTCAACTGACTGCAAAAGCTGGTTCAATAATGTGCTGAGGATCCACGATTTCTTATACACTCATTGACACGCTTGGGCATCGCGCTGATAAGGTGGTCGATATCCCGTTCAGGTATCTCATTCCAGGCTACTGCAACTTCGCGAGTAAGAGCTGCTAAAGTTTGTGGAGGGCATTACAAATTCAAGAGCCTGCGACCTATCATGTCCCAGACATGTTCAATTAGAGATATGTTAGGCGATCGTGGTGGCCAAGGTAAACGGTTGATGTGATGATGATCCATGAAGGCCAACGATGCTCTGGCAACATGCGGTCTGGCATTGTCGTGCTGAAAAATCGGGTTTCGGATGGTGTTGAGGTATGGAATAAGATGAGGCTTCACTACTTCCTGAATGTAGCGTCGTGCTGTCATATTGTCTCTGATGAAAATTAGTGGTGATATGCTACCATAAGCAATAGCATCCCATACGATAACACCACGGTGTGGTGATCGTAACGCTCTTTGTCAAATTGTGGGTCACGTCTTTCACTCTTGCCCGACCATCGTGCATCTCCAGACAGAAGCGGGATTCGTCACTAGAGACCACTTGATTTCATTTCAGGTCCGATAGAATTCTCTCTCTACACCAGGCGATAAGAAAAAAAGGCCAAACAGTCGTATTCAGCGATATACCGTACGTGTCCGGATACGCTCATTGGTGCAATTTGATATTTTTTTCGTGACAAGCTCAACTAGTGACGTTACAGTTCTAACAAAATCTACGTCTTCTTTATGACATTGCACCACATGGAAAATTGTACTAGTAGTTGTTTTCAGGGCATGAAGGGTATAGAGGCCATCTTTTTTCTTATTGATAACTTCCCGGAGCTAAGTCCACACCTTAGGTACTGATCACATAGTGGTACCACTATTTCTAGTCTATAAGCTCTCTACCTGATATAACCAGTTCGATCAATTACAAGCACAATTCAATTTTTGTAAACATGAATTTGTAACGTGTACAAGCATGGCTAATAGAATGGCAATCCATTTTGTTGTGAATTTTAAGCGTCACAGAGTGAGACAGTCTGACAGTTTAATGAATATATTCATCGAAACAAATTAGAATTTGTATATACAAAAAATAATCTCGTATGGATACTGTTGGTTTTGCAATTCAGTAAATTGGATATTTGTATTTACTGCATGACGTGACGTTTTATTTATAAAATTGTGGTATCCAGTATTCGTATACTTATAGATGAATGGGGCTTCCGATTTGCAGTTAACTTTACATAGGATAAGTGAAAATGCGTCTTAGCGTGAGCACACTCTCTTGGATACATATAGAATATACGTAGAACATACCACAGAATATACAATAACGTAGCTCCGGACACTTATCTACCTAGTCCGGGGAACAACTTGCCGCCTGATGGCCAAAATGCTCTGATTCGGATTTTTTGCATAGTCTTATCCAATAAGGACCCCCCTTTAACGAATGCTTATGTTGATAGGACCAAATTTACGTCAACATTTATTGTCTAACAATTTTTTGTAAACATTTTTTTGCTCCAATCAATCTGCTTTTAGTTTTTTTGGGACAGGTGACAGTTTTCGAGATATAGGCCTGACAATATTTGAAAAAGTGCGAAATCTACCATTTTCGACCAATAAAAGTGTTCCTAAATACTTTTCAAGCATCCATTAACAAAATCCCAGGACGTATTTTATTGTAATCGTTTGTTTTTGTTCTACATGTTGCATCTCTCTCGCACTCTCGCAGAGTATACTCTGAGCGCACGCTCGACTAACAACTGAAAAATAAAAGCTTACAATAAAATTAGGTACTTCCTTGGAATTTTGTTAACGGATATTTGAAAAACATCTTCGAACATTGGCAACACTGAAATTTTTATTTTATCATATTGTTTCTTGGGGTCGAAAATGGCATATTTCGCATCAATATTATATCGCCTACATCTTGAAAACTATCAACCTTAGGGCCGTATTGTCAGTCGTTCCTAAAATTACTGTAGGAGGTCTTTATGGCCTCCTTGATTGTCATAGTCTTTTCTCTCATTCAAAAATTTCTCGATTGCACCTGTTCCGTGTCAGCGTCCTCCTATTGTGAAGTTATGTTTGAATTGTAGGAAATTTCAGGCTGATAAAGCATGATATAATTCAAAAGCATGAACAATTTGATGCAAATAGATATTTGTGACATAACCTCAAAATAGAGCGCTGACACAGAAAAGTAGAAAACTATGAAAATCAAGGAGGCCATAAAGGCGTCCTACAATTGTAAGAAAGATTGACGATACGGCCCTAAGACTGAAGTTCTGGAATAAATTTTTCATAAAAAGTGTCTGAAAAAACCTAAAACTACTTTGACATACCAATCATATTTTGGAATTTAAGAAAAATTGTTTGAAAATCTTTGTCACAAATCTGGTCTTGGAAAAATGCAATTAGGTTTTTGAATAAGATTACGCAAAAAATCTAAATCAGATGCATATATAATGGGTGATTTTTTTGCTAGTATCTTTTTGGCAACACTGTTTTTGACAGATGATGCGTGAATCGATTGACGCACTGGAAGCCAATATTGAAGCATTTATTCGTGAGATACCGGCCGATATGTTGGAGAGAGTGTGCCAAAATTGGACCTTGCGCATGGGCCATCTAAAGCGGAGCCACGGACAATATTTACATGAAATAATCTTTAAACATTAAATTATATCGACCGTTCTATCGACTCAAATAAAGATTTAATCGTTTTTTTCAAATTTTTTGTGTTTTTTTTTAAATCAAATCCTATACCTCTTACAAAATCACCCGTTATTTCCAGGACTATGTGGTTTTCATGGTCATAAGACTTCATTATATCACCACGGCGACATTTTTCAGGTCCATTGACCATTCTTGACAGTATATTTTTGCTAATACCTATCTTCTAGGTGACAATTGAATCACTTTTTACAATTTTAAGGGACACCGCGTAAGACCAGAAAAGCCAAGGGTGGCCTGTCACATTGGTGGCCTGAATGTGCTCTTAGGAAAGGCAATGCCTACCCTAGGCGATCCTGGACTTTTCTGGAATTAGTTGGGCCCTATACTGCATACGTTTCCCGAGCACTACTCTAGTTTCATCTGTTATTGTGCTTTACCCCGAGCGCGGCACTAATGATACCATTATTACCAATTCCATTATTCAAATCATTCAACTAATCATGAATAATTAACAAGTTCAGCTGCACGTTGGAACAAATTAAATTCTATTTTCAAATGTACGTGTACATAGAATTTACACTGATATTTCATGGAACAACAAATATCAAAAAAGGGTACTCAAAATCCAATTTACATACAAATCTATATGTGTACTATCAGCAGAATTGACAACGTTTTAATGAGCTCCATTTTGTAACATATGAACCAAATCTCTGAATTATTATATTATTATATTACTGTATAATAGTCAGATTTTGAATAATATATTGTACAAGATAGCTTACAAATCTGGAATATGAAGTGAAAAAGTTAACATGTAAAACCAATAAAAATTATACCTCCTTCCGCACGGTACTAAGTATCTTAAAAAGTGACATTTTGTCGATTTTTTACATTTTATAGGTTTTCTGTGCTATAACCTAGGTCGTTTTACAAGATCTCAACTTAACACTAGTTGTTGCGCACTTGCTGTGAACTCGTTTTTTAGCTGTACGAGTTGCCTAAACGTCATGATGGTTCAGCTTAAACGTTTGGCTACGATATGATATAACGTCTGCTTCAGAGATGGAATTATTGGAGGTCTGAGCTGCAAGTTGTTTACTATAGCTGGAAGAAAACGGCAGTGCATGGGTGCCGTGTAGATAATTCTATTAGTTTCTTGTCTCAAATACACTTACTTGACATGTATTCGAAGCTATATATTAGCTATATGTTAGTTGCGCATCCACTTTTTCTTATTCATTCTGGAAATTACATATGCAAATTTACTCGAATCATATACATTTCCATACTGCCACATAATGCAGTTATAATTACTGACTAGCATTAATTACACACAGCGCGGGTGCGGTGGCGATTTCGCGTAATTCTTCTCAAAGTTTTTGAAAACACAAAAAAGCGGGAAAAATCGTAATTAATAACTTTGAGCATAACCTGTCTTTATAAGGGACAACATATATGTTAAATATCCCGTCGGACTCAGCTAATAGATAGGGGAGATCCGCTATGAAGTGGACAGTTTACGTTGCAACTACTATTAACGCGATTTGGTAAACATATATCCGGTTTAAAATATATAATAGTAATCACTAGGGATTATATTATAAAACAAAGCCATCCACTCCCTTTTTGAAAATAAGGTTGTGAACTGTGGCTAATAAAAAAATATACAAATATACCCATTACAAAACATTACTTGTTAATCATACACAATTATTATTTTAAAGGTATTTATTAAAAAAAATACTTAACATCTTAGGCAGTCTGTGTCGCTAGAATGATAATTAGCCTTACAGACTGCGCACTCACTTTCATCCGAGGCATTGGTTGTTTCGATGATTTGGTTTGGAGTTACTTTTATTATTTGTTTTTTTTTTGTGGCAATAATCAGTGAGGGCGCTCATCATCACTAGAATCATGCGGTGACATATTGGCCTAGCTTTATCTGAGCTAGATTCTTGAAGTGAAGCCATTCTTTTTTTTGTTGTTGCATATTGTCTGTTGTGTCCACTTTTCTGAAGTAAACGATATCCTTTCTCCTAAAAGAATGTATTTTTCAAGAGAGTTTGTAATCACTGTAGTCTTGCTTTTTCGAGGACCACTTGCTATTGCTTCTTCAGGACCTGCCTTCGGGAATGACCTTATTTATTCGGTATACCCGATTTCTGAGGAGTGCGATGTAGATGGAATGCTATCTGCTTTGGTGTCCAAATATCTGGATGGCAATGCAGGTGGCTGTTGTGGGTTTATACATGATGAAACCAAAGCCGGATCTGGCCCGTCTGACATCTAAGATGATAGAATCTTTAAAAATATTTCTATCAAATGTATGAATACAGTAGTCGAAAAGGCCTCAATCATATTGTCCATTGAAATTCCATGCATAAATGCTTCCCTTGCAAATGATGCAACATCATATATTGTGACAGGATTTTCGGGGATTGGCAGCATCCAAGCATTCATTGCAGCTCTGTAGCGAATTTTGAAAGGTCTGAATACACATGCATCTGCCGGCTGCAGACGATGGCTACAGTGTGGGAGAAAAGTAACGATAACAATATTGTGCTACCTTGCTAGCATGACTACCTCAAGTGTGATGTGGGCTTTGTGGTTGTCCATTAAAGGTAGACACGGCTTATTTTCTGTGGGATTAACAAACCTTATAAATTGTTTCATAGATGCAAGAATGCCTCTTCAGTCATCCATCCACTTGACTAAGCACATCTTCTTGATGTCTGAATACTCTTTTAGTCCACAGATTTTCTTGAGTCCAGAAATGAGTGTTGCCATTATTAAAGATACCATTACGGGTGACCATACTCTGCTCAGACTATATTATTTTTGAAGGGAGATTAAAATCTGCACACCTTGGTGAGTACCACTCACAAAAATGCTGGCGCTATCTCCTGGTATAAATTTATTATTTATTTTTACGCAAAATAAATTGGTACTCCTACATTTTCTCAATTTGCCTAGTTATTTCAGAGTTCTCAGGAACTGCTTGTAAAACACTATTCTGAGTTTCCGCTAAATATTCCTTTTTTCGAGACGTAACAGGCTTTGTGAATGAACCATATTCATTCAAATTTCGAGCCAATACCAAAAAAAAATGGACTTACTTGGCTGCCTTCTTTCGAGAAATTTGGCAAGATACATTTCTGCATGATTTTTAGTATTGTTGTAGCACAAAATGTAGGACGTCAGCATGTCGGGCTAAAATGACCGCCTGGCATCTTTGACGATATTGAAGCAATATAACCAATACACAATAGTAACAATACTCAGATCTTTACGTCAAGTCAAGCATTTTTTTGCAACGTCTACTAAAAAAAATTACATAAAACGCATTGTTCTTTAAAACCAAGGAAATAAATATAACATATTATCTTTCGTTGAATTCGTATAAACAATGCTGTTAGATACAGGGTGTACTTATTTTCGGATCTTATAAATAAAATCAGGTGCGTGGTGGTTTCTCAAAAACAAACCGCAAGCAACAAAATTTAAAAACACCATCATGAAGTGCCTAAACAGTGTCATTGGTAAAGCTTCACTAGATGTTTGATATTTCTTAAAATAAAATCAGAAAGAAATTAAAACTATTTGGACAAATTTTGGTTTTTCCGAAATAGTTTTTCCAAATAACAGAGTAAGCCCTGAAATATCAAGAAGTTTCTCAACGACATGTTAATACGCCACAAAAAACGCAATGTTTTCCTAGCTTAATCTAAACTGTATCTACCACAGGTGTTAATCCTCATCTTGGACTCCATATCTCTCATATCGAGTTGTTGGCGGAAACACTCGCCATTATCATATTTAATTCAAATACCGATAAACAATTTTTTGTAGATATTGGTATTGCTCAAGGTACGGTTTTAAGAGAATACTTAGTATAAAGATACGCTTTTCACGTGGTTATTGATATAGAGCAAGTCTAGAAGTATTCTATGAATAGATATAAAGTATTTCTAATGTCAACGACACATTTCACAAAAAGTGCATTCACATATATACCGATAAGATCAATCTAGTGCAATTTCGTAATCTGCAGTAAACTAGAACGGCAAGTGTTTTGATAAATAATAATTGAGTTAAATAACGACTCAATGTATTATTTACCTTACGTATAATACTAGAAACTTCAAGCAGCTTATGAGATCTGGCAGAAGCTCTTAGTAGTAGTTCTCTACTGCATAATTGAGCCCATGATAGTAAGAGGATTCGAGATAAGTGTATGTACCACAATAAGGATTTGCGAAAAGCAGGGTTCAATCTCAAGTTACTATGCGGCTGCAATCGCAATACGGTTTAAACGGAATATATTATGTAATAAGTAGGAGGGTAGGGTAGAAGCTTCCTGGCCTGTCTGTCCATGGAAGACATCGGTTTTCGGTTAAAACATGGTTTTATGCTTTAACATAACCCCTTCAGCTCCAAGATACTGAGTCCAACTCCAACTAGCAGAGTAGTGCCATAAGTTTTTGGTAAAAGAACTGATAAGCCGTACAAGCTCTGTTGTTGTTGCCTGAACACCAAGATGCTTGCTCAATGTTGTGTGAAAGTTGCTTCCTGGCATATTTGCTCTAAAATAAGGTGTCTGAAACATTCTAGTGGAATACTTATAAACACCTCATAGGATAAATTTTTAACTGTCGCATGAACGTTCATACAACTAGTTTATACGGCATTGTGCTGTGGCATCCATGGTAACCTTCGTACAACAAACCGGAGCCTTGTTGCGTTCATGTGCAAAATTACTACCTTAACCAACAAGTTGCTCCGAACGGAAGCATTTATACATACAAATGTCGCTTAGTAACTATTGAAGGCTATTCATCTGCAACAATATCACAACGTTTTCAATACAAAATTGCTGTGCTCGGCACAGATTTGTTGCTTAATATATAGGATAGAACTTCACCATTACCTAAGTTTCTGCTGTCATCTTTTTAGGTTAGGCTCCTTAACCGTTATTTCTCCTCTTCAAAACACACATGAATGTTCGTTATAAAGGTTTTCAAAACAGATAATATCGATCTAGTACAAATTCTAAGTAAAGAAGTCAACTCGATTCGTATTTGATTTTAGAGATTTGCCAAATTGCTGTATAACACCGGTAGATAACACGAAAATGTTCTAATAAACCAACGACAATATGGAAGATGCCATGATTAGACATAAAGACCCGCCATATTGGATAAAAAATATAGTATAGTATATTGAAAATCAAATAGTTGTGTTTCACTCCGACATTACTGATAGAAAATGATAAAAACTAGGGTAACTGTATCTAAATATAGAATTTGTGGAAGACTTATGCACAATTTCACCAACATTAATATTATGGACCAATGGGAAAATACCTTATCGAAATGCAATTTGACAGAAGCTGTCAAAGGTCTCTGAATATTAGTGATTTCTATTGAAGTATTGAATAAAATTGTGAAAATTCGACTGTATTAAAAACAATACCACTTTTTGATTCCAACATGATGCTTTTGTACAGAAAAAACAGGACAACTTTCATGTATTTTGATATATGTTATAGGTTTGTCGATTTTCTAGCTGTTAAATTTGGCAGCAGATTTGGACGTTTGTTAATGCATGGCACTCCCGAATTTACCAACTTCAATATACTGAAAGTTATCATTATGTACATACCTGTTGAATAGTGTCGATTTGTCTGTATTCTGCAAGAAAATAGAATATAAAGAACATTGCATCCAATTCCTAATCTTCCTTTACGTTATAATATTATATATTAATTTATTAATTTATGGGTTAATGAATTTCTTCAAAGCAATAAAAACATTATGTCCTCTCCATCATAAAACACAGATAATGTGTAAGACGTGTCAATCCCTACATCTCCCTGATGCATAATGCAATTACTATGGACATAGACAAAAAAATATGAAAAATGTTTCACAAATAATGTCTTTTAAGTCCAAAAATCATAAACACTAGTAATGTTTATTGTTTTTCTTTTTTTGACTGGCGGGGACATCTATGTGTCACTCACAGGGTTGCCAAGTCTAACGACGATCACGTCCCGTGGTGGAGGGTGCGATATGGATCTTTTACATTTGCTGGTTTTGAATTTTTTTCGTGAAAATTTACAAGGTATCATGATTATAAACAACTTTGATAGATTGCTCGATCCGGAATGGGAAAGATCTCCTATTTATGAAAATATTTTTGGTATCATCTAACCGTTACAATCAGTGCACAAACACTGTGACATGATTTATAGCATAACCCGCTGCCCTATCAATACAAATTTAACATACAGGTCGCCTAGCCGTGGGGATGCAGTGGTCGGGATGAATATCACGGCAGCAACTGATGATTTGGGCATGTCTGGTAGCAACGTATGAAGTGAAACTCGCTAACTTCACAAATTTGAAGATTTTGTACAATTTCTTTGAAAATGATGAATGATTTGTCTGATTTGGCAGGGTAATGTCGCAGCCAAATGGCAGTCACTCTTTCTGACACAGTCCGGATCGAAAGATGACGATATTCGTGAAATGTATTGATACTTCTAAATATAGGATCGTAGCGAACATCCCTATTGTCAAGATGTATAACCCAAGGTACCGAGGGAGCTATTTTGCGGCGTCATGGAAATAATTTTAAATTTTCATTTTTTCAAGTGTTGTGCAATGATTTTGGGAAAAATGTCACGAATAGTCTGATAAAGCATAGTAGAGTATCTTTCAACAGTTGGCGAAACTACTCCACTGGGACCAGGAGGGTGAAACGGGATATTAATGCACAATCTGGCAACCCTGTCACACCCTCACAAAGCGGCCGCTGACAACCACACAAGTCACCGTGTTGTCATTGAATAGCATGGAATTAAACCTTCAGAGTATATGTTTTGTGACTGGTACCAAGAGTTGACAGATCCCACACATGTGTCACTCCTTGAAATGCAATAATCAGCTGTATTCAAATAATATCTAATATAAATATAACGTAGAATGTGTACTCGTGAAAAAAGAAAAATATGGCAAATTTGTAGTTTTTTTGCAGGTTTTAGGTTTGCTGGTAGCTTTAAGGCATATATTTGGGAATTTCTTAATCGCTGTGAATATGGTGTGGATGATTGTTCAGTTCCTGGACAACGAAAAATATTCAACTTTATGGATGTATCGATATCAAAAAACCTGAATGGTTTTGTGGGAATATCAATCTAAGGTGCCATAATGGTTCTGATGAATGGCAAGTAAATGAATAAATGTTTGGAAACGAACAATATCTTTTGGTAGAGCCTGTCATCAAGTAGGTGCTTAATGGCTATCTGCAAGAGGTTTATAGGAAAAAACACCCAGTATCGCATATCAGTTGAAGAAAATAATATAAACATGAATAAAAAATCAACAATGGTAATTAACACATTAATTTTATTAAAAAATCCAACATTTCTTTAAATTTTGACAGAATTATATGTAATTTCTTAATATTCAATAAGCTAGTGATGTTTCAATGACAAGCTGTCATCTCATAGTTTGACAGTATGTTGTTTTCAACATTTCATAGCTATTGGTTACTAAAATTTGTTGATTGGAACTGAAGCTCATTCGCTGTATTTGACGGTCTGTTACCCTATAGGTGGAAAATAACGGACTGTTGTTTGTTGAAATTGGCCCTTAGAGCAAATAAGTTCAGATTTTTATCTTAAAAATCTAGACATATTTTTGATTATCAATAAAATATGAACCACATACAAAGCGCTATAAAATGCGTCACTACTTTGTACGGTTATCACAGTAAAATTTGCTGCGCAAGTCATTCAATCACAGCGTAGAAGCCACTTGAAATTATCAATGGCTGATGAATGTAATGTGTTAGCTTGAAAATATTCTTCACTTGGCCTATACAATACAGACAAAAATAGCTTAGAAGCAATAAAGTGGAATCATGTAACAGAATGGATGTATACTTGACAGAAATTGAATCCTGCACTGACGCAGGATTCACTTTTGTTATATCACTGTTACCTGCAGCCCTTATACAACGTCCTAAGTGACCAAAGAATCTTGTTAGGTGCGCACATTCCACTTGTATAGCTGTTCTAAGAATGCTTTACCAATGCTTGTACAACGTACAATGCTGTGCAAAGAATACTGTATAAAAGTTGTCGCAACCTAACAGGAGTTGCAATTGTTAGTTCGTACATTTCTCCAACATCAGTATTTCGTCAAGGAAATGGAAGGCTGACGAATTATTATTCATCTAAAACTCTTTCAATTTAGAGCGGATTCCACAAAGAAATTTCTTCATTAAGAAAGTTTCTCATCCTTTAAAACGTAACTTAAATGGTAGTTTATGTGAAGGGAAGTACAGCGCTTGAATATCTTGCAAAATGATAGAGCTATGCTATCCAAACGATTCTTATTTGGTAAATTATCTTGCTGGAGCGTGACTGGGTGACAACGTAATGCTTCAAAAGACTACCATTACCACCACAAAGCAATATGCGCCTGCCAGGCACGTTTCGTGTCGTTTACCAACGTTGTTTTGTTATTTATTCAAGATTTACGGTAAAAATGGGTCAGACCTTCGACTTACAAATACTTTGGTGCACAAATACAGGTCTATCAGCTCCAGAAGAGATCTTTACATGTCCCAGAACATAGGAGAATTAGGAAGAAGTAGTGCACGGTAATGAACAGCGACGATAAAATGGCCTCTTTCAGAAACATCAATGTAGTGCTGTAAATCTTATTTGGATGTTAGTAGGTATTTATTTGATATGGTAAATAGATCATAGACATGTGCCTATTGTGATGGATGGACCTGATTGGTGTGAACGAGAATGGAGATTTGATTTTTGGGCATTGCTTTTATTTCGAGATAGTGTCAATGTGTTTAAAGTGATCATGTTGTGGTTGAAGGGAGAATACTCCCTGAAACATATGTACGCCGACGTGGGTTTGCGTAGACGTTGGCCGCGGGTGGGCTTATTATATTTAGATACAGAGATTCTAATACAACAAAAATAACAAATCGTTAAGCCATGTGTTCCGACATTTTTTCAGCGATATCAAATAACAGTGGTTGGGAAAAGGAAGAGCTTTATGACCACTAAACTCTGGGCCGTGGTAATTTGACAGTATTGGCGACTGGTAACCATAACAGGTAATTTATTTTCTTTATTTTGATGTGAGGCTTATCTCAAAATTTCGGAACCTTGTGAACACTTTTCATGGAACATTGTTGGTAATATTTGTGTTGTTATGGCCCAAGTCGCACGGATATTACGTGTCTTGGAAAGTGACTTTATATCATTTTTTTTACATTATACTGTTTTCTTTTTGACATGATGTAGGTTTTTCTACAAGATGTTAACTTAGCACTACCTGATGAACACTTTTGTAAACTCGTTTTGTAGTTGTACGTGTTGTATCATGACGCTCCGCTTATCAATGCTTGGCCAAGATGTGATCTAAAATCTGCTTCACAGATGACATTACTGGAGGTAACAGAATTGTGAGGATTTGTATGCTAATCATACGTGTTGCTGATAATTCCATTGGATTCTTGTCTCAAATACACATATTTGAGATTCAAAGCTAGAAATTAGTTGCGCATCCACTTTCTCTCATTTATTCTGGAAATTACATATGCAAATTTGCTGAATTTCAAACATGAGAGAGATAATAAATGAGTATATTCACTGTACACTGCCGAGTCACAAGTCATATACATGCTAACAGTGATTACAACAACGCAAATATCACTGATTTTATACACATACAGACCAATACACACAATCATCCAGATGCGATCTTGGTATTCAACCAAATAACCAACTTTTTTCTCAGAGACTCAGAGATGAAATCTATACATTCGGCTTCAGAAAACATATGCAACCGACAATGCGTGTACGTGTAGTTGAGCCATTCCTCCATAGATGGACGCTCACCGCGATCCTAGTGACCAAACGTGGAATGTCTGTTTGCGGGCTAAAAACTACCTACACTACAAGATGACATCTTATAGGTTTTTTTTGACGTATTATAGGTTTTTTTACATAATACCTGTGCCGTTCAAGAAATGAATAAGTTTTTAATCATAGGACCACGAATCGATAAGTTGCCACAAAACGAGCATATCTCCGATGACAAGTTAGCATGCTATTTTGGATATATAACACAAGTCAGAATAATTCAATTCATTTGAAATAATGGAATTTGATGAAAGTACGATGCTCAAGTTCATCCATCTCAAATTCATTTATTTATTTATACATAATAGCCCATGAGACTAATACAGCTTCAGGGCAACATAATAGTAACTTATCTGTTAGTGTGCATACAAGAACCATATAAAATATACATAAATAAAGTAGCTATTGTAATTGTCCCTGAAGTTTGACATCTTCCTCATAATCCATTGGTGCTGATGACTCTACGGGAAAAGGAGATTCCTTGTTCAGCTTTTCTAGTTCCCTTTTGCAATTATGAACTTTCTGATATCACCTTTAACCATCCTGATACCCAAAGGGCAATCCGCACAATAAAATTTGAATAGTTGTTTCCCTTCCAAGGCCATCACCTTTAGCTGTGAGCCAATGAGTTCATAACATTCTGTATGATTACGTCCCTCGCATCCATTGCAGGATAAATCAGAACTATTATCCGTCTTCTTACATTTTTAAATATTCCCTGATCAAAATTGGCTATGGTTCCGCCACTGTCCTTACAATGTAAAAGAAATTCAAGAAAACAAAAGATGATCATTTCACACTGGCCGGAACATGTGATCAGGTCAGAAATGGTATCACGACTATTTCATCAACTTCAAATAAGGACTTATTTATTATAGATCTTGATGAACCAAGCAAGCATTCAGATAAGTAGCATACTTCTTAAGCTTCAATACCTATGATGTAAGATTCAGATACTTTTGGAGACCACCACTGCTACAGAGAGCAAGACAAATCTTGTCATACGAATAAAGGAAATGTGAATTCCTATAGGATTTATAAATTTTTGCCGTTTGGATTAACATGTCTGTATCAGGTCGAGAGAATATAATCCTCCTATGGAGAACACAGAATCCTCATTTTACAAAATGTTTTGTATGCCTTGCCTGCAAGAATAATGAAAATAGAATATTTCAGAGCTATCCCTGGACTTCGCTGCCAGATAAAAAAGACTATCACCCAACATTTTCATCAACAGAATACGTATCTCGCTCACGAGAGCGGCAGAATTTTAAACTGGACTAAAATAAACAAAACATGTAAACAATAACGTCCGCTTGTATGTAGAGGCATGTTGTACCTATAACACAAGTAAACAGATCTATTCCCTAATACCGGACTATCGATTGGATTTCAAACCGTTGGATTTTATTTACAATGCAACGAAAAAAATATAAAACGTGCAACATAAAGGGAAAATTCTTGCTTTGATGCAAAGTTAATAATACTTGTTGTTTGTGAGGTATCTCTGCTTGACACGTGCAATACAAAATTAAATGGATATCAATGAAAATAACAGACATTCAATAGATTTAGGGTTTGAATTTCAAACTGACAGTATTTGCACTAGTGATGGGCGTTTACGCGAATACATTAATTGTCTACGTCTACATGTATACAATGCGTATACAATGAATACAATGTATATAATGATATAGACAATGTATAGTAAGTGAGCTTAGGTTTATTCGCAAACGAAAGTTGGTGAACAATGAACCGGCAACTTTAAAAAAATATGGTTGGACGCCCCAAGCACAAAAAGAAAATCGATGAACTAGGGTTCATTTTGCTTAACTGGAAAGTCGTATTCCGATAAAAAAATTGTAGAAAAACCGCTTGTGTTTTGGAATGCTGCTGAATCAGCTAAACTTGCCCTCAAGCTGCTAGTAGTCCCGGCTTCATCTGTGCATCTAGAAAGAGTATTTTGGATCTGGGCGTTAATTCGTACGCCGATTCGAAACCGGTTACTTTTCTTTCAAAAAGTATCCAAAGAAAGTATCACTTCAATCGAGTACCTGATTTTTTCCAAGTAATTCGAATACCTTGGAAGTATTTGAAATATTTTAAGTACTTGCGTAAGTATTTGAAATATATCTCAAATACTTTCCTAGTATTTGAAGTACCTAGAGAAGAAATTAAGACTTGATAAATAATTCAAATACCTAAATACTAATAGGCAATCAAATTATCTCAATCTTTATTGATTTCTAGTAAAAATGTTGTAAATTTACCTTAGCAGCAGTTTTTCTACCGTTTGAGATCAATTGAGGGGTCATTCGCTATAGAATTATTCTGACACACAATAAGATTTCTTAGGAACTACTGGGAATTAACAGGAATTGCAATGAATTAAGGGGAATTATTGGGAATTACGGTGAACTATGCGGAATTACCGGGAATTAGGCAAGGTATTTTTTGAGTCTCTAAAGTGAAAACTGCTTAATATGAGCCGTAAGTTGAGCAGGACGTGCCAAATCTCTGCTTATTATTGTTATTTATGTCTAAGAAACCACACCTAGCAAATTTGGCAACATGAGCTCGTATCGTCAGTCGTCCCTAATCCGTATCCGTATCGTTTATGGCCTCCTTGATTGTCATACTGCTTTCTCTCCTTCAAAAATTTCTAGATTACACTTGTCCCGTGTCAGCGTCAGCGCTCTCCTATTGTTAAGATTTGTTTTCTTTTTAAATTGTAGGAAATTTCAGGCTGATAAAACATGATATAACTCAAAAGCAAGCACAATTTGATGCAAATAGATGTTTGTGACATAACCTCAAAATAGAGCGCTGACACGGAGAAGTAGAAAACTATGTCAATCAAGGAGGCCATAAAAGCGCCCTACAATTGTAGGGACGACTGACGATACGGGCCATAGTTACAAGACCTTGTTCAAGTTTCCTAGTCGTATCGCCGCGGCATGAAGTCGATCGTCCATGTTCAGCTTGTTATTGTGGTGTGATAACGATATAAAAATACGAGTATGTCAAAGTGTGACTATACAGGGTGTCCGGCTATAGATTAACTCCCACTAACATTTTTTAGGTTATATATAGATGCGTTTAGATCTGAGCACGCACGCACTGATCCACCGCGAATGCTTAAGTGTAAACGGTTATGCGCGCACGCTCACCCTGTATCTTAATGTGCGCGAGCAACAGCGAATGCGATCCGCCTGTTGTCGGTCTCAAGACGTTGCTCAAAGAAATTAATGGGTTCGCGAATGCTCAGTGTGGATGGAAACGACAAGGCGGTGCACAGGATTAAAGAGTTGATTCTATTTAGTCCAGTAAATGATGAAATGGGATAATACTGAAGTTCTAAAACTCTTGCAAGAATTTAAGAAATTATCGGTACTTTGAGACGTTAGGCACGAAGACTATTATTCAAAATCGAAAAAAAGATGATGCATGGAAACAACTAGTAATCAATTGTAGCATTGAAAACTTATACTGTTGCGAAGCACCGAAAAAAGTTAAAACTCTGATGAGATCATTTCATCTCAAAAAAAGCAAAATGAAGATTTTGAGACTGTGAGAAGATACTGCAAGCTGTTGCAGGAGTCTCCAGTTGACAAAAAAAACGCAAGGTTATGGCTAACCGTTTTCTTGGTGATATAGTTTTTCGAAACTGTGTATCAATTTTCATTATCGTTGGTGTTACCAACGTGAGCAGATAATCAAAGTCAGCTTTGGTCATTCTTGTAAAGTTTCTAAATTGATCATACACAGACTGTCTAACACTAATTTCTTTCGTTTCCGATTTTCTTTTCTTTTAACTAAATTATACACTATAATAAATGTTGCCGCGGCTATATGTTTATTCTCCTTGTTAACCTCGTACACGAACGACTGGATCAGTCAATGCGTTGAAAAATGAAATTCAGTTTAAACACTCTCCACGCACGCGAACGAATGTGTGCGCGTATGCTCAGTGCGTACGTGCTCATATATAAACGCACCTTAAAAGTTATGGGGTCTAATACGAAGTTCTGCATGCAATTTTTTTTTCTATACCGGGTGCTTCAGAAAAGTGCCATTTTATAAATTTGTATTTACTTAAAATGGAACAACCTGTATATGGAGAATGATAGTCCCTTTTTTCTGATTCCAGATATATATATATATATACCTGTATATGTTTGTTTTGTTAAACTTCGAGTGTGAATCATTTAATCATATGTACTTTGGCCCTGTACCAGATTGCGTGACGGCTACATGCAGACGGGGTTACGCATGAGTAACTGACATAGAAACTTTGTGGCCAAACTAATGAAAATATGTATGATAAGGGAGTATAATTTTGCTTGAGAATATATAAGGTGTTCAATTCAAAAAATAGATACAACTTTATTCGATAACACTGTACAATAGAATATTACATACGATGAACTTCATATTAGACCCTATAATTGTTGGGAATGTCCACACGTATGCACTGTGATGATTTTTCTGCAGTGAAATGACTGGAAGGATGGAGCATTGAAATATTGGTACATAATTAAGGAATTCCCTGAATTTTCTTAAAGAGAATCTTAATCAACATACACTACACATTTGATCTGAACTCTATGACACGTGAAACCATATTTATTTAAGTATTTATTTAATTTATAAAATGTAGTACTCTGCTGTATTTGTTTATCATTATACACATACATTTATAGTTTAACTGTTTCAATTATAGATATATTAGAATCTGAAAAGTTAAATGAGAAGGATTGAACTAATCATATACTATAAGACAGTTTTAATGAAACTGTCAAAAGATTCTGTTTCACGCATTTCCCAGTCATTCCCAGCAGGAATTTCGGTGAATTTGGGAGAACTGTAATGGAATTAAGGAAACTATGGTATATTAGAGGGAATTATGATGCATTATAGGGTACTATATGGGAATTATCTAAAACAAGGTGGAGAATTATATAAAACAAGGTGAATTATTTGGCAATAATAGGATTTGCGGGAAACTACACGGAGATATTTCCCGTTATTGGACATATTTCTGAATGGATTTCAATACGAATAACTGCTCAAAATGCTCGTCTCACACTGAATGCCAGCGTGGTGCATTCACTATTTCAGCGACATTTATTTCAAGAAAACTTCCTTAATGACCAGATATCGGTTCATAATGATTCAACGTCTGAGCTCGTTTAAGCAGCCTGTTGACCTGTTGATGACAATTCAAATATGGGAGTTGGAAACTTGGGTGAGGTATAATAATAACTCCAAGAACAGACAATTAATTGAAGAGGGGAATAGAGATGTGTGAAAGGATAAGTTCATTCACACGGGCAGATCCAGCAGGACATTTTGAAGGGGACTTCTGAGAGCAAATGCCTTTGTGACTGGAAAGCTGTGGGGGGGGGTCCTAATAATTGAAAATTCAAGAGGTGTGGCGACGGCGCTTTCATTACTGATTCTGAGAGTAAATGGCCTTGTGACAAGAATTTTCTACATATTTCTCAGTCCTCTCGTCCTCAGTTCGTACATCTAATAGTCTAAGAGCTGGCTACATAGGGCAACGGGTCACCCGGTAAAGTCTGAATTTTGTCAGTTACAAGTTCGGCTCTTACCGACATAGCAAAGAGCAGGCCGACAGAAGTCAGCATGGAAGTAATAAGTGAGGGTAGGGGGTTAAACATGCAATTTTTTTATGAAAAATTTTTGATTAGGTACAGAGCTGAAAATTTGCACCAGCATAGGAGGTGGTATTAGAAAGAATGGAAAAAATTGTTAAAAGCCTAGGCGGAAGACAAAGGGCCGTCAGAAGTCACCAATGTTGCAAAAAATTTCTCCAAAATTTTGTCACTCGGTACACTTCTGACATTTTGCGTAGTTACTCTATATTCCAAATTGAAATTACTTGCAAATCATCAGAAGTCTAGATGGAAGAATAACGGAGATATTATCAACAGTAAGAGTGTCGGATCTCCACTCGGACCATCATTATAACTAGTTTTTTAATCAAGTTCACTTCTGACGATTTGTGAACATAATTTATAATGTTTCAACTTATTATCGCTCAACTGTCAGAAGTAAATTCGGAAGACATTTCGAAATATTAATCAATTAATAATTCAAAAAATTAAAAAATATGATTAATTTCACAATCACCGTGTTTCATGTGCAATGCTTTACGAACGCATAGCTTCTCATGGCATTGTCTTAATTTTTCTTCAGTAAAAATCAATATTTTATCAGGCACTTCTTTACACTGAAACACGCGAAATGTAGTTGAATTCATTTTGTATATCTTATATTGTCAATATACTGTGAATATAGAAAAGCAAATTTATTTGATGATGAATAAACGCTACCAATCTATGCGCTTCTAAATCTCAAACTAAACTGCCTCTCATACCCATTGCCCACATTCCTCCAAAATATTTCACTCTTCTTTGCAACAAAAATAACGTGCCATAGCTAACAAAAACTGTAAAAACTCATCAATGTTCACGTGAACATCACTGAACCACCGGTATTCGGTTTACCAATGGCGGAATATGAAATTTTAATGTGGGTGAATTTAATATCTAGAAATTTAAAATCACTTTTGAACAAAATTAATCATATTTTTTCATTTTTTGAACTTATTAATAATTCGAAATGTCTTCCGAATTTACTTCTGACACTTGAGCAATAGTATGTTGAAACATTATAAATTATGTTCACAAATCGCCAGAAATGAACATGATTAAAAAAAAACGAGTTATAATGACGGTTCTAGTGGAGCTCCGACACTCTCACTGTTGATAATATCTCCGTTATTCTTCCACCTAGACTTCTGACGATTTGCAAGTAATTTCAATTTGAATTATAGAGTAAGTACGCTAAATGTCAGAAGTGTACCTAGTGACAAAATTTTGGCGAAATTTTTCGCAACATCGGTGACTTCTGACGGCCCTTTATCTTCCACCTAGGCTTAATAATAATAGGCGTCTTTATTTATCCACAATTACATTGTACTTTAGCCAAATGTCAGACTTACATGACGAAGTTTAGCATGCTGCTACTCTTACACTTACCCATATAGTCTCTAGCAGATGTTCAAAAGAATACACTATCCACAAACAGATTAGGTTCAATACATCGAAAGTAAAATTCAAAAAAAGAGAAAAAGGCATACTTTCCAAACCCAAGTACACCAAAAAATTATTAATCTGATTTAAAGATGGAATAAAAAAGAAAAGAATGATTACGTAAATTATGTGTTTGGAGAGTTGAGTAATAATGTTTTAACTTTTTGTCGAAAGACAGGTAATGAAAATTCTTTATATACTTTAGGAATGTCATTATAAATAATAGCAACATTGTAAGGAAAACTGCGTTTAAAAAGTGTAGTCGTATGCAGGGGCATTCTAATACTATTTTCTCTGAGAGTCCTACAGTGAACATCATTATTAAATGAAATTTTTTCCCTCAGATAATAAGGTTTAGACGTGAGTAGCAACTTGTGAACAAAAACTGAATAGTGATACTTGACCATGTCATTAATTTTTTAACCAGTTTAGAACGGGATATTTCGCTGATACATGATCAAATTTACGCAAGTCAAAGATGAAACGTATACAATAGTTTCGAATAACTTAAAATTTAGTAAATACCTGTTTGCTATAAGAGTACGCAGCCGTAAGTAGGTTTTCTGTGATAGACTTTTAACATGTTCAATAAACCTTAATTTTGTATCAAAAACAACACCAAGAATTTTTGCAGAATCAGAAAATTGCAAGATTTGGTTATTTATCTAAATGTCCAGGAGCTGCTTTATATTGTATGTTTTTCTTTATGCGCAAAATGATAACATTTTAGATTTTTGTGGATTAATAAGTAGATTGTGATCTAAAGAGTATTTAATTAATTTACTAACATCGTTTTGTAAAATTTGAGTAGTATTATTGACATTATCAGGGTTAAAATAATGGAGCAATTGCGTATCGTCTGCAAATGACTGGACATGAGAATTATCAATACTTTTGCTTAAGTCGAACGTATATATGAGGAACAGAAGCGGCCCCAATACAGAGCCCTGAGGTACGCCTGAGGGAATTATTGCCACTTGAGACATTTCTTGATTGAAAAAAACACACTGAGTTCTTTTATGAAGGTAACTGTCGAAAAATGAAAGGGATACACTGTCAAGATGTAATTTAATTTAGCAAGTAATAATTTATGATTGATGCTGTCAAAGGCTTTCGAATAGTCTATAGAGATTAAGGCTTGTGCCATTTTCTTATCTAAGGCACTTAAAATATTGTCTTGCAGATTGAGTAGGGCAGATGTTGTACTATAATTTTTCTAAAACCGGATTGGGTCTCGGGAAGTATAAAGAATTTTTCTACGTAAGCGGTCAATTGGAACTTGATATTTTTTTCTAAAATTTTGGATAAAATTGGTAATAAACTAATAGGTCTGAGATCATTATACTCAGTGGGTTTATTTTTTTAGGAATTGGAATAATTAGAGCTTGTTCCATGTGTTTGGAAAGTAGCCTTTTTCCAAACAGTCGTTAAAGATGTGGACGATGTGACGGAGAATAACTGGCAGGCAAAGCTGGATCATTGACAGGGATATACCATCAATTCCCTTCGCATCAGATTTTAGGCTCCCTATTGCCTGTAATACGTCATTTGAACTATTCTTATTCAATGAAAAAATATATTCAGAGCCTAATTTATTCTTGAAATAGTTCTCGCAAACTAGTGAATCAACAGGTTTGTAGCTATAAACAGACATAAAATAATCAATTTTGGTAGGATCATTAAAACTTGCTGGAAGGGTTGGTTTACTACGAAAATTTATATCAAGTTGTTTGAGAGACTTCCACAATTTTTTTGAATCATTTCCATTTGCCAAGTGTTTGATATACGTATATGTCTTTTTGTCCCTCCTGATCATGTTGAGAGCACGGCTTCTATGTGATTATTAGTTTTATATAAAGCTTGTGCAGTACTCTTTTCATCAAGAACAGTGCGCAGTTAATTAGTTAACCAAGGTGATGGTGGCTTACTAACTCTTACAGTTTTAAAAGGTGCATGTTTATTATAGGTATCCACGATAACGCTTGTAATGTGCATTACCTTCTCATCAATATTAGATTTCGTAAATAATTCGTCTATGCCCGATGTAGACAGATCGATAAGAAAATGATCCTCACTGAATGTTTAAAATCCCTGATTGTATTAAATATTTGATTTCTTTTATAAGAAGGGATATCAGAATGAAAAAATACGAGCTTGTGGTCCGAAATACCATTCGTGCCCATGACAGGAGAATAGCTGCATGTTTGAGGATTATCTAAAAATATTGGATCGATTAATGTTGCAGTACTATCTGTGACACGGGTGGCTTCCGTTACGATTTGTGTGAACCCCATCAGCTCAAAACTCAGTGAGAATATATTGTTATTAAAAAAATGTATATTCAGATCTCCCAATATCACGATGTTGTGATGATATAACGAAAGGCTGGGTCGGAAACCATTTAATAAATCTGCACATTGTTGTATGTTTTTAGAGGGTGGTCGGTACAAAACACCTACTAACAGTTCACACTTATCCGCAACCAATTTAACCCAAATGCTTTCGAAAAAATCACCAAAGTTTGTATGAATATCTACCTTTTCAGCATGTAAATTTGATTTAACCTAGATTCCAACTCCACCACCACGAGATTTTCTATCACAACGCAAGAAACAATAGTTGCTAATATTAACCACATCATCAGTAATATTTTCATTTAGCCACGTCTCTGTAACAGCGAATACATCAAAATTTTCTAATGCTATTAAATTTTGCATTAGCATCAAAACTAGACATGAGGGAACGTACATTCAAGTGTCCAATAAGCATTTTCCTACCAGCCATTAAGAGTATTTGAATCGTACATAATTTAGAAAAGATTTTGAGTATTCTAAATAATTCTAAAATGATCAAAATAAAATTCGTGAAAGATGTCTTTGTTGAAAGAATTCATACACTGGGCAATTTTTGTCTATCGGTAGATGATTGGTACTGAAAGATTTTTTATTCTGGTGATTTGAATACAAACAGTTGCAACATTTCGAATGTGCCTACTTACAAAAGGAAGTGTCATGGTTTTCTCCACTTCTGACAATTTTTTCTATACTGTCTAATACCACCTAGTATGCTGGTGCAAATGTTCAGCTCTGTACCTAATCAAACAATTTTCATGAATAAATTTCATGTTTAACCCCCTAGCCTCACTTATTACTTCCAGGCTGACTTCTGACGGCCTGCCCCTTGCTATGTCGGTAACAGTCGAGCCTGTAACTGACAAAATTTAGACTTTACCAAGTGACCCGTTGCCCTATGCAGCCAGCTCTCCGTCTATAACGAAACTCTGTCGAAGTTTCAAAAGTGTAACGATAGGATGTCGTTGACGATGCATCGACATGGCATATGACCATAAACACCATTGCTCTTGGTGCACAAAACTTCCGTATTTCCCCATTTCATCAATCCATACATAGTATTGCCGAGCCGCTTATGCATGTTGATAGTCAGTTTGCTGAATACTGTGTGCCACTAAAGTACCTGTATTAGTCACCATTTTGCCACTTTTTGAGTATTTGTATGTATGCATTTTAGTATTCCAGGTACGATTGTGCAGTATTGGAAATACATGTATTTGGTTAAGTCTCGAATATAAATATGTTATTGAGGGTATTAGAAATATCAAGTCAAATACCACATAGAATGAAATAAAGTATTTAAAGTGTAATAGTCGAGATGTCGAGTGATGTGCACGTCTGCGAGAGATGCTCGGATAATTTTATAGTAAATGGAAAATATGTTCTGTGCAATAGTTGTAAAACGCGATATCACAGTCAGTGTGTTTCTATAAAAGATGAGGTGCAAAAACTATTATCAAAAAATGGAAATTTATACTGGTTATGTGATACAAGTTATGGTATCCTTAAAGCATTAACACCATCTAAATCCCTACGAGTATAACACCGTCCCATACTCGTGAGACAGGATGTGATGTTTGCATTTTTACCCGAGACTACTGATTTCTGGAAAATTCGTAAGTGTAATCTTAAAATATAAAAAGGGTCTTTGACCATTCTCTGTACTCATTTCGTTACTTGTTCTTCTGTTCTCAACTGTTGCTGATATCTCAATAAAAGTTAGTCTACAAAAGTTACTGAAGTATTTCTCTAACATCATTTGGCGATCATAAGAGAAATAGGAACACGAGTGACAATTCCTCAGTGCAATCAATCACCCACGATCCACACGTATTTAATTGGCGCTGCGAACAGGATGCGCAGCCTTCATCAAGTAGTGTGACTTGGTCAGAAATCACGAAGATTCACTGAGAAGCCAGCTAGAAGGTAAAAGTTTTCAAACTTTTGCAATTGGGTATCGCTACTGAAACCTGTGAACGAGTTCCAAGGCCGGGAAGACCTCTCAAGTTCCTGTCCCATGTTCATCCTAGTGGCCGGTAAGACCACACATGTTCCAGTACCTTTTTGGAGAAAACTTTTGCATCCAGAACAATCAGAAAACAGAACGAATGGGTCCCTTGGCGACATCGATGCTGATCACGTCATTGTAAGTAGATTAAGAAAGTTTACTAAGAAGTAAGAAGATTTTTATTGAAGAAATTGAAAAAAAATATAAGAAGATTTTGATATTAATTGATATTGTACAAAGAAGAGATACCATTTGGACAAAAAGACGACTTATTTGTGAAAATATTTGATTTTTGCTACATTTTTGCTTGGCGTTTAAATATTTTTAAGATTGTATTTTTATTCCTCTTGTAAGACGATTTAGTAGAGAGAGTTCATACTCCCCTTACACTTATCCACGTTCAAGTTCTACTTCTAGTGATCCTCCTCTTGACTCAAATATTTCAAATTCTGAAACCACAATGGCACAGCCGAATGGTAATGAACGTTACAGAATGCTTGAACTATGATTCTTAAAGGCTCTCTGCCAAAATTTTCTCCTAACCAAAATAATTTGTCTAGCTTTATACGAGAAAGTGAGTTGTTCATTTCAAAATTTCAAAACACAGAATTCGAAGAGCCTGCTGTCGAATTGGTCATGTTAAATATTCGAGATCAAGCTCTCGAAAAGGCCAGAAATCACGGTGCCACTTCATGGGTCGAAGCTCATGATGTTCTTATTCGAAATTATAAAAATACTAAAAATGAAACAGTCTTGTCAAATGAAATGACTATGTTAAAGCGAAGTAACACTGAAACTTACCGTCAATTTTATGAACGAGTTCTAGATAAATTAAGAGAAATGAATGTATGCATAAGCCTTGCTCATTCAGGACAAGCAATTAGGTCCATACTTATTGAACATTCACAAAACATTTAAAAAAATGAACAATTATTACCATTTGATTCCATTAATTTATTCGAAATCTATGACCTCTCTCAAATGTCTTATTATTTGTTTACAAGATGAAATTATATTTGTAATTAAGTTTCCCATTTTGAATACATTGTATAAATTATTTGCGATTTCTATTCATCATGAACTTATTACTCTGCCAAGTGAGTATTTATTAACTTATGAAAAGAATTATTATTGTTCTGACATTATTAAACTTAGTAATCAACTGTATGTTTGTAAAAGTACTTTCCAGTCTGCCTGTCAACTACAGAGGTTCGAAGTGTGAGAGTCTGAAAGCATAACAAACTACACGAGTATACTAGAATTGAATAAAAATAATTATATAATTGATACTAATCAACTAACAAAGATAAAAGACTGTAAAGGTACTTATTTTATACGTTATGCGACACATATTATTTTATAATGTAATACTTTAATTAATCATAAAACTTTAGAATTTGATTCCACATTTCAGATTAAGTTAGACCTTGCTTGTGCAGCAAAAAGTACGCAATATCAGTTTCAGAAAACAAATGTTTCACTGGAATCTTATTTACATCAAAACCTTACCTCTTTGCAAGTCAGCTTTCAGAATTTACATTATAGATCTACTGTAAATTATCCTATCATTTTATTCTGTATTCTTATATTTTTAATCATTTTTATTATTGTAGTTGTAAAATATCGTTATGTAAAGGACACCAAAGTTCCACCCACAACTCCAATTTCTAAACCCGCTGAGGAAATACCTTTAGTTTAATTTTGTCTGATTCGAGACGAATCTTTTTCACCGTGGGGAGGAGTTATGGTATCCTTAAAGCATTTACACCATCTAAGTCCCTACGAGTATAACACCGTCCCAGACTCGTGAGGCAGGATGTGATGTTTGCATTTTTACCCGAGACTACTGATTTCTGGAAAATTCGTAAGTGTAATCTTATAATATAAAAAGGGTCTTTCACCATTCTCTGTACTCATTTCGTTACTTGTTCTTCTGTTCTCAACTGTTGCTGATGTCTCAATAAAAGTTAGTCTACAAAAGTTACTGAAGTATTTCTCTAACATTATTTGGTGATTATAAGAGAAATAGGAACGCGAGTGATAATTCCTTAGTGCAATCAATCACCCACGATCCATACGTATTTAATTTACATGCAACAAAAACTTCAAGAAAGTGCCAGAAGATCTCGGTGGTAAACTGGATATTTACGCGAAAGAAATTGAATGCCTTATGCGTGAAAAGCAGTTACTTGAAACATTATTGAGTGAGTTAGAGTTTTCTAATAATCCATTCAAGTCAGAATTCAACATTGGAGTTGTAACATCTAGCGCAAAAACGGTCGAGATTCCAGCTAAGAAAACATCATCTGTATTTTCTTACAGCAATGCGCTGAAAAAAGAAAACAAAGAAGCAGCTGTTTTGCTGGTAAAAACAAATCAAAATAAGGATGGTCTGGATGTTATCGAATCAATAAAAAACAAGATTAATCCAGCTGAAATCAGTGTGTGTATCAACGGAACGCTGAAGATGAAGTAAGGTGCAGCTGTATATTGATGAAGAATGGCTTCAGACGCTGAAATAATTAGTGATATTTTCAAGCTGAATGACTTGGATGAGAGTAACTTCAATATAAAACTTGTTACTACGCTAAAAGTTACCAATGCCCACCATTTGGTTTTGGAGCTTCCACCTCTCGCTAGGAAGAAAATCATCGATAAAGGCTTTATACACATTGGTTGGAGGAGACATAAAGTGGTTGACCATATTAACGTCGTTCAGTGCTATAAGTGTTGTAATTTTTTATAGTGCATAGTGCTAAAAATTGTAGAGCAGAATCCGTAACCTGTCTAAAATGTTCTGTTAGTCAGCTGTTCAAGGATTGTAAGAATGATACAGAAAAATGTATTAATTGTCATAAACATAATGAAAAATTTCACGGCAAGTATAGTACTTCACACAAGGCAAATGATGAAGATTGTGCAATGTATATAACAAATTTTGAAAATCTCAAAAGTAGGGTAAACTATTGCAGCTAAAGAGTGCATTCTGAAAATTGGACACCTTAACGTACGTTCTCTGATATCGGACTTTGACGCCGTTGTCAACTTGGTCAAAGCTGATGATTTGGATATATTTGCCGTCACTGAAACATGGTTGCATGCAGACATAACAGATAGTTCTGTAAGTATTAATGACTATGACATATTTCGTTGTGACAGAGAGACACGAGGAGGTGGTGTAGCTGTCTATTTTAAATCTAACTTACGTGTTGAAGTTTTAATCTTAGATGTACAAACGAGTGCTTATTTGGAATGTTTGTGGTGAAAACCGAATGTTAATAGAAGTATATTTGTTATAGGGGTGATGTATCGACCACCATCACAAAATATTAATGACTGTGTCAGCTTGTTAGATGTTCATTTGCCCGAAGTTTCGAGTAAATTCGACAATGTAGTCATATTGGGTGACCTGAATTTTGACTTTTTAAATCAAAATAACATTCTGCTTCCTTGCTTCAATTCAACCGGCTTTGCACAAATGATTACCTCTCCTACCCGCGTAACGGAGCACTCAGCAACATTACTTGACCCTATATTCACTAGCAAGCATGACCTTCTCCATGAATGTGTAGTGCTGAATGCAGATCAAATATCTGATCACAAGCTTGTCATGTGCAACGTAAAGGTAGATACTTTTAAAAGGAAACCAGTGGTAATAACTTTTAGAGACTTTAAACATTTTGACGATGCAGCCTTCCTTAATGACCTTTCTTGTTCATCTATTGATGATCTATTTTTTATTGATGATATAGACAATAAAGTTGCGCACTTAACAAATATCTTGGTTGAACTATTCAATAAGCATGCCCCACTTAGGACTGTTCGTGTATCTAAACCTCCAGCACCCTGGCTGAATAATGAACTCATAAAGGCCATTAAAGACAAAGATGATCCATTGGCGAGATATAGACTAAATAGAACTTCAAATAATTTTGAAAGCTATCGACGCCTCAGAAACAAAGTTCTTATAGATATCCGGAAAGCAAAAAATGCTTATCTGGGAGAAATTTCCGAGCAAAATCATTCAAGCAAAATTTGGTCAGGGTTAAAGAATTTTAGTATAAACTCTCGCAGTAAACCGTCCCTGCCAGAAAACATAAATGACGTGGATACTATAAACAACTACTTTATGTCTGTTTATAGTGCTGACAGTGTACCGGAAGATACATGCAGATTTTATAAAAACAATAGGTTGAATCCCATATAATCTTTTTCCTTGAAAATTCTAAGTCCCCAGGAGATTTTTGACATTATAAATAATTTCAAATCAGATGCAAAAGGCCTTGATACTTTGTCAATAACGATGATTAAAATTAGTTTACCGATAATATTCTATCATATATTGCACATAGTGAACATTTGTATTGAGAAAGGGGTATTTCCCAAAGAATGGAAGAATGCATTAATTTTACCAACACCTAAAATCCCTGAGCCAACTGATGTTACGCATCTTAGACCTATAAGTTTATTGCCTGCGTTATCTAAAATTTTAGAAAGCGCGGTGCAGTTTCAAATACAATTGTATGTAGAAGACAATGGTATTATTTCTCTTAATCAATCAGGATTTAGTACAACCTCTGCGCTACTGAATCTGTGCGATAATGTGATCCGAGCTATGGACAAAAAAATGGCGGTATCTCTAGTCTCAATAGATTACTATAAAGCTTTCGATAAGATCAATCATCAACTCTTGCTTTCCAAATTACATTATATTGGACTTGATAATGTTTGTGTTCAGTTTTTTAAAAACTGTCTGCAGCGTACCCAGTGTGTCTCTGTGGGCAATAGGCGGTCTGGAGTCAGCGTAATACCATCAGGCGTCCCTCAGGATTTCATATTAGGTCCAGTATTGTTTTTGATATACACTTTTGATTTGCACAAATCTGTCGCACATTCTGATTTACAAACTTTTGCTGATGACACTCAACTTATACACTAATTTGACACCTCTTGTTCGCAAGATGCTGCTGTTCTTTTAGAGCAGGATGTGGACAAAGTGCAAAAATATTCAAGTGACCACAATCTAACAATAAATCGAGATAAAACGCAAATATTACTATTTTGCTCAGAAGCAAGGAGAAGACATTTGGAAAATTCATTTAAAGTTCATCTAAATGGTTTACTGTTAGAACTAACACATTCTGCTAAGATTTTAGGAGTTGAAGTAGACAGCAAATTAAGGTTCATTGGCCATGCTATGATACTAACTGAAAAGACATATGCCAGAATGAGAGCATTGTTTGCCAATCGACATATTCTAAATTATAAATTAAGGAAAAAATTGTGTGAGTCTCTTGTTATGTCAATCTTAAATTATTGCGATATTCTTTACTATCCATGTCTCGACCAGTTCATGAAGAACCGGCTGCAAATTATTCAAAATAATTTCATCCGTTTTATCCATGGGCTGAGAAAATTTGACCATGTTAGCGATAAGTACCATCGTATGAAATGGCTAAAAATTGGCAAGCTAGTTGAGTACAAGTACTTAATATTCTTGCACAAGTTGATAGCTACGTCAAGGCCCGCATATTTGAGAGGTAGGATTATACAGGGTGTCCGCAAAGTTGGGGTTTTCCTTTTCAGAAACAACTACCCTTGAAATAACAAAGGTAATGTGTTGTGAAACGAGGGCGACCAAGTAAAAAAAAATAAAGGAAAAAGTACTCACTCTCCAGTTGACGAGAAGGGCTAAGTACGTCTCTGCCCGAAATCATACCGCTCCAACAGAAAATGAAATCAGCTGATGCGCTACCGAGCAGACGCAGAAACCACATTGATTGTCTTACACTTAATGGCACATCTTCTAACAAGGAAGGCAAAATGTTGCGTAAAAAGTCTAGGCACTGTATCTCGTCCAATCGATTTGGGAGAATAAATGGTCCAATGAGCATACCGTTCACCATGCCAGCCCAAACATTCACCGAAAATGTTTGTTGAAAATGTGCCCGACGGACGGCGTGCGGATTTTCTACTGACCAAACATGAGTTGTTGAGAAAGTTATTCACCCCAATACGCGTGAACGTCTGTCACCAATATGCGCTTCAAAAAGTCCGGATTATTGTCATGTTGATGCAACAACCACTCACAAAACCGCACTCTTGCTGGAAAATCGTCAGGTTGAAGGGCTTGTACACGTAGGACGTGAAACGGATACAGCCCCTCTTCACGCAGCGTTTGCCACACTTTAGTTTTTGATACTTGCACTTCTCTAGCCACGTCTCTATTGCTTGTTGAGGGATTCTCGTCTACGCGATTACCTCTACACGCGTGACCGTAACCGTCGGTTGAAGGTTGCATACTGACCTGACACACTGACCCCGACCCAGTTCTGTCGTCGGTTTGAGCCAGTGACCTTGTACCAATCGGTGATGTCGCGGTTCGCGGCTACAGGGCAGTATTCAGATATTTTTGATGTTGCAGATCCCTTTATGTCGGTTCCCTTAAGACATTGGTGAATATGGTACTAAGAAAAATTGCTTATGTTTTCAAGATCTACACGTCGTGTAAAGGAAAACCCCAACTTTGCGGACACCCTGTATTTACTCATGAAGTTCATAGCAGGAGCATAAGAGACTGTAGAATAATCAGAATACCGCTTCACTCTTTGACACTTTTCAAGCGTTATTTTTCGTATAATGCTGCCATACTTTACAATGCTTTACCAGGTAAATACAAGGAAGTGTCTCCTGCCAATTTCCGTAAACAAATAAAACAATTTGTATTTACCCTTACCTGATATTGCTGCAGTATCTTTTCTTATGTACATATGTGCCTAAATATAGGTGTGTATGGGTGTATATATGTAAATGTGTGTGTGTGTACGTTATATGTATGTATGTGTGTATATGTATCCATGTACATACTGTATATAGTTTTGTATTTCAGTTTATAGTATAGTTTAGTTATAACTATAATATTTTTTTTATAACATCCTAGGCAACGCACATTACATCGTGCTCTGAATGTACTGACACGGATAGTTAAGTGAAAGAGTAGCGTAGGCTAAACTTCGCTATTTTTGTCCCTCACCTGTACAACAAATAATTATTATTATTTGAAATACAATTTTCAAGTAACTTACTTGAAGTACCGACAACTCTGCACCAATGCCAGGTCCAAGTTGACCTTATACGACAATACTTTACAATAGATGTCACGCCAATATTCCTCTGTCAGGCCGACAATGTTGCCCTTTTCATCCACCGCGTGTGTCGCGATCGATTAAGTTTCCTCCACTATGTAGTTCGCTCCTGGCGAATTCTTCGATATTTCAAAATCTGAAAGGATCTGTATCAGTGGCTTAGAAGAACGGCCAAATGAAAAAAAGTTTCACTCAATGAGCCAGGAGATGATTATTTTTTTCCTAAAAATTTGGCGGCAATCATTTTTTGGAGTAATCGTTAGATTGCTGCTTACTACTAATCAGACTAAACAAGGCTGGAGCATTTGCCGCCATTTCAATAGACGCGTTTGATCAGAAACCTTTTGCAGAGAACTAAGTTCTTTATTATTTTTCTTCCATAAAAATTTGTAATGTTGTCAACAGGTTTCGAGAAATTTAAGGGTAAAGGTACATGTAATGATATTTTCGCTTATAGTGGCTAAACTAACAAGCTAAGCATATAAAGACTACTATCCTCTGTTGTAGAAAATGAAACTTTCTACAAAAGGATCACATTCAACTTCACGGCTTATTTTTCGTAATCTGTTGAGTATATGACAATTCTTTATGAAAGCAAAATGATGAAGAATTTAATTTTCCTCAGAATTGTTTCTACTACTTTCTCACATAGGATCGATGATTTTCGAGATTCTTAATCAAACGCATTTATCAAGATGGTGGCAAATGCAGACCTATAATTAGGAAACAATAATCCAACGATGCCACCAAAAAAATGTACTGTCGCCAAAATTCTATGATTAGCCAGTACTCACTTAATACCAACGCTGAGCAATTCTGAACATTTCAGTTGTTAGTCAAAAGTGGACATGCATGGACACAAAATGGAGGTGTCACGACACATGATAGTAATCACATATAAGATGTTTTTCTTTCACTTCAGTTACTGTCTAAAGTGTTCACTGGTGTTGATGAACCAATAAGCAAGATCTTTTGAATTTTTGTTCGTCATCGAGTGTCTCGGACTATCCTCGTCCTATGTAAACTGTAACCTTCCGCTCCCAGTCCCTTGAAAATATTTGTTTTACTCAAGGCAAGAATACAACACAAAGCTACCCTTACTGGAGGTAAATGTTGTATAAATTTAAGGACATTACTTGATTTGCATGATCATGCCCAAAGAAAGCTGCACATACGAACCGAAGTGGTGATACTGTCTCCTATCGCGATACTACCGACGCCTAGTAACAGCAGGAAACTACAGGTTCACGACATCTCGAATTGACGCTTCGACGAAATGCACCACTGTCGCCCATCATATAAATGTCTCGTTACTCAGGGAAGTACTAAATACTAACCATAGTACCAGCGTTGACGTATAAACTAACAATTATACCTCCTATTAGGGTTGCGTGCCATTGGAACAATTATACAAGCGGAATGGGCACAACTAATAGGAAATTTCAATCACTTAAGAGGTTGTATAAGGGCTGCAAGTAACAGTTATACAACAAACGTGCAAACTCTGTTGCAGCTGCCGAAGAAACGTTTATGTCAGTGCTAGGTACAATTTTTGTTGACTATACAACCATTCTGTTACATGATTCTGCTTCATTGCAACCACACTATTTTTTACGTATTGTATAGACAATCTAAAAAAATAATTTCAGTCTAAAACATTACATTCATCTTGTTTACTGTCATATCGGTCATTGTAAATTTTATACACAGGCATGACAAGCTTCTAGAGTATGATACAGGACTACTGAATGACTTGCGCAGCAAATTTTATTGTCATTATCATACAAAGTAGTGACACAGTTATCAAAAAGATTTCTAGATTTCGTAGATGAAAATCTAAACTCATCTGCGTTCCTCCACAAAGCCTAGATATAGTCCCGATTACCAATGTTTGGCATTTTTTATCTTCACGGTCACAATGAAATTTCAAATGGCGGGATATATTTTTATCTAAGTAGCGGTTATATACAGGGTGGCCCATCCATGCGTGGACGGAATATTACTCATAAACAAATACACTTTGGGAAAATCCATTCATTGCATGTTATACATGACATTTGAGGGCACATTTCTAAAATATTGGCAATTATACAGGATGTCCCAATTTTGACCTACATATCAAAGTTGTGATTTTTTAAATGGAATGCCTCAAATTTTATTGCACATTCGGATAAACCAATTCAATAGAAGAAGATTGATATGACATACTATGGGGTTTTGGTAGTTAGCTACTGAGATGTAAGGTGTTTTGTCCAGAAAAACCGTCCACGTCGGCAACCCCTCAATCCGCCATTTTGAAATTTGGAGTGCTGAATTTTGTATCAAAAAAAACTTACACACCTCAGTTTTTATCTTATTTGATACTTTTTAGATTTTTTATTTTTGCTCATACAGGGTGGTCAAGAACGCGAATTGTACTTTTTCTCAAAAATTTCAAATGCATCACCCTGTATATTTGTGCAAGTTTAGATTTAATTTTTTATAAGCTTTTATCTGGTATGAGGTGTGATTCAGATAAAATTACTAGATTTTGAGTTATTAAGCTTTTAATAGAATAACACACCAACTTTAAGAAAAAACTCACATCATCCATGGAAACAAAAGACAAACAGTGGGCTAGTTCCATATTGCCGCTAAGAGTACAGATTTGACGTAATAGCTAATAACAGTCAGAACAGTATAACTCACCTTCAAGCGTAACGGAGAAAAAAACTATAACAACAACATAAACAAACAACTCTCACTACTCAAGACCTAATCTACAAAAACTGCTCAAAAAGAACTCAACCATGTTGAATACACAGCCGTAGTCATAGAATGAAGTCTCAAATAGTTACGCACACGATTATGATAATGCGCAGGTGCGCCGTCATATCGGAAGTACATATGCATCCGAGTTTACAAGTTGACATCCACCAAAAGCAAAGGCAAATGCTGGATCAAAAAATTCAAGTATTCTGTACTTGTTGATCTCGAAAAAGGAAGGCCAGGCAACTTGTCTGCCAATAACTCCTCCCCAAACATTCAAGCTCCATTTATTTTGGAAATCTATTTGCCTAACCCAGTAAGTGTTTTACCTCGCATAATAGTGCATGTTATGACTGTTAACAACACCTAGGCTGTTAAAACTTGACTCATTGCTAAAAAGAACCTCACCCAGGAAAGTATTTAGCATTATTCTACTAAACTCCATTTGAGCTGCGAAATCCTGAGGGCGAAGGCGTTGATCCAAGCATAGGTGATATGGATAGTACATATGGTTGTGAATAATCCTTTGGACAAAAGTTCCTCATAGATCAGTTTCTGCTCCAATTTGCCATGCACTTAAATGGGGATTTTTCTGCAACTTTAATAGAACCTCCAAATGATTTTTTGCTATATTCCACTGCTCTTGTTGATTCAAAATGTTCTCGTAGTGCGGAAAATGTTTCCGGTCTTGGATGTCGCATATTAGGCTACCGTTGCTTATAAATGCGAGATGCTAGGAAACTATTTCTTTGAGCTTCGCCCAAAACGAATACCATATTCACCATTTCTTCTTTAGAAAAATTCATTTTCAAACACGTTTTTATTATAATGCTCACAAAGCTAATTTTGACAAAGTGTAACTAATCAACAATTTCCAAGGATGATGCGATATTTTAGGGAATTAAGCCGTTCCATAAAAGACGTGGTAATAACCAAAAAAATAGCCGTAAAAACCCTTATGTGCACAAATATAGAGGGTGATGCATTTGAAATTTTCGAGAAAAACTACAATTTGCGTTTTTCACTACCCTGTATGAGCAAAAAGGAAAATTCAAAAAATTAGCCTATAAGATAAAAGCTGAGGAGCGTACGTTTTTTTATGCAAAATTGAACACTCTAAGTTTCAAAATGGCGGACTGAGGGGTTGCCAAAGTGGGGTTTTTCTAGAAAAAATACCTTATATCTCAGTAGCTAATTACCAAAACGCCATAGTATGCTATATCAATTATATCTTCTTTTGAATTGTTTTATCCAAATATGCGCTAAAATTTGAGGCATTCCATTTGAAAAATCACAACTTTGATATGTACGTCGTAATTGGGACACCCTGTATAATGGCCGATATTTTAGAAATGTGCCCTCAAATGTCATGTATAACATCCCATAAACAGATTTTCCCAAAATGTATTTGTTTATGAGTAATATTCCGTCCACACATGGATGGGCCACCCTGTAAATGACTCATCGTAATAAGGTGACAGCAGTGCGATGGGATGAATTTATACATTATATCCTTATGTTAAGTAACAAATGTATGCCAAGCACAGCAATGTTGTACAGAGTGGCCGATATGTAACTGACTGGTTTGTATCTTGAATATTAGTGAAATGAAAAAAAATCCTCAAATTTTTTTTATCTTAATATTTTATTGAAACTTAGGAATTATGTATGAAAAATAATATCAGACAAATGTCTGCCTCTAGAAGCGGCGCAAGCCTGAGTCCTCTTGAGTACATTTTCCATCACTTTTTGGTAGGTTTCGGGAGGAAGGTTTCGTCTGACTTCCGTAATATTGTTCTTCAGCTGCTCTACAGTATTTGGTTTGTTGGCATAAGCCCTATTTTTCAAAAGTCCGCATAAAAAAGGTCAGGAGCCGTTAAATGAGGTGACGCTGGTGGCCAGTTGACATCACCAAATCGAGACATTGAACGCCCTGTAAATATTGTTCGCAAAAGATTCATTGTTTCCTCAGCTGTGTGACAAGTTGTTCCATCCTGCGGGAACCACATGGTGTACAGGTTGAATTGTTTTGAGGAACCAGAAAGTTTTGCACCATATCACGGTAGCGCTCGCCAGTGACAGTAATAGAATTACCTGCAGCATCTTCAAAGAAGTAAGGTCCAATGACTCCTCCATACCAAACACCGCACCAAACTGTGACTCGACGAGGATGTAGTGGTCGTTGATGGATGACACGAGGGTTCTCTAATGCCCAGATATGACAATTCTACTTATTAATCAATCCATTCATATCGAAGTGGGCCTCATCGCTCATTATCAGTTGTCGGTAAAAATCGTTATTTTGGGTATTAAGCTGCAACTGGTCACTAAGCTGTAGTGTCTTGAGTTAACTGAACTTTGTATGTCCGCAAAAGCAAGTCTTTTTTAACATAATGCATAATGACGTGCGATGAATACCCAGTTCTTGATAACGATGTCTGGTAGACGTCTCAGGGCGCTCCACTACACTTTCACTACATGAACTCTCTCGACATTTTCCCGAGTACGAATAGTTCGAACAAGGCGCCACCTAGGCTAGTCTTTAACTTCACCTGTTTGTTCAAATTTCTGCACCAACTGACGAATGATGTTGACACTGGTCACATTATTTCGACCGAAATCTTGTCGTAGCTTTCGAACCGTTGCAACAATCGACTCATTATTTACGTTTTAAAAAGACAGACGGGTTGTGGGATCTTATAGCGCTTCATGGTGAATTGGACACATGTGCTTTAAACAACTACCACGGTGCGACCTACTGACATGCGTGTATCAAAAATGGCCCCGTAATTTAAAATCAGTCAGTTATAGATTGGCCACCCTGTACTTTAAGCTTTGAGTTGTTGTTGCAGATGTATATATAGTCTTTAACAGTTACTAAACGACAGGTGTATAAATGCTTCCCTTGGTAGCAGCTTTTGGCTAAAGCAGTAATTTTGCACTGTCCGGTTTCTTGTATAAATTTTATCGTGGATCCCACAACACTACTATTCTGGTTACCAGGCTGAAACGAAGGTTAAAATGTACGTCGTCACGTCAGTTTAGAGCAAATATGTATCAGGAAGCAACACTGCAACCCACCAAATAATCAGGCAGCATTTTGGAGTCAAGGCAACAACAAAAGGGAGCTTTTACGACTGTTTTACCAAACACTCACGGCACCACCCTTAGTTGAGATATACCAGGAGAACCTGCGAAATGAGAAAAGAAACGACTCCAAAACTTGATACGTGACTGATGATGCAGTTATCAAAGCAAGTACCGGCTACTGCGCATGCTCAGTGTATCTGGAGTTGTAGCACATATCAGATAACAATTAGCTATGAAACTCTCCTGTAACTGTCAAAAACGGCCTCCATTTAGGTAGAGAAAGTCGAATGTAAATTCTCTTAGCCATGACCGTACATAAGCAAAATCCAGGGGGGGAGGCATATTTGGTCTACAGGATGTGCAGGATCAAAAATGCTGAGAACTAGCCAACCCGTTGGTGACAATTGAAGACGAGGGGGGTGCATATGGGATGTTCCACATCACACCCAAGGATTGGGTATCTTATTAACAATTTAAGAATATTTCACTTTGAAGCAGAATCTAGGGGGGCTGCGCCCCTTTGCCCCCCCCCCCCCCAACGGGTACCCATGATCCTAGCACAACGATGAAAGAGGTTTTAGTGTTCAGCAGCAGCCGGTGTTACCACGTATGCCAGCGGCAATCTTAAAATGATAATATTTCGTAATGATCTAGTGTAGTTTGCGTGAATCAACAGTAAAAAGGAGTATGTTGGTCCAAAAAGAAGCGACGGAGGATTATCTATTTATGAAAAAGCTTTAAAATGAATTTGTAATGGCTGAAGTACTTACAACGAACGGACAAATATTTACTTTTGTATAATCAATACAGTGCATCTTCAACGTGAGCAGTGCGAAAAACATTAGATAAATACAACGTTCACTCAATCATCACAAGAATTTTAATATCTTTGTCGCGGAAAAAACGAGAGCACATGAACATTTAAATGAGAGATTAAAGAAACATTGTTCATTAGTGAAACTAAGCCATTTTGCATGTTTATTCTTCGTTCATTCTAAACGCATTTATGTAAATAATGTATATGTTGTCATAAATTATTATGAATCACCTTGCGGAGAGCGGCATATTTTCCAAGTAAGTGGCGTATATTTGCCTACAATTTCTATGAGTAGCTTCTGGGTATGTGTATATATCGTAGATGCATCCTAGCTGAGAAGTCGACAGAAGTATCATGTTTGATTGCAGTAGTTCAACAGTGTTTGTATTGGAAATGGAATAAATTGAGAAATTGAGTGGAAATATGAATTTATTTTAATAGTTTCTCATAAATAGTTATCAATACTTCGTCGCTTCTTTTCTTCTTTTTGAACAAACATATTCCGTTTTATTATTGGTTCATACAATCTACACCAGATCATATCGGAATAGTATAACTTTTTGGATTGCAATTAATATCTGCAGCCCCTGGCAGGATACGTGGCAACACCAGCTGCTGCTGAGCACTAAAACCTCTTTCATCGTTGTACTGGAGAAATTTATATTCAGCTTTCTCCGCCGTTTTTGATGGTAATACGACAGTTTCATAGCTGATTGTTATCTAAGCTGTGGTTATAATAAGAGATTCAGGCGCTTGAATCTGCAGACATGGCCAGACAATCCTGCTGTAGTCTGTTCTGCTGTCTCGTATTTATGATTCATAAAAACAAAGTTTTGTCAAAAATATAAATACCTGCAGATTCAAGCGGCCGGATCTTAGACTACAAGGAAGCGTTCAAATTGCGGATATATCAAAGCGCAGCGTTGCCAGATGTGTCGCACAGAATTTCGCCAGAACAAAAGATCCTACAAATCATAGTTAATTAATAATTGGTTCAATAAGCGGGAGACGCTTTGTATCCCCAACAAATTTCCCCAAGTAAAAATCGCAATTTTGTGGAAAAATCAACCCACATGGCAACCCTGTCAAAGCACTACCTGTATTCCAGGCGTCAAGTTTCGGGGTCGTTCTTGCAGCACGAATAGCAATGACGAAGTTTATTCTGGTATATAGGCTCCATGGTTGAATAAGCTAAGCACTATTTGGTCCTCGTTTAACGGGATATCCCACTATATGAGGCTACGATTTAAGTGATTTACGAGCTATCTAGCATCGCTTCCAAGAGAACACTTCAAGTATCGATCGTCTAAAGTTTGTCTACGTATCAATGGGCAAATTTAATTAAAGTTCAGCTGGAATCCATGCATAATAATGACCTAAGCGCGTGTAAATTATTTAAAAAATTGATTGAGTCTGCCACCATAGGGGACGCGGCATATTAATTATGAAGCAAGGGATGCTAGGATCTAGTTTACCAGTTTATACGAGTATCTGTGTTATTAGGGTGGCATTGTGAGCGGTATAATCCTAGGACAATGTTTCTAGCGTATACATAATATAGTCCGAGACCGAGTAACGTTCAATAAAGAGGAATGTTGAACATATGTGCTTTGATTCTGCCAGACGTGGATGATTAACAACACAATATTCTCATATAAATATGGCGACAAGTTAGCTCTTACGACTTCGTTGAAGGTTCCAAAGAAATGGGATGAGTCAACTCGTTTCAAAAGGCGGAATCGTATTGTGTCCAGGTAGTTTCACTTAGGTACGATGACTCTTCGAGCTCTACATATCAAACTATATAAAACATGGGTGACTCATTATGTGTCACAGGTGCAGAATGATATCGCAGCTTCTTAATAATCGAAGGTACTTCACTGATACCACATGCAAAATATTACAGTCATTTACCGCATACACTCCATCCTACAATATTCAACCACCCTCTATGTCTGAAAATGAATGAACTTTCAAAATCTACGACTATCTAAGCTCGCTCTTGAACTCGCGATAAAGTTGAACTTCAGTTCACAAGCCTTCTGCTGCCTAAAGATATCTGCATCACACACAGCCGTATTTCCTATTTATCGGTTTGTCAGTTTGTGCCTGTTGTATATCTATGCGTGATAAGTCAATCTACTTGACAAAATATTTAGGAAACCATCATTTACTGAGTAACATAGGGTTAGGCAAAACAGGTAGGTACATTTAAGTATTAGAAAATCAGAAAAAGTTGTGTAAATATGAAAACAGTTAATTCATCATTTAAAAGCATCGCAGAAAGTTGAAGTGGTACATACCCTTAATATCGAAATATCACTAAAACTTACAATAAGTACTCCCGTGAACGGTGGAGTGATGTGTCGGTGTCGACACCGCCGCAGTTAACCAGTACACCAATTGGAGTTAATCACCTATTGCGCTTGCCACAGTCAGCAGTGGCCTACACGGCGATGCAGCATCGCGCCGTGCAAGTAACGTCAACCTTTAGAGTTATTTCGAGTTATGAGCATATCGGACTTTCATCGTTTGATTTTCCCATTGTTACCGGGATCTTTTTATGATTGAACGTCTTTGACTGATACTAAACACGTAACGTTCACAATTCCTACCTCGTACAAACTCCAATCCCCAATTGTTAACCCGTTCAGTTTATTTTCGAGCCCTTGAAACGACGAAAAGCGAAGTTTGAGCGATTTTTGTTTTTTCTTCGCCTCCCACTCCGCCCCACTGGACCGACTTTAGAAAACTGCAATGCCTTTTTAAGTTATAGACGATCAAGTGTTACCTGACAGACTGACGCAAATTAATGACATGGTTTCTCGTGATGTACGTGTATTATATAACATCCAAGAAACATTATTTCTTTTTCGAAATGTTTCGCGATTAGAAAATGTTCTCGCTCAGCGGCGTGGAAAGTAAAGGCAAAATTGCCGCATTAACCTTTCATGAATTGTTAACCAGAACTTGAAAAACAAATTCATATGCAACTGATAGTTAACTTCCAAGTCATAGTTACCTACTTTGAAAGTTAACTAGTCTCTCTCTCTCTCTCTCTCTACTACTACTACTACTACTACGGTCTTGTGGAGCCCAGATTCAGATATGATATTTTTTTGGGGTTGCTCTGCTACGGCACATGTTTTTATTGTTGAAAAGCGAATTGTTAGATCACGCGGGTAACACCTACAGTTGTGAAGAAATTTAAAAAACAAAGTATAAAATGCTCGCGGTACTTGCTCTGGCGATTCGCGAGTTCGCGTTATACGAATTCCGGAAAAAGACCAAATTTACTCAAAGACGTACACACAGGTGCTAGGAGGTATAGTTATAATATACACGCTAACTTTTCTATATTTACAGTAAGAAATAAATCGTCAAACATACTTGATCTCAACATCTTTAACATCCTTCCAAACGATACAAGGAATAACAATTCAAAATCACTGCATGCATAGTTTGAAAGGTCTGTTAATAGCAGCTCTATTAACGATTCTAATACAAATTGCTTGTCCAAATAAAATAAATTATTATTATTATTATTATTATTATTATCATTTGTCACAGATAATACGAGACACAAAAGTTATATCTTATCTTTGTAAACAACCCCATATTATAAATTTTTGTTTGTGCCCTTTAGGCGTCAGTTTACATCAGCTATTACTTCAGGTTACATCTATTAGTCAGTGGCTTGTAAGCTCACATAGTCTTAGGTTTGGTAACAAAACCGTTGTTACCTGAAACGATACTTGTACTTTAAGTAAATAAAGTGTATCAAATCGCCTGTAAAACGTTTTTTAAAAGTGAGCTTGCAAGCGATTGACTAATAGATGTAACCTAAAGTAAAGCTGATGTAAACTGATGCCTAAAGGGCACAAAGAAGAATTTATAATATGGGGTTGTTTATAAAGTTGAGCACACAAATTAGGGAGATATACGAGGGGGTCTCGCTATATAGCTCAACCGTCGAAGATCTAAAAAGGCCACAAAACGCGTGAGCTCAGATGCAGAAGTAACATTGCCAGATTAACAGTGACTGGTTAGTTAACCAAAAATTGAAAAAAGAATTTATGGACAAGTAACAGTTAACCTACAAGTAATAGTTACCAAAGTAGGTAGTGAACCAACGATTCAACAGCTGTTTCCAAGCCTTATATGCAAGCTATGTAAATTTTATAAATATCAAGGATTAAACATACAGTTAAAGCTTCCAGTCAAGCTAGTTCCAGTATCAAACATAAACAAAGAAAAATCTGAAATTACAAGAAACGAAGTAACAAGACGGCGGGTTTTGATGTAAATCACGTTTGAACCATTTATATAGGCGAATATAATAATGCAATAATTAGCAGATCATTAATCATTATGAAAATAATGGTGGTAGGCTGTAGGCAAGCTAACGAGCCATTTTTCATCCTTGTTGATGAAAGTACATAAACGACAATCAATAACTGCACGTCAACAATAAAGGTGGAAGAATGGGGAAGCGTTTTTGTTTATTCTGCTTTTATTTCAAAGAATTCCATGCAAAATAATCCACAAGAATTAAAGAAAAACAACTTACTTAAGAAAGATGCTCTTCTATTTTAACTGATCATCGGCTGACAGTGAAATGTAGGCGTGGCTTCTACAGTTAAATGTGTGCGTCCAGGGAACCCTGAGGTGCGAATGTGTTGCTGTAATCATTTGTCAGATCAAACAGAATTATCAGTTTGAAATTTAGATTATCCTAACCTTGACTCGACTAAATGACTGTAACACATGTTTCTGTCCGACATCTGTTCTGAATCAGAGATCGGCGTCAGATTGAAGTCTCTAAAAGCTTTATATGCTTGCATTGTCCAAAGCCGCGTACAGACCGATATTCCATCGCAAGCCACGGCACATGTGGTTACAGATTTGGAAGTATACGAATCGGTGTGTACGGCGCCAGCCAATATAAGCCAACAGTTTCCAAGGTCGGCGTTGGCGTTAGATTGCGTTCGATCCATCAAAGAGAGGTTTGATTTGGTCTGCACAGGATTTGCTGCGCTTCTAGCATTTAGTCGTTTGTCTGCATTCGATGAGGGAAGACTCATTGCTCGACATGCGCACCGAACTTATCCCAACGCGGTCCAACTAAATTTAGGTGTAAAGGAGCGCTATCCAATACATTCCTACAACAAACGCCAACGTCACACATGCGCTTGCATTCGTTTGCTCGGCTGTGGAGTTTCGGTCTGTACGCGGCTTTAGACTGTGAAAATACAGAAAAAAAAATGTGCATCACCAAGCATCAAAAGAGAGAACTAGAAATTATAGATAGTATGTCATTCGTGAAAATGACAAAAACGCACATACACAATTATAGCACAATAAACATTTGCTGTAATGTTTTCTTAAAAATAATGAATACTGTAATGCGATTTCTTTCATTAAAAGTTTCGTTACGCAATTTTTTACTTATTTTTTGTAATCTCTATCAAGTGCTGCGGTAATATATTGAACAGCTTTATAGACATGTTTATACGGCTTCTGTGAGTCAAGCTTAGCCCATGTGGAAGTAGTACAAGTAAGTTGTTCTTATGTCTTGTATCATGTCCATGATTTAACAAAGTTGTAGGGAATTTGTGTAAATTTATACTTGCAACGTTTTATTTATTTATGTTTTGTAAGCGGTAGTAGAATGTGTTTGTATCTCTATTACGCTTTAAGATACGAATCCACCAATCCACATCGTAAGCATTAAACTAATCGCACCAAACGGATTTACTTACGACAGCACGTCGTCGGATTTCCGACGTCATTTGCAATGCCGTTGTTCCAACCTGATTTTTTAGAGAATTCTGAGTTCTGTTTTTGCGGAAAATTAGATGCGGTCCTGTAGACTACTACGTTTACTTTCGCTTCTGAAAAACCAAGGGAGGAGGGATCAAAATCTAGAGCTGTATTTTAGTAGTGGAGTTGTATACCTACATTGATTTAAAACTCCAAAATTAGTCAATATTGACACGTAGGGTAAATTGGGTTCCTTAAGATTTCTCATTATTCTTGAGGATTCTGTTTAGATACGCTGTTTCCATTTTGAGCTCTGTCAATATCGGAAAGAACTAATAAATACAGATACTGAGCCAGTATATTGGTGAGTATAATTTCTCCCACGATCAACAAAAGGCACCCTGACATAAAACAATATTGACAAATTTGCTTGAAATATACCCTTCCTTATTAGAATACTTACATTCCGATCAACAACACATGCAAAAATTAAAAACTCCCTAAGGATCCTACACATTGCGAAGATGTGGTTGTGACTACTAAGAAACTTGAACTTGAAACACATCCAGGAAAATATGTATTGCTTCGTCGTGAACTCATATACACTACGTTTGTTACAACAATAAAGTACACCCCTGTTACTTGTGAGTATTGTTCAACGTTGTCTACGATAGATTCACAGACACATGTATGTGCTCGATATAGGCAAGCACCGATATAGGCTTCAGAATTCAGTAAGAATGCAACAGATTGCTAAATTAGCACACGTAGTTCGTCAATTGTGTCCACCTCAGATTTATACACTAAACTTTGTAACACTTCAGTACAAATTCAGTGCCGTTTGGAATGGCGGACTGGCGGGCGAGCTTTCAAACTTCTTTCTATACTGAAGCAACCGCCGAGTTCAAATACTGCTATGAGGAGTTTGTTAAACCTATTCTTTGAACTGCTTCAGGTCCACCATTTTGAAAGACGATGGTTTCATATTCTACGAGCCCCTTCCCACTTCAGTTGGCCCAACCATTAAATCTTAGTTTTTTTCTTATTAAACACAAATAATAAAAATGTAGCAGGGTGTTATAGGTTTAAAATATTAACAATGAATATTCTGATAATATATAGTAGAAAACACCAACTTTATCACTCCCTAATCCCAATCCCAAATAACACATGTTGCAATTACACCATATCAACCTATTTTCATTTCAATGCAAAATAAGTCTATAACGCATAGGTGGCTGTGAAAAATAAAAGCCATGAGAATTTTTTTTATTAATCACAGCTGTCAGAATACGTTTAAAATAGTTTTGGGTAGTTAAGGTTTTCGAAATGGGTAGAGGAAAGGTTATTAGTGAGAAAATTCGGTTACTGATAATTAAATTTTCTAATTCTGGGAAATCAAACTCAGAAATTGCAACTTATCGCGGTACTGTGTGAGAAATACTGTTAGAAGATATAACGTAACTGGTTCAGTTAATATTAAGCCACGATATATGAAAAAAAGGTAATATCGCAAATGCCGACCTAAGAGCATCAAGAAGAATAATCGTGAAAAACAGGCGTGCCAATTATTTACAATTAAGTGCTCTGTGGAGTGATGCTGTTAGAAGGAGAATTTCGAGGTCCACAACTCATAGAGAGGCCCACAAACTGGGATTTAGCACTTGCAAGGTAAGTTTTCTGATAAAAAAAGTAAAGTAAAAACCCTAAAGTTGCACAACTTGTTTATATGCCAAAGAAAAGCCACTATTAACTCCACTGCAAAAGAAAAATCGGCTTAGATGGGCTAAATAACATAGACAATAGACGCCTCAACAATGGTATGCAATACATTGGAGTGATGAGGCCCGATTCGAAGCTTGTGTTGGTGACAGTCTGAAGAGAAACGTGAAATTTCCAGCATCCATTATGGTCTGGGACAGTATGTCATCAAAAGGAGTAGGAAAACTGAATTTTTTTGATGGAAATGTGGATACAAACAAATATTTGGCAATTTTAGAATAATCGGTTTTATCAGTGATGGAAGAATGTTTATCACCCGGCCAAGGTTTTGTGTTTCAGAAAGATGGTGCAGCGTGCCATACCTCAAAAGAGGCTATAAAATGGATGGAAGAAAATAGTGTACCACTTTTGATATGGGTTTCTAGCAGCCCAGATCTGTCACCCATTGAAACCTTGTGACAGTAGATGAAAAAGGTTCTACGACAACATCGTGCACGTACAATCACCGAACTGAGACAAAAGTTTCAAGAAATATGGGATTGTTTCACACCAAATTTTTGCCAAAACTTGGTTAACACTACGCCCCAAAGAATTTCAGCCGTAATAAAAAATAAAGGTGATGTTACCCAATGGTAATCTTTCAATTGTTGCTTTGTTAACTTCGCGCATTTATTCGCACATTGTTTATTTGTTCAGATGCTCTATTCGTTATAGGTCTTAGGCCCGTATCGTCAGTCGTCCCTACAATTGTAGGGCTGGTTTATGGCTTTCTTGATTTCGATAATATTACGTCTTCTTCGTTAACGCACATGTATGTCCTCCTTTTGATTTCCGACATCTGACAGTTCTGGCTTGAGGTTGTCTTGACGTTCAAGTCACATGACAGCAGAACCATAATTTATAATTTTCTTGCAAATAGTTATCGATCACTCAAAAACACCTCGCTACGTTGAACAAATTCCACAACCTGTGGTATCTTCAAGAAATTGTTGAGTTAGGAAAATTAATGCAAATGGATCTACAGGGACTTTGAAGTTGAGTCATTAATTTTCAGATAATGATTGTAGAAGGAAGATAAACCAAAATATGTGTGTAAAAATAAAAAAAAATTTAAAAAAATATGTTTACCTGGTTTTATAAAGTATCCTCCCGACAAGTATTTTAGTGCGGACCTGTATTTGATCGTGAGGTCCCCTGTCAGGTCTTAAGTCACCTGATTCACGAGCCCGTTGTACTACATTAACAAAGACACGAGGGGTTGGTTGCACTCGATTGGGAAACCGATCCGCATAAACATGTGCCATTTTTTATTTCGTTTGAGCCACGCAACACACTATTCACTGACACTGACTGTATATAAATGAATAAAATAATTGTAAAAACATCGTTCCAAATTCTTTCGCTTTTTTGTTTCCGACGCGATGAACCGATACGGCGGATTATATCCGTTGTCGCCAAACACGAGCACATAATATTATTATTGACAGGGCGGTACTCAAACTTCCAAAGGGCTATAACTTTGTTACTTTAATTTTACCAGAAAAATGGTAAAGGACAAAAACATTTCTTTTGATCAGATCTACTCACTATTAAAATAAATGACTCAACTTCGAAGTCACCCTGTATTATACTATAATATATTTGTGTGTATGAAAGTCCAGAAGCTTATAGCCAAGCTTGATGGAGGTTGGTAAGTTACAAAACGAATCATTGCATATCCATATTATATACTTATCGCATTATTTCCAGGTGTGATTCATTATCACAGACTTTACGAGAAGTTGGTTCCTCAGTAAAGTGCTATGTTTACTTTGGAAGGGTAAGGAGGTGAATGATCTTTCTAAGAAGGAATTTATGCATCCAGGCATAATTGAAGGCAAAACGATAATTTGATTTATGTGACCGATATGTGTTACACTGCAATTTGTTAATTAAAGCCTGGCATAAACCTGTATGATCATAGTCATAATGATAAAAATAAACACTTATGAACTTGAAGACAAGCTGTGCTGAGAACGTATGTATAATGTGTAAAGGTTGTAAAATTGAGTCCATGGTAAATTGACAATCATGATTTCAGGATATTAAAAAGAGCATGGGCATGTAGGAGCACTAATTATGAGACATTACAAGGTGTAAATGGGAAAATTGAGTTGCAGCATGAAGTTAAATTCTTCATTACTTTATACCATCATGGCAGAAAATTCCACTACTAATTACAAGAAAACTGGAAATCAATTCCCTGCTTAAGGAATGTCAAACACTGAATAGGACTGATATTTCAGGTGCTCGCCTTGTTTTACAATATTAGCCTTGTGGGCATATATATATATATATATATATATATATATATATATATATTGATATAAGCAGAAAGTTTTTTTTTAAATGGAAAGCTGTCATGAAAATGTATCATATCAAAACTTCAAACTGTCAATTTCAAATATTTGAATGTTCTGTGTCAGCTGCTGACCATGATAAACAATACAACAATGTGATTGGAAATAAGAAAACTGATGCAGTGCGCCTCAGGGCAAAAACAAAGCGTAGAATCGATTCAAACACAGAACAGTTGAATATTTAGAATCGACAGCTTAACCAAGGCCAACCTATATTGTGATCAAGGTGTAGACATTGGTAAAAATAATGTGAGGGATTGATATATTGCAAAAAAGTTTATCCTGATATTGCCAACAGAAGTAAACTAAGAACGATAGAGATCTGAATGATCTTCATAAGAAGGAATTTACACATTCAGGCACATGGAAGCATCCTAGCACCGCTGAAAAAGAGAATCCTGTAGTAACCACACCATTTTGAAACACATGAGTTTGCCTTTTGTGTTCAAGATTGTTACAGTAGAATTTGTTAGTTTAAGGAATGCATAAGCCTGTATGTATAATCATAAGAGTTTTAAAGTTATGGAGCTCAAGATGAACTTTGTTATGCTTAGGCAATTGGTTCTCGAATGGTTAATGTTGCATGTTGGATAGTTGAAATGTCTTACGGAACTCGATAAAGTGCATTCTCGAATATTGTAATCGACATTTTTATTCAACGATTTTCACAAAGCTAAGGCCATGTGTTTGAGATTTCTTAACCATTCAACTGAATGGCATATATGATAAAGTTGGAGTATTGCTAGAAAATCATTACCTTTTTCTTCGTTATTGACCACCTTTGGCCAACAATTGGAAGCACAGTAGCAAATGATAATGACAAAAATAAAATTCCAGTGGTGTAACTAAAGACATACTTCAACACTATGGTTGTATCGGTGCTGAGGAGTAAAATGTAAGAAATCACCCATTTAATGGTATTTTTTCAGATCTACTTGCATTGCTCAAAGATACATCCCATCCTGAGAAGCCGAGATTACAAGATACTGTTGCAGGAAGGACAGAATAATTCTAGTGTAAGGCACGATAGTAGAGGAAATAGAAGAGTCGATATACAGGGTGACTTCGAAGTTGAGTCATTTATTTTAACAGTGAGTAGATCTGATCAAAAGAAATGTTTTTTTCCTTTACCATTTTTCTGGTAAAGTTAAAGTAACAAAGTTATAGCCCTTTGGAAGTTTGAGTACCGCCCTGTCTCAATAATAATATTATGTGCTCGTGTTTGGTTCATCGCATCGGAAACAAAAAAGCGAAAGAATTTAAAACGATGTTCTTACAATTATTTTAGTCAGTTGTATACAGTCAGTGTCAGTCGGTAACGCGTTTGAATAGTGGTGTCTGTTGCGTGGCTCAAACGAAATAAAAAATGGCACATGTTTATGCGGATCTGTTCCCAATCGAGTGCAACCAACCCCTCATGCCTTTGTTAATGTAGTACAACGGGCTCGTGAACCAGGTGACTTAAGACCACACAGGGGACTGCATGCCGGTGCTCCAAGACCTCACGATCAAATACAGGTCCGCACTGAAATACTTGTCGGGAGGATACTTTATAAAACAAGGTAAAAAAATTTTTTTCATTTTTTTTTATTTTTACACACATATTTTGGTTCATCTTCCTTCTACAATCATTATCTGAAAATTAATGACTCAACTTCAAAGTCACCCTGTATATTTAAATTGTTTGTCCACACAGTGTTTTGTTTGTAGAGCTTCTAATTTTGAAAGTAGCATACAATATTGTTAACATCATGATGAAACATTTGTTTTAAGAGAAAAGAAGAATGACAAATTGATGAAATCTGTATTTCCATATATGTATTTCTGAAAGAACCTATTATATTTCTAAATAAATATTGATTTTACCAATGATGCTTTTATTTACATTCCACAAATACTTGCCATCTGAATAGTATAATACATGAAATTGTTAATGAACTCATACGTAGTATGTCAAAACGTAAGTATCACCAATCTTAAAGTTACAACTAATTACAGGAATTATGAATATGTAGCCAAAAAACAATATATCAAAAATGAAAAACTACAACAGTGTATCACGATAAACTTTATTTATTTTTAATTTACTTACATAAAATATACAGGGTGTTTTCCAATTGAATGTCTATATTTAAGGGGGTAACTTTGAGTCCATTTTAAGAATATTTCATATGATGTATATCATAAATCTCTTGACCTTTGAGAAACACAGTGGTAAACTTTTCAAAAGTTAATAAAATTCTTTGTAAAGATCTGGAATACCACTTCAAATACTTTATCAAAGTTTGGCATAGATGTACATCAAGAATGCAACATTCTTTGAATTCCCACCAGTGGCGTTCGTACGAATTTCAGTTGCCTATTTTGGCAGACAATGATAGTAGGCAACTGATTTCTCTTAAAATAAAAATTGCTCTTAAAATCATCAGTGATTTCGGAGCAAATTTGATGAAATTAAAATACTGTTTCTTTGCATGATCCTAATATCGTTAGTATAACAATGTCACTATGTATAAATAAACAGTATTTTTGAAAAGAATTTTTTTTAGTCAGACCTATGATTTCTACCCAAAAAATATAAACTATTTCGCTGCATGGTGATATTGTCATATTAACAATATTCAGAGACAGTTTTTATGAAAACCCTACATCACACCTACTTTCCCTTTTTAAGTTAGGGTTCCAAATCAATTAAAAACTTTTAGTATTGAGATTTGAATTTCTGTTTTTCTGATTTAAATTCATGCTACAAATGTGTTTACTCCCTGTAATACTTCATATTTGGTAATCCTACATGGATATGGTATTTCAAGCATCCTGAAATAACAATGATACATATTTGTAGCTTGACACTTCACATAGAGTCCAGTAATGATTTGTGAACAGGCATCTTGACATCAACAATGCAGTTGCACTCGGGATATGTTTGTTATCCATGGAGGAACCAACTTCTTGTAAAGTCTGTTTGAATGAATTACACCTGAAAATAATGCAGTAAGTATATAATATGAATATCCCATGATTTGTTTGGTAACTTACCAACCTTCATCAAGAGAACAGCTTGGTTGTAAGCTTCTGGACTTTTACACAGGGAATTGATTCCCACAGTTTTCTTGTAATTAGTTGTGGAATTTTCTGCCATGGTGGTACAAAGTAATAAAGAATTTAACTTCATGCTGCAACTCCATTTTCTCATTTGCACTTTGTAATGTCACATAATTGGTGCTCCTACTTGCCCATGCTCTTTTTAATATCCTGAAATCATGATTGTCAATTTACGATGGACTCAATTTCAGAACCTTTACACATTATGCATACTTGCTTAGCACAGCTTGTCTTCAAGTTCGTAAGTGTTCATTCTTATCATTATGACTATGATCATACAGGTTTATGCCAGGTTTTAATTAACAAATTGCAGTGTAGCACATATCAGTCACATAAATCAAATTCACGTTTTGTTTCTGTAAGATTCCTTCAATTATGCCTGGATGCATGAATTCCTTCTTAGAAAGATCATTCACCTCCTTATCCTTCCAAAGTAAACATAGCATTTTACTGAGGAACCAACTTCTCATAAAGTCTGTGATAATGAATCACACCTGAAAATAATGCGATAAGTTTATAATATGGATATGCAATGATTTGTTTTGTAACTTACCAACCTCCATCAAGCTAGGTTGTAAGCTTCTGGACTTTCATACACACAAATATATTACAGTATAATATATCCATGTGCATTAATTTTCCTAACTCAGCAATTTCTTGAAGATACCACAGGTTGTGGAATTTGTTCAATGTAGCGAGGTATTTTTGAGTGACCGATAATTATTTGCAAGAAAATTATAAATTATGCTGTCATGTGACTTGAACGTCAAAACAACCTCAAGCCAGAACTGTCAGATGTCGGAAATCAAAAGGAGGACATACATGTGCGTTAACGAAGAAGACGTAATATTATCGAAATCAAGAAGGCCATAAACCAGCCCTACAATTGTAGGGCGCCTTTATGGCCTCCTTGATTGTCTTAGTTTTCTACTTCTCCCTGTCAGCGCTCTATTTTGAGGTTATCTCACAAACATCTATTTGCATCAAATTGTGCTTGCTTTTGAGTTATATCATGTTTTATCAGCCTGAAATTTCCTACAATTTTAAAAGAAAACATATCTTCACAATAGGAGAGCGCTGACGCTGACACGGGACAAATGTAATCTAGAAATTTTTGAAGGAGAGAAAGGAGTATGACAATCAAGGAGGCCATAAACCCCTACAATTGTAGGGACGACTGACGATACGGGCCTAAGTGATGTCAAATATGTATTTTTTATGACTAGAGTGTATCTAAAATGTTTTTTAGAAAATGAATTGTTTTAGAAGTAAATAGTTTCGTCATGTTTAGAAGTGGGCCAATGAAATGGGAAGGGGGTGGTAGAACTATAAAGCACTCAAAAGCACTTTTAAAATGAGATATCACATAATCATTCCATATAACAGAGTATACCAATATGGCTCCTAACTGCCATCTTGGATTCTCAACCGCCATTCTGCATAAACTTTATACTCCGGATTTCAACTTGCTAACTTAACTCGTCCAAAAATAAGCAGGGAAGGAACTTTTTTGAAAAGCTCTGAATGAATCTCCTTATGGCTTTTAAGCTGTATCAAAATATGTTCCACTCCACAGAAAGATGAAAAAGAAACGTTAAAAATCCCCCGCCAAAATGAACCTTCACTCAATCAATCACAGCACCCTGGAAAATGTGCACGCTATAGAGGATGAAGAGGCGAATCTGTATACTTGAGAGGTCGTTCACAGAAAATGATCAGCTTTATCTAAGGTCATTAGTTATATTGAACGACCACGAATGGGCGTGAGGCACTAATGATACTGCGCTGTGTCGTCATTTTTTACCTACCAACGGTTAACGTCAACTCTCCTATGTATAACATCAGAACTATATTGGCGTGGGCGACTGATCGCAGTGTAGAGCATAAAAGAGGATTTGGAAGATCATTTATGTAAATTGAGGTTTGGGTCAAATTGGTTAGTTTCCGTTTGTAACCCCTCGCCTGAAAATTATTGCTCCGTTCCCTATACGCTTTGACTAATTTCACACATATATTCAGTAACAAAAATAAACCTGAATACCCACTAAAAAGAATTTTGTTTTAACGGAATGTTGCACACAGTTAGACATAAGCAACAAGAAGTAGTGGTTAAGCTTTCAGGTGAAAATATTTGTGTTAGATTTGACTGATACTGTTAGTTATCTTAATCAATCAAAATTTATTTATCCTTTATACACTTAACATTTCAGAGATATATATCAAAAAATGCACAACACATAGCGGCACATTTTCCGTTTGATGCCCGCCTGATTCCACGTTTAAATCAGTTTCCATTGGGCTCTCCGAAAGAGAGCAATATTAATTTATTTGTGCCAAATGCCAGGTGGAGGGGGGTTCTAAGTCCGAAGAAATTCCACCTCTAATCCTTGTGGAAAGTTGCAAGACATTGTATTGTCCTTTGATACCTGACTGCTCAAAGGCTGAATGAACTGTTTCGTGGTTGGTTGTTTCTTTAGCTTCTCTTTCCTTTCTGACGCCTTTAATTATTATTTTAGTGCCAAGTTAGCACCAACATACCTCGGACCACTTATAATAAGACGGAAGTGTGGTTCTTGGTCGTACGGACTTTAAGACCAGCAGGGTAATTATGGCATGTTCAGGATTTGAAACCATATTGCGATCCATCTTCCACAGACATTACTGACGCCGAATAACCAACATTGTTATTTACTTACCTTACCTTAGTCTGTTCATCTACCTATAATACAGGGTGGCGCATCGAAAACGAAACAGACGCTAAGTTTTTTTTTTTGGAAAAACGCTCAGGCCCGTCGATTTTGTTTTTGAGGGGGACACAAGTTTGGCAAAAAATCACTTTAACACGTGCATCCCCTGGGCGGGGGTGACACCAACCCTAAGATCTTAAATGGAAATGGGGGTCGAGTGATACCTTATTTCAAAGGTCTTTTAATTCCCTTTATAATGTTGTAAAATACATGAGCTTCAGTTCAGTAGTTTTGAAGATTTATTGATTTAAAGCTTAAAGTAGACATTAATAGGTACATCAGATTAGTCTGTACTACTTTAAGAAGAAATTTGACCAAGAGAATTTACTTAATAAGTAAATGCTTTTCTTCACTACGGCCATGGTTTGTTTATCATTTTGTTGCTGAAAATAGCTATTGGAGTGTTTTTTTTGTGGCAAAAAAGTTATTTCTTGAAGAAAGATAAGGAAATATCTCGTACTTATTTTAAATAGCAATTTAGTAGATAGTTTGCGATTGATTTGACCAAACTTTGTTGCTAAAATAACTTGTAACGCTTTATTACATATATTAACCATGGTATATTCCACAGCAGAAAGAGTTGAAATTATCGAAGTATTTTTCGGAAATAATCAGTGGGCTAATAGAACAGCAGAAATATTTAATGAGCGACATGAGAACAGTAACGTGCATCGAAAATATGTTCTACAACTTGTAGCTAAATTTCGGGAAACTGGGTCAGTCGCCAATAAAAAATGCAACATTGGAAATCCCATAAGGAACGAAGCAATAGAAGTGGGGGTTTTAGGGCAAGTTTATGTAGATCCTACGTTAAGTCCCCGCAAATTGGAGACTGTGTGTGGTGTTAGTCGACGTACTGTCCAACGGATTCTAAAGGCCCATAGTTTTCATCCGTACAAAATTCACCTGGTACAAGAACTTAATGAAGACGATGTTGATCGGCGATTACAATTTTGTGAAGATATGAGTGAACGGATTATAAACGATGAACATTTTCTATTCAACACTTGCTTTTCCGACGAATGTTCCTTTTTCTTAAATGGCATAGTAAATTGTCATAACTGCCGATATTGGTCCGATTATAATCCCAGAATTGATCATGAGGTTCGTACACAGCAGCCATAAAAATTAAATGTTTGGGCTGGTATTTTCGGCGATCATTTAGTTGGTCCTTTTTTCTTACCTGGAAATTTGACCGGTGAAGTGTATTTGGAATTACTGGAAGACGCCATAGATCCTGCATTAACAGCCATAAATGAAAATCAAAATGATCGGCGGTACATTGCGAATAGGTTGATGTTCCAACAGGATGGTGCCCCACCACATTACGCATCACGTGTTCGACAATATTGTTTAGATCAGACGTTTCCAGATCGATGGATTGGTAGAAGAGGTGCCATTGAATGGCCCCCAAGACCGCCGGATTTATCACCTTTGAATTTCTTTATGTGAGGTCATTTATAAAGTAAAATCTATGCTACTCAGCCAACATCATTAGAAGACCTGCGACAAAGAATTGTGAATGAGTGCCTTCAAATTACTCCTCAAATATTGCAAAATGTGCGGCAACGCAACGGGTCAGTTCATTCTTCATTTTTGAATTACTTTGCTGCCAAATGTATTGATCTCCACTAATGATGATGTATTAGTTTAATTTTAGCTTTGAATCAATAAATCTTCAAAACAACTGAACTGAAGTACATTAATTTTATATCATTATAAAGGGAATTGAAAGACCTTTAAAATAAGGTATCACTCGACTCCCCTCTCCATTAAAGATTTTGGGAGAGGTGTCACCCTCGCTTAGTGCTAACGTGATTTTTTGCCAAACTTGTGTCCCCCTCGAAAAGAAAATCGACGGGTCTGAGCGTTTTTCAAATAAAAAACTGAGCTGCCCTGTATATTGTTGCTACTGATATCGTCGTATTACTCTCTGTTATTGTACTTCTTTATGATATTGTCCTATCTATTGGCCCTACGGGCTGGACCCTAGAATTTGTCCGTGGTGGGAAAACTGCCGGTGGTAAAAGTCCATCATGTGCCCACAGTTTGTAACATCTAAGCTCTACGATCTGAACAACCTGGCTTAGATAAGTGAATCACTACCGTTTTGAGTCTTAATTGTTGGATTTTTCCACATAGCTGTTCCTATTATCGAGTGGTGATTTGGGTTAGGCGATATACTGAGTATTATTATCCTTGTCTTGTACTAGAGGGATTAGTTGCTTACTCTTGTCTTACCTTGTCACATTCATCCGTCTATGTGAAGGAGGGTAGGAGTTTGTCGATTGATAACTCCCTTTGTTCAATATAATTCTAGAATTACGTTGTTTTATCTTATCTTGTCTTATCTTACGTTCTGTCCTGTAGACTGGACAATCTGTTGGGTATGGGCAGATAGCTTGGCGGAAAACTTGATGTCTGCACATATCAACAAGTGGGAATACAATTTTTTCTCTTCTGAGACTACTGAATGTATGCTACATTTCATTCCTTGATTTAATTCACCTATTTCGACTATCTTTTATCTTCGTGATTATGTATCGATTACCTTTATTAGTTCGTTTATCTTATCTTACCTTTACGTTATATTTTCTTGCTTATGTTGATTCTTGATTTTGGACGTGTCATAACTCATGTCCCGATCTTGATCTTGTTATTACCTGATTTTGATTTTTATACCGATTTTGACCTTTTAAACCGATATTGACCTTTGTTGTTGTGTGGTTTCGATCAATTTCTTTTTTTTGTATTATAGGTTGAATCATTAAAGGCTGTGTTGTGTTGATTTCCGACGTGTGTCAGGTCCCATTTTGTTGCCCTTTGTGCAGGTTTTATTAGGGAGAGTGTGCGTCGGGGGGCGATTGGTTTGGTGGGCGTCTCAGTAAGATACGGACGATGCCAAATACCCCGTTGCTACTCCGTTACACCTCAGCCCCGCTCAGTATAGCTTTTTGACGGATCGCCGGCAGTAACACATTACGGAACACCATATCTAAATTTGTGTTTTTTTTCTCTTTGTTTGATCGAATCCTGGTGCCGTGAGTACCTTTCAGTCTGGTAGAACTACGAGTATATCTTACTTCCATATAAGGGTGGAAATATGGGTTACAATTCTTGTTATTGTTCTGTCCACCATCGGTTGGTCATGTCTGGCTTGGTGTACGGAGAGGTGTAATGGGGGCTCGGTCTTAGTTTCGGAATGAGATTAGTACATGAGGTTATCCTCGGGCCCAATAAGGATGACGCAATGCCAATTTATCTGGTCGCCTAACATCAGTTGATCAGTTTCCATTTCGGAAGTATTGCCAGAGTACCGATTTGCTCTTCACTTGCTCCTTCTTGGCGTGATCTACCGGACTTCGTTTACTTAGGTTTAGAATATTTTTTTTTTTGGTGGGAATTTTTGTGTTAATTTGGAAATTCTCTTTGATTTTGATAATCAGCTCGATCCTTGTTTCTATAGGTTATTGGTAGCTCAGCGTTATTAATTAATGTCGGTTATCCACTGTAGATACCCTCCTACTCCAAGGAGAGGGGGAGTTGTCACATGCCAAAATCACGTAACCTTTTTTTTATTATTTACCACTTATCCGTAGAGTGCCCATACCTAGGCCAAACCCTTTTCAATGATTTTCTTATGGCAAATTTAATAGTTTATGATTTTATAATTTCACTCGTATTATATCTTTCTTTATAAGCGATTCAGTTTGGAGTTGACGATCACCAAAAAAACTGTGTAGTTTTTCTCCGTTAGTTGGTTTCCTATAAAACATATCTTCTTCAAGGCCACTCAAGATACCTTCTTCTAGAACGTTACGTGTTCTGCGTGATTCGCTTTTCTGTTTCCGTTGAGGTCATGGTGCAGGGATCGTTTAGTCGTTTTCCGGACTCTGGGATATTAGGCCCCAAGCGCCAATTAATGAACTAGCACCCTTTTTTGTGTAACTTAAGTTTATCCATTTTGGTTTGGGTGCTACGTCTTCCACCTTTTTTATGAGATTTTGACCCTCAGCGTCAATAGAAACGAAAGGGAATCATCTTCCTTTCACCTCCAGTTGGTTGCATCTTGTTGCAGTTTTACAAATTAGTGGAAGCCATCCCCTTGAAAAAAAAAACCTGATGTGAACAGGTTTTTTTTTTCTCTACTACCATAATTTTTGGCAACGAGGCAAGCAGCCCCTGCCCAGTGACGTGCCCACTACTGGCCACTTATTGACCAGAGTTGAGGCCGCGCCTGACAAAGAAGACCTACAGATAAGTTTAATATTTAGGCGCAAAATGTATGTAAATACTTCGGGCGTATACCATGGTAGAAGTTTCATGGGGTTATCTCGAAAAATAATTTTGTCAGGTTGTTTTTAAGATTTTTATAACATCCTTTTTTTATTACTCGCACTCCAGTAGTGGAGCATATGTGCGTTTTTTTATTAATCAATATATTGTGATTCATTTAATATCTTATTTTATTTGGCACTCTCTATGTGTACTATTACTTGAATTTCGTCATCTCTGTTAGATTCTCCTTTCATGTGGTGGTCAAGCCAGGCAAGTTCCGACTAACATCTCGGGGAGTTGTGGCTTAATCCGTCCTAAGTCACTGGCGCTCTTAACCCCCCCCCCCTAACCCTTCGCTTTGTTGAGCTAGGGCATAAACTTGCAAGCCACTAGACAACTGTTTTGCTTGGACCAACCGTTAGATAGTATTTATCATTGTGTTTTATTAATTATCTAAAGAAAGGCGTGGCAATTTTCTGTCGAAAATTTGCTATCCCGATATGGTAGGGATCCTTGCCGAGCACTTTCTAGTTCTTTCGATTGTAGACAACGCGTAAGCCTTCCTGTGATCTTATAGTCTTACTTCAAACAGACCTCAAGTGATTTCTTGCGAAATATCACCCTTAACTAGATGAACTTGATTCCGAAGAGCTGTTATGGTTAGTCGAGGATGACTCGAAGATGTGGCTCTTCTTCTCATCATAATCCCACGCATGTTCAATTGGTAAATGGTATGCATATCTAGGGGGCCAAGAAAGGAGGTTAATGTACCGCTATTGAGGCAGTTTGCTGTAGTTCTAGCAACATGCGAGAACCCTGACTCGTTTCGAACATAGTACCCCAGTAGTTTAGAAGCAGACACAGTAAAGCTATCCATGTGGTCTTTATAACTGTTACTCCTTTCTAGCTTAACCTGCTTATAACTGTAGTCGTCATGATGGATAACATTTTGTTTCCTACAATATGTTTATGAAATTTTGACACATTGAATTTGAGGATGTTTTGAGGGTCTTTGGTGATATCTAAGCTCGCATACTGCCTTTGAGAATATTTTCCTTTCTTGGATTGTGAAACCGGAAGAGAACTTCAATCAATCCAAAACACCTGTTGTATATTGTCTCAGAATCTCAGAAATAATGACCATATCAGTGCTGTTTTCACAGAACTAGGGTGGCTTTCAAAATGCTCACATATACACACAAGCTTGTAGCCCCTATTTTTGAGAGAGAAAGACAGATAGATGCATTTCCGAAATATAAGATATAATAACTCTCCAGAGGACTGCTTTCTTTCGGAAGAGCTTTACATACAATGCCGTTAAGTGGTATAACTTTTGCTAAATAGTTATAAGTCACTGTCAGTTAATAAATTTAAACCAGAAGTCAAGATGTATATATTGAGCTATGGAATTGCTGGCATAAATTAATATTCTTTTGTAGTGCATTCTCATTGTTTACATCTATATTTGATCTTAATAGGGTTTCATTTATTTATTATTTTATATCGTTAATGCCTTTCACTAAAATTGTAACACTTAAAGTTACCTGCTCTTCTGATGTTAATTATATTGTCGATGTATTTTATGGCAACATTTTCCAAATTTTTGACAGCCACATACCTCTGTATAAGAATTACAGTCACCGATACCCGCCTTGGTTTCACTCAGCTATTATTAAGAACATTAAATTTAAAGCTAAATTTAGGAAAAAAATCAACAGGTCTACTTTTGTTGATGATCTTTTTTTTTTTATATATCAGCAGAAGCAGAAGCCTAAATGCCGGAACACCGCGGCTGCTATGATGATCCCAAAGAAATTTTGTTAATACGATTTTTGAACTGCCTAAGGTTAGTAGAACTGGGAAAAGCTTCCTCCCGTAGTTTGTTCCACAATCTAGACACCCTCGGGACAAAGGAGCGGTCGTATCGGCCAGTTCTGGATGTACGAAGTTTGGCACGGTTAGGATGGGACGCCGAAGTCAGGCGGGTCTGTCTGGCAGGCACATCGCGCGGCGGCATCATGGAAGAGAGCTCTGAGGAGCAAAGCCCGTTGGTGTAGCGATAGAAAAGAGCTCGATCGCCGACGGCCCGCTAGTGCGAAAGAGTCCCGAGACTGTCTGTTAGAGAAGAGTCATCGATCAGTCGGACCGCCCTCCTCTGGACAGCATCGAGCATGGACAATGTAGTCGGGGCGGCAGCACCCCAAATGTGTGTGCAATACTCGAGGCTAGGCCTTATCTGGGCCTTGTATAGAATGAGAAGGTCATGCGGAGGAAAGTACTTCTTAGCCCTAAACAAATAGCCTAGCTTTTTCCCAGCAGCTGCAGCTATTGAAGAGATGTGTTCGTGCCAGATCAGGTCCTCGGTGATCTGGACTCCGACCAACTGAAATGAATGGCTCTTTGGTAGAACTCGACCGTCCATCGAAACTGTATAAGCGCTAGGACGCTTTTTGTTCGTCAAAGTACAGTACTATGTTTTGGAAGCATTGAACTGTACAAGATTGTTGCGTCCCCAAGCAGTGATAGCCTCCAGGTCTCTTGTCAGAGAAGAAGTCGTCGCTAGTCTTCTTTTTTCCAGCTCAGCGGCAGAGATCGGCTTGTCACTCTGAATTCCTGCATGTAGAGTGCTGTCATCAGCGAAGCTGTGGATTGGGTTGATCGTGCAGGAAAGGAGGTCGTTGATATGTAAGAGAAACAGTGTTGGAGCCAAGACCGATCCCTGGGGAACACCCGCGTTGACGTTGTGGGATGAAGAGGAGAATCCGTCAATTACGACGGATATCTTGCGGCCAGGGATAAAGTCAGCCACCCATCTGCAAAGCTTTTCTGGGAGGCCGTAGGATGGAAGTTTTCTCAAGAGGGCAGCGTGCCACAGCTGATCGAACGCTTTCGTGATGTCAAGAGCAACGACATGAGCCTCACCATGAGACTGGATGAGTTTACTCCACAGTTGCGTGACGTAAGCTAGGAGGTCCCTGTGGATCGTTGGTGCCGGAAACCGTACTGCCTGTCGCTAATCAAGCTGTGACGTTCGAGGTAGTCCAGAAGCACGCGATTTATGCACCTCTCCATCACTTTACTGATAACAGAAATCAGAGCTATAGGCCTGTAGTTGTAAGGGTCGGTTTTAGATCCTTTTTTTTGGGATGGGCTGTACATGAGCAAATTTCTAGTTTTCTGGGAAGGTGCCGGATTCATAAGATATCTGGAAGAGACGCGAAAGAACTGGAGCAAGCTCAGCTGCACATCTCTTCAGTACAATGGCAGGAATCAAGACCGGACCAGAAGCTTTGTTGATGTCGAGCGACAAGAGCACTCGTCTTACGATCTTAGGCCTGAATGTTACCTCCCGCATAGTGTGGGGAACCCTTTGAATTGACGGCACTTGGGCGTTGGCGGGGACGTCCATGGTGGAGTTGGCAGCAAAGATCTTGGCTAGCACTTCCGCCTTGGCCTTTGAGTCGAATACAATAGTTCCATCATTGTCACGTAAGTGGTGGAAGGCTACTGTGTGAGAAGTTCATTTCAATCTGCTTGGCCAGCGTCCAGAAAGACCGACTGCCATTGCGCTGCGACATTACCCTGTGCCTAACTTTTATATCATGCTGGGTTTTGGCATTGCGAACCGCTTCGTTATATTTGTTTCTGGACTCGACGTCGGCTTGTCTGTTCTCTACAGTGGGGTTTTGTAAGTAGGTTCTGTGGGCCTTGATCTTCTGCTGGCGAGCAGTGTCACACGATTTGTTGAACCAGCCGTTGGACCCTGGTTTAGGAACTTTCACTGTGTGAGGAATGTATTCCTCCATTCCGACGTGGATAATTTCGGTTATTGAAGAACAGACAGTCGACGCATCCGCGTCAGTGAAACAGACATCTCTCCAAGGAAAGCTAGAGAAGAAGTCTCTGAGCCCCTCCCAGTCGGCATGTCCGTAATGCCAAGTTTTGCGGCCTGTGCGAGTTTCTGCGGCCACAGCGGCTTCTGACCGAAACCTAACCTCCACAACACCGTGATCTGAGTTACCCAGGGGGGACAGGACGGCAGTGCTGTAAGGGGCAGGATGCGTGGTCAGAAAGAGATCCAGCAGGCTACTGGCGTGTGATGAGACGCGGGGGAAAAAAGTAGGGCTCGTCACCAGCTGGGTCAGCCCTTGAGTAAGAGCGAACGCTTCGACTGCACGACCTACTGCATCGGTCTTATTTGAGCCCAACCAAAGCTCATTATGGGCATTGAAATCACCGAGAACAACTACCTCTGAAGCGGGGTGATTGATGTTCAGGAAGTCGATCTGGACGGCGAGGTATTCGAGTAGGTCATCCCAGTTATGGTTCGAGGGAGGGCGATAAAGGCAGCAAATAAATTTGGGTGATGTTTTGGAGTTGAGGCGAAGCCACAGAATGTCCTTCCGGTCTGATTCCAAAGAAAGATCCCTGGAGCAGGAAAGACTGCTGCGGACAAAAGCCACAACTCCCCCGTTCTTTCTCAGATTGGAGTGCACCTCGTAGTTTGGGAAGTTGAGATGGTTAATCGGTGCAGCCTCTGAGATTTTTGTCTCCGCCAAGAAAAGCACGGCGGGACGATTGGATTGCAGGTAGTGATGAACAGCATCAATGTTGCTGTTGATCCCGCAGATGTTCGAAAAACAAATTTTATCTTCGATGTTGTTCCCTCGAGCCCACCCTCCACCCGGACATTACGAGAGTGGAGTGAGTTTACGTCCGGAGTTTTTAGTGCTCGAGGGATCCATCATCATTAATTTCTTTGTTTTGGTAGATAACCGACTGCATAGCTTAGGTCTGGAAACATGCGGACATTTATAAGACACCCTGGGAAAAGCTAGCGGGTGGTACTGCCTCGGTCGACTGGTCCTTGTCTACCACCTTCTTTTTACGTATTAGTGATGTTAAATAGACCTAAAGTGGCCCGTTGGCGGACTTGTACCGCCACCCGGCAATCGGTACTGAGGTATTCCTTAGCGCGTGCGCAATCACTTGGACGGGAAGAAGTTGTATACTGGATACAACGACATCCGGAACAAGCATTTGCCACGGCCCTCGCTCAGTAGGGGGGAGACAAGAATTCAAACGTTTGCGCCGCTAGATAAAAAACCAGATTAAATCAGCGTATGATCAATATATTGAAAATATCCAGAATTCTTTAACAATTAACCCCAATGCTTTTTGGTCATACGTTCACTCCAAAAACAACAGATCACGAATCCCAGGGATAATGAAATTTCAAAATAATTCTATAGATCAGCCTCAGGATATAGTAAACGCATTCAGTGAGTTTTTCAGCAGCGTCTTTGTCACTCACAAGCCCCATTAATAATGCCTCACTAAATCATAGTAATTTATTTGTCCATTTTCATCCAATTGATGAAAATGAAGTCAGGAAGGCCATTAAATCACTAAAGGATAAGATGACATCTGGTCTAGATGGCATCCCGTCCTTTATAGTCACAGATTGTCTGGAAGTGTTTGTTGGTGTTCTAACTAGGATTTTTAATATTAGTCTTATAACAATAAGATTTCCAGATATTTGGAAGATCGCTAAGGTCTGTCCAGTGTTTAAGTGTGGGGATAAGTCAAATATTGAGAAATACAGGGCAATCTCTATATTATGCATGTTCTCGAAAGTCTTTGAAATAGTCCAGCGTCAGCTGTCATTGCATCAACACGAATTTGTCGCTAATCGCTCAACAACCACAAATCTATTTATAATAACGCAGTACCTCGAGGGAGCCATTGATAGTAATGAGCAAGTTGACGTTATTTATACCGACTTTTCGAAGGCTTTCGATAAAATTAACCACAAAACTTTATTAAATAAGTTAGGTGCACTTGGTTTCACAGATGATGCTAGGGAGTTGATGAAATCTTACTTATCCGATCGTAGACAATTTGTTAGCTATAATGGCTTCCAATCTGAGACCTACTTGGCACCTTCTGGAGTTCCTCAGGGGTCCAACCTGGGACCATTACTGTTTTTGATATTTATTAATGACCTCTGTGACTCAGTTGAATGTGAACGCCTATGCTTTGCTGACGACCTAAAAATTTATTCGCAAATAAATACTCCTGATGATTGTATCAATTTTGTGCTGTCTTGGTGTGTAGAAAACAAGTTGGAGCTTAATGTGAGGAAGTGTAAAATAGTCAGCTATACCAGGAAAATTAATGTTTGCGAATATCCGTACTCTATTGATGGGCCTGTCCTAGAAAGATGCTCTGATGTACGTGATTTAGGTATAATCTATGATCAAAAGTTAACTTTTAGTCAGCATATAAATAAAAAAGCATCAGAAGCATTGGCGGCTTATTGTTTCATAGTAAGGAATTGCAGGAATTTTCAAGCTATTATATTATGCTTATGTTAGATCCAAAGTCGAATATTGTAGTATTACTTGGAGCCGTTACTATGAATGATATAGCACAGCTATTGAAATAGTACAACGGAAGTTTATGAAGTTTGTTCTGTTTAGGATTGATGGGACATATCCAGAGAGAGGTACAAGTAGCGAGGAACTATGTAGTCGCTTAGACATGTTGACTTTGAAAAAACGTAGGTACTGTGCCTCAATAATATTTGGCTACAAAATGATCAACAATTTAATTGATTGCCCCTTGATCCTGGAACAGATCAAGTTTCGTACTCCAACGTTTGCATCTCGCAATCATAAAATATTCGGGCTTCCTAGAGCTGGGACAAACATTCTTCTCAAGTCACCGTTATATGTAATGTGCTCTAACTTAAACAGAATTGGATGTTACTGTGATATATTTACGACAAATGTTAATTACCTGCTAAAGGCAGCTAAGGCTTATTCGGACCAATAGCTCATGTTACAAATTTATACCTGTGTTGCATTTGTTGTTTTCTTTTCGCTTTTTTTTTGCTTTTGTATTATGTTTATAAATTGTCCTATAAATGGGAAACTGTTGGACAATAAAGCTATTATTATTATTATTATTATTATTATTACGAGACAGATTGTACATAGGTACATGTAAATTGTAAATGTTACTGTTTTAAAAGTCTTAAGTGGACGAATAACCTATGGCTAAACTTCTGCTCAATAAAGACTTATTATTATTGTATTCATTATTATTATTAATGATTGATTCGATTAAAGGCTTTCTGTATAGATCGCATCTACCTTGTTGATGGGCAGAAAAGTGACCTTTTAACTTTTGTAATGGCGCCATATACATGTTTCGCAATTAAAACCTAGGAGCAAAAAGCTAGTTGGAGTCTAAAGTTTACTCTTTTAATTCCAGGATGCATTGTTTTCGGCAGCGACCAAGAGGTGGCAGAGTTGATGCGTGCTGTCCGTCGCCTCAACGCCACTGGGGCGTTTTCCTGGATCGGCTCAGACGGATGGAGTGCCCGCACGCTTGTCTCAGACGGAAACCGCGCTGAGGTTGAGGGTACTCTCAGCGTACAACCTCAGGCACGACCTGTGGATGGATTCGAGCAGTACTTTCTGTCCAGGACGGTGGAGAATAATCAGCGGAACCCGTGGTTTGTCGGTTAGTATACTGCATAATCAAATTCAACCGGATAACCAAATGGAAATGGTATTTACCAATCCGTTCAAGCGACTGTAGTTATCAGTTTGGTTATCAGATCCGTGACGTCACGAATCAGCTGTTATATGTCATAGTTATCACCGCAAAATTGTGGTATTTACCCAACTCAAGAGGAGTTTTATATTTCTGGTTATTATTTGAAATGTGACAAGTTAGAATTTTGCCGGGTATTGGATATTGTTATTGTACTTCAGCTTCATTTTCGAGAAAAATGATACAGGCTGACTTCAGTTTTACCATAAAGTGGAGCACCTTATTAGTTATACTCATTACGGTTGTTGGGGACACTTTAATTGTAGTTGATATGCTTAACAAAGTATCCTGTGTAGCCATATACCACAAGAATATTAAAATATGGCCATATAAACTCACTAGATGATATCCACCTGTATACGGTTTTGCTAATTTCTTTTTTCATCATTTCTGCTGAATCAACAAATGTTTTCTTTGACATGCGGAAAAATTAAGAGAATTGAAAGTTATCATAGCTACAAAGCCATGGTTCCATCATTAAAAAAAAAATCTGAAAAAAAACATTTCTCCCATGAATATTATGAAAGGTTTCTTATTTAAACTTTCCATATACAGTTGTAGACGAAAAAGCACCGATTATTAAGTGATAATAAAAATAATCAGAGATTATATAGGTACGCGCTTTTCTAAAATAAACAACTTGAAACAAAACCGCGGTTAAAACCAACGCGTTCAAGCGATTCGTGTAACTAACGTCATCAACCCGTGTGTCATCTTGAACCATATTATAACCGCGGTACATAACACAGAAATTTTGGTTATTCGCTTGGATTTGATTCATGTGAGAAATCAGACCTTATACGACTTGAACCTTTCATGACTATACTTTTCTGAACGAATTCGAATATTTTAGAAAGAACCAAGCTTATCAGTCCACATGGTAGTGTTTGCCGCCAAATATATGTAGATCTTTGGGTACATTTGCCTACTGAAGTGATAACCAAATACAGTGGCAAACATTATTTTCACTAGAAAAGATATTCAAGTAGCCAGTTCTACGGCAGGGCAGAAGTATTATCTATATTGTGATGTGGATCGTTCAGTTATTGTTAATAATTAGGGGTAGACTGAATAAGGCAAATAAATAAAATTAAACATTTATTATAAGCTACACCATACGATCAAGTCCAGCCGAATTTGTGACGTGGATTGTGTTATTGTGAATAAGCAGAAATAAACTAAATAAAACAAAAAAATAAAACTAACTATTTATTACCGATACACCATATGAAGAAGTCTAGCTTAATTTGTAATTTTGGAACGTGAAAAATATAGCGAATTGTCTAGATCAAACAGCAGCAATGGCAGAATACCTGATATTGAAAATAGGGGGTCACCTAGCCTGAACTCCGTTTTTACAAAGAGTTGCCTATGTTATGTGTGATTCTAGCAGACCTTTGGCTAAGCACAAATGACTTGAACATTTTATGAGAAGTACTGCAGTTACATCATTGTCACTACGTTGATCCTATGAAAGGATTTAGACGTAATTTAATTAATGTTGTATCAATCGACATTTTGGAGCGTGTTGAGGTTTATCAACAAAATCTGCTATCACTAAGACCATGAAATGTAATACTTCATTTGAATTCAAAATGAAAGTAGCTAAGATTCAAAGTTGAAGCTTCGGTCAAGCAGCTGCAATATCCATCAAAAATGTTGGTTTGTCTTCAATGTTTCCAGTGTCGCGTTAGGTACAGAATCTTGTTATCAAACCTCAGACTGGGAATGAGCACTCAAAAAAATAAATGGATTTAAAAAAGTGTCGCATTGTTCTACAATCTTTCACTACATATTAGAATATACATGATAAACAGGATCAGATACATGTTAAATGAGTTCAGATTCGGTTTTAGCGACCCGAAATACATACGAAAAAGGTGATTTGAATCGCAGTTAAAGCATTTTAATTTTTATTAACATTAGTAGAGGAAAGTGACCAAATATGGAATACCATTTTTGTTTTTGACTGTATTCAGACCATAGTTCAATTAATTTTCGTTTTCTCAATACTGTTGGGTGTAACGGAGCATAATGAAAAAGTCATATCAATTTTTGGCCAAAATACGTCATTTTCCCTGTTCAGAAACTGAAATATTGTTTAAGGTGCATTCGTGGCGACTTCAAAAATGTGTCCTTAATATGGAATACCTTGGAACCTAATATGGAATACACCCAATTCTCATCAAAAAAGACATAGAAACGCTATATTTTCAGAACTAAACATCAAATAGAACTCTGTTACATAACGATAAACATAAGATACAAAAAAAAAACGGAACTGAATATTATCTACATAACAAACATTAAACAAACTTAAAACATTTCAGAAATTTTACACTGGAACAGAAGCGATTTTACTTGCAAAAATCGCACACAAATTTGCTTCGGTATGCCCCAGAACACTGTTCGTGGAACCACTGAAGGCACAATATGCATTGTATCCAAATTTCGCCCCTTTGGTCTTCAGAAAATTTCCCATCACAATATCCGCATATGGCATCCTCGTCAGGATCTACTGTAGTTTCTTGAGTCAGTTCATCACAGGAGGAATCTTGATAATGCAGTGCTTCAGATTTTTCTGAAGAAGTAGAACTTGATGACCTTCTCTTATTCCTCGCCTTCTGTTTGGAGGCCACTAAATGCAGCCCGCTTGTGCTTGGCTGAGTACTTTCGGTTTCACGTTGAGGGCATGGTTGAACTTTCCTAGATTTTTTGGGGGCCCCAAGTTTTCGTTTGACTGCTTCAACTTTTTCCTTAGAAACGTTCAATGATGTCTCCAATTCTTTAAGGTAGGGAGAAGACGTGATAATTTTGGCCTGACCGGGTTTCCTTCCTCGTGTCCCTTTTTCTTGTTGCAATTTGGGAAGTGGTAAAATGTCATGTGGGGTCACGTGCGTTTCTACCGCTGGGGTATTCGGTCTACCGTACAGTTGCTCAATTACTGTGGGATTTGTTGCCGTGTTAGTCTCAGATTGTTCAGGTACTGCAGCGGTAGATTCGTCATCAGAGCCTTCTTGTGCAGCTTTCAGAAAATCAGATTCGTCGAAATTATTCCTGCGGACCGGATATAGCCCTGTCGTCTCGAATCCTTTAACAGCATTGGAACCACACTGTATCTTAAGATAGGCCCTGCTGAAGATTTCTGTGATATCATACTGTGTGATGGGACGTTTATAGGTTCGCATGAATACACGAACCTCCTCATTGTAATGGGCCTTGAGTGCACCCATAACACTTTTGTCTAATGGCTGCAGTTTATGGGTGGTATGAGGAGGCAGACATATTATGGTTACCCCATTCTGTTTTGCTAAGCGCAAGAACTCTAAATTTCGAGTGTGTGTGTTATGCCCATCTAAAATTAGACGAGCCGGTTCATCCCTTGATGGTTTCACTTTAGTAAGAAAGTGGTGAAACCATTCTGTGAACAAATGTGTTTGGATCCATCCGGATGGATGGCATGCGAATAGAGAGCCTGGAGGTGCTCCTTTTTGAAGCTGAACATTCATATTTTTTCTGGGATATATTATCATTGGTGGTATAAATGTACCAGCAGTATTCATGCACATGATAACCGTCACTAATGAACCACGTTCAGCGGATGTTAGCGCTCCCACTTGTCGCTTACCCTTTAAAGAAATTACTTCGCTGCACCTTGATTGTACCACCGTCAAACCCGTCTCGTCAACATTGAATACCCTATCTGCAGGATAATGGACTTTCTCCATTTCGGCTTCCAGAAGATCGAAAAATGCATTAACATTTGCTTTGTTGAATCCTGCTACTCTGGCGAATGATGTCCCGGTAGGTTTTTTGAGTGTTAAGTTTGAATGTCTTTTCAAAAATGCCTTTAACCATTTCCTCCCTGCTTGCCCGAGGTGTTCAGAAAATCTGTGCTCGATGCCATTCGCAACTGCAAGTTGGTATGCCATTCTGCGAACATCTGTTCTTGTCAACCCAAAGAAACGATTGTCCATATCAAGCAAATAATCTGCAAGTTCATTTTCTAACTCGATTGAGAGGACTGGTTTTCGTCCTAACCGTGTGTCACACACCGGAGCTGGCTCTCCGTGTTGTTTACATAACCGGAAAAGGGTGCTTCGTGGCACATTAAATTGTTTTGCTGCTTTTAAATACCCCATTCTACCATCCCTAACTGTTGCCACTGCTTCCTCCATGCTTCCTTTCTCCCACAATTTTCTTCCATTTTCTTTTTTCCCTTTCCTTGACTTAGGCATGTCTGAATACAAACGGAAACCATTATTTATGTTTAAACAAATAGTGCACCTAATAGGGAATATATTCCATAATGGGACCTTGTTGATATTCCATATTAGGAACGCCACGCATTTGGAGGTTAATCATGTTATGAACTGACAGGCTTTTATCAAGGGAAAAATTAGGCTAGCAATAGACTAAGCCGTCATCCTACATTGTATTATATTGCGCAGATTTCGAATTCGGCTCAAAACACACTCTAGATATCAAAACATACTAACCTGCTGCAAAAACTTTAGTAGGCGGCGATTCACTGTACCTCTGTTTTTGACAGACTGCAGATACTTAACGACGGTTACAGGTTTCTGTAATGGGTTTTGAACCTTGGGGCGCCACTTCGGGCATAAAAACGGCAGATGGCGCAAATAATTTAGAAATTAATTGCGTATTCCATAAAAGGAGACTATTCCATATTTGGTCACTTTCCTCTACAAAAAGGCCGAAAAATGGGTCAGTCGTTAATCTGATTCTACCCATTCTCCTAATACGTTTTTAGGGTTGCTGAAACCGAATCATGTGCCCATTCTATCCGTAATTGTCCGGTTTACGAGGTACTGGCAAGGATTCTGCTGTCGTCTGTTAAAAAATCTCCGAAAGTTGTTACGCTACTATGATGTGGATGGAAGCTTCTTTTGTTGGTAAATCAGGTCCATACATCTCGGAGCCGATGTTAATTTAGTGCTAGGAATCGAAGGGGTCCTGGATCACTAGTTTTTCACCACTAGCTTGGAACCATTGCTCTTTGAGGTTTTTTTACGGTGATAGTATAGAGTATAGATCACATCAGTCATTTCGATCGCTATAAATACCTGAATATCTCACACAAGACTTGAAGATAATTTAAAGCAGTAGCATTCACTTCGATATCGGAAAGAATCGCGTCAGTGGAACTGTTGGTGGAGTACTCTGGAGCCGCAGAATGGTCTTTAACCATTTTGACCCATATATTCTGTGACATTTGTGTCAAATTGTAAAAGTCGCACGAGTCAGTATCCGCAGGGCGCTAAGAACAAAGCAGTAGGATATAACCAGGCTGAAGGCAAGAAAAAGAACAAAACAGTAGCGCATCTGATATGAGTCAAGGTGTAAGAAAGAAAAATAAAAATCAAAATCATTCAGAAAGAGAGGAAGAGAAGGAAAAAGAAGGAAAAGCAATACAATGTAACAGTAATACGCGATACCGCTCGGAGATGACGGCCGGTGCAGATGTCGCTTTGAGCCGGGGCGACAAAATCTGTGAAATTTGTGGCGATGAAATACGTAAATCGGGTGGTATTACGTGCGATGCAGAAAATTGCAGTATATCTCTTCATACAAAATGTTTTGAGAATATCGCTAAGTTATTCTTCACCGAAAGGAAAAATTGGAGGTGCAAAGGTTGTACCATAAAGTGCAAGTCGACACCTAATACTCCAGCGACTGACGTTATAGTGCTTCGTCATGAAGTAGAATGCCTCAATCGTGAGAAAGAGTTACTAGTGAACCTTAACAGTGAATTAAAATGCAACAATGAGCTCCTCAAGGAAAAATTATCATTTACAAGCAGTGAATCATCATCCTACGCTGCAAAAACAAGGGGACCATTTCTTAACCAAGCAAACACAGGTACTGTTTCTTGTAGCACAGCCAAAAAAAGTCAAAATAAACACATACTATCATCAGCTGGGATTATTGTTAAATCGAACAATAACTCGATATCTAATACTGACGTGTTGAATGATATTAAAAATAATATTAACCCCAAGGATCTTCAACTGTGTTTAAGTGGTATCAAGAAAATTCGCAATGGTGTAGTTATTTGCTGCGATGATGACAAGTCGTTGGGAAAACTAAAGGAACATGTTTCTAACAAATTAGGAAGGAAATATGAAGTTAGTAATACTAAGCTGTATAATCCTCGAATTATGGTTAAAAATATTCAGATTCCTGAAAACTCCAGTGTCGCTGACATTATTGACAATATTTCATCTATTAATGACCTTCAAGATCTACAAAATCGTGAAATTAAATTTGTAACGAAATTAAACTACCCTAACGCTACACATTTGGTACTTGAGGTGTCACCTGAGGTGAGAAGTCTCTTTATGTCACGTCAATATGTATATGTCGGATTCAGCAAATGCTTCGTTGCTGACCATATTAGAGTGGTGCGATGTTTCAAGTGCAGTGCAATAGGTCATCTTGAAAAAGACTGTAAGTCGTCCATTGTGTGTTCTTCATGCAGCTGTGAACATCGATATAAAGAATGCTCGTCCGAAGTCCTTAAGTGCATTAATTGTGTTAAAAGTAACGAAAAATATAAAACTAAATATGATGCTTGCCATTCGTCGAATGACGAAGGTTCCTGCTTGGTGTTACAACATTACATAAATAATCTTAAATCTAAAATCAATTAAGAATATATTAGAATAGCTCACATAAATGTAAGGTCGTTACTTTCCAATTTTGCCGATTTTGTAGAGTTAGTTTTTGAAAAAAAAATTAGATATAGTTGCTGTATCGGAAGCTTGGTTGTCCGAATGTACTAGCTCTGAAACTGTTAATATCCCTGGCTTCAGCTTTTGTAGAAATGATAGGCCATCCCGAGGTGGTGGTGTCGGTATTTATATTAGAAGCAACATCAAGTTCGAGGTACTTACTTCTTACACAGATGCTTGCTTGGAGCATATGTTCATTAAATTTAAAATTGGCCACTGTAGTTACTGCCTGGGTGTAATGTATAGACCTCCGAGTGCAAATGTTTTGAATGCTATCGAATGGCTCGATAATTTGCTACCTCGCCTAGTAACTGCATACGACAATTTATTCATGTTAGGTGATCTAAACGTTAACGTACTGATCAAAAATAAAATCAGTGAATGTTTTCAATCATATGGCTTTACACAAATTATCGAAGATCCCACTCGTATTACTGAGACAAGTAGCACTCTCTTGGATCCCATATTTCTGTCTGATGTTGAGGTTTGCGGTGACAAGGGTACCATCAACGCTGATATCATTAGTGACCATCAAATGGTTTTCTGTGACCTACTTTGTAGTTTAAATAAAGTACATAAGTATGTGACTTTCAGAGACTATAAACACTTCGACTTAGATAACTTCAACCGAGACTTACATCAAATGAACTGGGAGCAGGTCTTATACTTTAGTCACGTTGAAACCAAATTGAAATTTTTGACTGACAACATCAATGCCATCTTTGATTTACATTGCCTAATTCGGACAGTGCGTGTCACTAGACCGAAAGCACCATGGTTGACCGCCAATTTGAAGTTAATTTTCAAGGAAAGAGATAAAGCGCTGTCTAAATTTAAAAGCAATCCGTCTGTTCAAAATTGGAATAATTACAAATCTTTGAGAAATTATGCATTACAGTCGTTACGGAATGAAAAGTCTGCCTTTTTGGATCATTTACAAAATCTGAGAAATTCCTCTTTATTATACAAATCTTTAAGAAATATGCGCGTTCAAGCAATTAAATCTTCTGAAATCCCATCAACACTCACAGACCCTTACAAAGTCAATGAATACTTTACCTCAGTTTTTCAAAACAGTGATGAAGCGTGCTTTGAAAAAACACTTTACTACAGAACAAATAACTTTTTGCAAAGAAATTCATTTTCTTTTAAGCTAGTTGATTTAGATGTGATTAAAACTGTTATCTGCAGTATAAAATCCAATGCTTCTGGAACGGATGGTATCACGTTACAAATGTTAGAGTTATGCTTTCCAGTAATTGGCATTCATCTGCTACATGTTATTAATATTTGCTTGGAAACTGGATACTTTCCCGACCTTTGGAAGACAGCTCTGGTGACTCCTCTGCCAAAATTGTCTAATCCGATATCCATCGCTGACCTCAGACCAATAAGCATATTGCCAATAATGTCTAAAATTTTAGAACGAGTAACTTATACACAGATTCTAGGTCATCTCAATGCACATAATATAATCCCCACCCATCAATCAGGCTTTCAGAAAAACCGCAGTACAACTACAGCCTTGTCTTATTTCATTGATAGCATCATATCTTCCATCGACAGTAAAAACATGAGCTTGCTGGTACTGTTAGACTTTTCCAAGGCCTTCGATACGCTTAACCATCGACTGCTTGTTGCCAAGTGCCACTACTATGGCTTCGATGAAGTTGCCTGCAACTTTATTAGGTCATATTTAAGGGAACGTAGGCAAAAAGTAAATATCAATAATCAAATTTCGACATCAAGGTACATTCAGTCAGGTGTTCCACAAGGCTCAGTACTGGGACCATTGATGTTTTTACTTTACACTGCAGACTTACATGATAACTTCAAGAATACACATGCTCAATTTTTTGCTGATGATACGCAGATGAAGTGTGATTTTAATGCCGACAATGTCCAGGAGTCCATGATGCTAGTAAATGCGGATCTGGATAGTGTTAATAGGTACTGCAGCTCTCACAACTTGAGACTAAATCCCTCAAAATGTTCTGCTATATTATTTGGCAATAAAAGATTATGTGAAAACCTTAAACCATTAATTCACATCAAAGTTAATGGGGAGGAAATTATGTTTTCTGAAATAGTAAAAAATTTGGGCATTCACTTTGACTCGGACTTACGTTTTAACTCCCATCTGAATAATGTCTTGAAAAAATGTTATCTATCCCTCAGGCTTCTATTTGCAAACAAACATATTCTGCATAGAAACATCAAAATTAAATTGTGTCAAAGTTTAGTTATTTCTAAAATGTTATATGGCTTATCCATATATTACCCATGTTTGACGTCTATTAACGCAAAACGTTTGCAGATAATGCGGTTTATCGAGGGCCTAAGAAAGTTCGATCATGTGTCACACTTGTATCGTAATCTTGCATGGCTAAACGTTCAAAACCTTTTCAAATACTCCATTATCAGCTTTACTCACAGGATCATACTAACATCATCCCCTCAATACCTCAGCTGTAAACTTGTTCCAAGGGCGTCTGTGCATAACCTTCAGGTTCGTAACCGTGACACCTTAACTATGCCAATACACCGCACATCACTTTTTAGACGAACTTTCACATACAATGCAATTTTATATTACAATAGCTTAAGCCAGGATCTGAAGACTATCCAGTCCTCCCGGAGTTTTAAAACTCAGTTAAAAAGATATTTACAAGAATTGCAAAACAACCGCTAGCTTAAGAAGTTCTTTCATTTTCATACTTTTTGTATTTTTCATTAATTATTTTTCCGTTTCTTCATAACCTATTATCTCTTCTTCTTTTTATAGCTAAATTGGCACAAATAGTCCTATTATAATGTAACCTATTATCTCTTCTTCTTTTTATAGCTAAATTGGCATAAATAGTCCTATTATACTGTGACCTGATGTTTGTAGTTTCACATTTTTTTTTTGTTTTTGTATAACTTGTTTTTTTTTTCACTTTTGTACGGGGTTAGATGGTGGAATAGCAGGTGCTAAATCTCGTCCCATGTAATATACCATGTTTTGGTCAATAAAGACGATTATTATATTAAGACTCAGCGCCCAAAATTATCTGAATGTACATAGCATCGTTCGCACATGCCATCCATAAAGAGAATTGAATTTTAGCGTCTTTAAGTGGCGACTGTCGCATAGTTTTGCAATTTTTTAACTAAATAATAGAATGTGCATGCTAAAGTTTTCTGAGTTTTAAAGACAAATACACGAGGAAATCCATGGTGTGTGAAATGTGGCTACCAACCCCCACCCTATAATCTTGTACCGCATATAAGTCTTTCAAAAGTTATTAGGATCGTCTGAAACGTCAAAAGCGAAGAGGGACCAATTTTTATTTTTTTCATTTTTCACAATTTGAGTCAGAAGTTCAGCCAGATCCGAACAGTATTTTACTAGATACTCGAGTTGTATCACGTTTACAGGCATCTCGAATTACAATGTCATTCATTTCCATCGGTTTGTCTGTCGGTCTGTCTGTCCGCTAATCCTTGGCACATCTATAACGTGGAAATGAGTTGTTGGATTTTGATTAAATTTTCACACGAGATAACTGCTATTCTAAGGACGAAATAACTGTGAAGTTTTTGAAAATAGGTCCAGTGGTGGCGGTTTGAAGGGCAAATAATAAAAAAATTAAAAATCGCTCAAATTTCGTTTCAGCCGCTCCTGATCATTTTCACAAAAATCTGGGTCGGGGGTTGTAAGGGATGGGGCAGTATACTTGTGCGCTTCCAGTCTTGTAATTTTACGCACTTCTTTGTTCATCTTCTATATTCCATACATCATAGAGTTTCCTTAAAACCCTGTGCGCGTCTGACTGCATCGCCGACATTCGCGGTCTCGAGTTATAGTATCGTGCCTGGCGATAATTGCATCGTTCACTGGTGTGGTTCAGCACCGTTATCAGATGGTCGGTAATTAAAATATTGAAGAAACTAGCGTTAGCGTTATTAAATGCGTGGAGTCTATGGAGAATAGGATTATAGTATAGACCTGTTTGGTTGACTTGATCCGTCTAATTTTCTTGTTATACAAGTTTGTAGCTAGCTCAGAGGGACTTCCTTGCCCCAAACGTAATCCTTTATGAACTGATGACAGTGTTGCGTGAGAAGTGCATATAAAACCTACCTGACGCCATCGCTTTTAATGCATTTTCAACTCTGAAAATAACTTTAAGTCGTACTGCGCGATCATAAAGACAGTGTTCATATGTAAAATGTAACTACAAAAGTCGAATACTCTGCCGTGCCATGCTTTCAAGCCCTCTTAAGCACCAATGAAACCTTAAAGTTTTACAACCCATTCTGACGTAAATATAAAACCAGAGAAAAAGGATTTGGTCTGTCACGATATCGCTCTGCAGCCTCCACTCGGAATTCTACAAATCTGGAGCTATATAACGACCCTCCAAACCATTAGAGGCAAAGTAAAATTCAGATAGCAGTTTAAAGACGTTCCCTCCGATCTTCGATTTTATTGGGTAAATTTATTTTCAATGTGTAGGTCTCAGCAGATTGTAAACATTTTATGACACAATTTTAGATATTCTGCAGCTATTGGGTGATATTGCTATATTTTTTACATCTATTTTTGTATAGCTTCCTATCTCGTAACCAAGTCCATTAAGCTCTAGCTCTCGTGGAAGATGTAACCCTATTATGGGCGTCTAGGTACCAAAGCAACCATTTGGCAAGACAATTCAAATGTCATAAGGTATGCATTACACAGCCTGTCATAATGAGTACTAGAAATGATGAATGATGGAGAAAATATGGGAAAATAAAAGGTATCATAAAAAAATGATCCATGAATATGACACCTCCCAGAAAGCGACCCAAGCCTGAAAAAACACTATCACAACGCTCTTGGATTTATGTATGCCACAAGATGTGCAATGAAATGCCTGTCGCTTACAAAACTACAAAATATTGGACTATTTAAAAAAAGAATTTCATTGTGGTTAAAAACCATCCCTAGAAAAAATCTATGAGTATATAAATGACAAAAAGTTGTACATGCCTCTATGTAAAGGGCAGATGTAGTCACCAGCCTGTATGAATGTGATCATGATCGTATACTTGTAGTGTTCTAGACGAATCTATGGCAAAAATGGAAGTTATTATTTTTGAACGACGTTTATATTACACCAAAATAAAACTGAGTTATGGTCGCATGGCTTGCTTCAAATGTGTAAGCTACTTAAACGTCCCATAATGGAATTCACATTGCAAGTTGAACAATTCTATGCTGGGCCAGCTGAGCTATTGCGTGGGCCATAATTTTTATGTGGATCTAAAGCAACTAAATATTTCCGTGGTCATAACAGAATATTCTCAAGTGACCATTAAATTTACCCTTCTCAGAAGACTTTTACGTCGTAAAGTAATCGTACTGCTTTCGTCAGTCCCACGAAACATAGTCAACCATGGTCAGCTGTTTCGTGCTTTTTGCCTAGTCACCAGCATGGTATCGGCTTGGTATCTCGGACAACGAATAGATTATAGCAACTATGCAGTGTCAAAAGTGTGAGATCTATCAAAATAACACATCGCGAAGCACCGTCTACCACTAGAATCGACCGCTATGAACAGTAAATGAAGGTCGTCGGTTGGAAAGGTATGGATCTCAGTCCGCAAATTGGAGGCCTAGTCACTATGTGGCCGCTAGATGATGACAATTCTAGCTGTGTAGTTGATGTGATCTACTTGCTATTGAACAACGTAAACATGTTATTGTTGTTTGTTCGACCAAATATACAGCCAACCATGGACAGCTGTTTCGAGCTTTCTGGCTAATCATCAGCATCGTTTAAGCTTCGGACAACGAACGAAATCATAGCAAGTATGCAGTATCAAATGTTTGTGATCTATCTTCGTTCAATGCAAGTAGACAACGTGTACTACACATCAATTTGCGGACTGAGATCTATACAGTCCAAACCAGCAGCTGCTATTCACATTTCGCAGTGGTCTATTCTAATGATAAATGGCGCTTCGCGTTGTTTTATTCCGATAGATCAAAAAGTGTTAAAAACGTAGCAACACCAGCTCACTGCACATGCTACAACAGACATCTTCCCATCTGTTCAAAATCTGTGACAGGGCGGACACACCATTCCACTTCCTGCAGGCAAAAATATTACTTACGATGCTAAACACTAGATACTGAAAATGTTTTTATTCCTTTTCCAGAGTTTTGGGAGCACCATTTCGAATGCAAGTACCCCAATAGTTCCAGGACACCATACAACATCAAATATACTCGGATATGCGATGGCACGGAGCGACTCACCAAGAACAACACAGTCTTCGAGGACCAACTGCAGTTTGTTTCGGATGCCGTGATGGCCTTTGGTTATGCTATCAGGTTCGTAGAACCTTTCGTTCTAGTACCAAACCAAAAGTTCGCCAATCGCATTAAAATAAAGCAATCTCAAAATACTCTTAATGGCAAGGTTTTAGTTTTAACCTATATACTCGGCGATCTAGAAAACTATGATTTTTAATCGAGTTTTCAGACATTTAATATACCCATTTTTGAGGCTTTTTAGACATGAATGCCTGATTTTACTATTGACCCGCAGAATCTTGATCCGGATCATAATAGATCCATGAGATGGTGTGTCTCTAGTATTAGATCAAATAAATATAGTGGATTTCTTCTAAAATATCTGTTAAACCAGCAAAAAATATGCGGGTTTTGTAAGCAGAACCTCTAGTCCCCACATCAAATCAATAAATTCTATATAAATCGCCTGGTTTAGCTACAAAGACATATTTTTATACTTCGGGAACAATAACCTGTAATGCGGATCAACAATGACCAATTAGAAAGTGCTTTCGAAAAACTGCAATGGAAACTGCAGATTATATCTCCAAATTCAAAACAAACATAAACATCTGAGAAAAATACCTTTATTAGATTTAGTCCAATATATTGGCTTTATAAAATTTTAGAAAAAGTGATAGAAACAAGTTAAGAAATTATACCACGAAAAGAAAGGCCTGTATAATGTAAAATGGAAGTCTTGATTTGTTGTGCTCTTTTGTCGTCTAGTGATAGTGTATGTATTTGAATTCAAATAAAAACGATATTCAAATACGCATTTCAAGTTTTTATTATTTTGTGATTTAATAACAATTGTAGCTAAACCAGGTGATTCATGAAGAATTTCTTGATTTAACAGTGGGATTAGACGCCCTTCTTACACAAATCGTATATTTAGTTTGAGAGATATTTTAGAAAAAAAAAACAACTATGGTATATATAATCAGATTTGTTATTAGAAAGATATCTTCTCTTTGGTCCATTATAGTCTGGATCAGGAGCTTTGATCTCCTGTTATTAAAATCGAAACTCGAAAATGGTCAGCATTAGAGAAAAATTAATAGAAACCTGTTTTGGTCAAACCGATCTAAAATGATTGTCCGGGCAGAAAGAAGTGTAATTCTTTTAAGAAACTTGTACAAAAAATTTTTATCAAGGTTTCCGTGCAGGTATGTTCAATGCATAAAAACTAAAAAACATAAAAATTATAATTTTCGAGGTAGTCAACTATCTAAATTTAAGTTAAAACATCGATTTACAAGACTTTGAAGAGTATTTTGAAATTAGTTGATTTTAAAGCGAATTCAAACCTGTTATCCAGACCAAAATATGTGACTTTTGATTTTCGCAAACTGTTTAAAACATCATAGTTGTATGCTTCTGATAATGCCCATTCAATTTTCATTTATTATAGCTAGCAGCAGATAGACCATTCCGTTTCTACTAGCACTCTGAATTTTGAATTTTTGGTATAGTTGAGTCTCCTTAGTACTCGTGACGTAAGCACCATTCGAACTCCTCCCTGTGGTGTTCAGTCTGCGATATTTTCATACAAAGATTGCAAGACTTATCTTGAAAATTGGTTAATTATATTAAATCACGGTTATTTCAAAATATTTCCGAAATTTTAGTGATAAAAAATTTAACAATGTTGGATTTAGATAGTCTCTCGCTTCCTATTTGCGGGTGTATACGCAATATTTGGATAAGTAGTATAGTCGTAACGTTTCGACAATAATGAGGTCGAAGGGATTACCATATATTTTGCATTATTTCTGAAAAACTAATTTTTTCTTCTCAAAAACTAAAAAATAAAATATTCGCTTCAGCAAGTGCAAAAGAGTGTTCCAAAAGCATAAAGACGCGCTATATAACTTTGCAAAACGTCTATCGAAAGTATGAAGAAAACGAAACCAAAGAGGGTCATGTTTCGAAAAGTAGCATTTTGTCAAGAAATTTTAAAAAATCCAAACTTTTGAACGGAACTGAATAAAGTAATAAAAAGGCGCGTTCTGCATATACTTTCTCATGCAAAAACTGCTAGGTCCGGAGCTCCGTTACCTTCCGAGGAGATAGATTTTGGGTATCGAAAAGCACGTTTGAGACCCAAAAAACTCCAATTTTCGAACGTTTGAAATTTTTTTTCGAATCGGGTGCCCTAAACGGAAAAAATTCTCTTGGTAATTTATAGTATTCATCGAGATGTGCAAAGTGCGCTATGCGACATTTCTTTTATCTTTGCCGTAGAGAAGTTACCGACATTTGAAATAAAATTTGTCTTTTTTTGTCTCGTTTTTTTCTTCGAAAATTTATAGAAAAAAAAACTAAGACGCGGATCAAAAGCAGACCCGGAAAATACCGATGGCATATCATTTATTTACCTAAAGCGACCGATTTCGAATATATTTTGAGAAATGACGGAACGGTGGCGGAAATCGTTCTAGCACTACGCAAAAACCTACCGTACGATCGACTTCAACCGCCGTTTTCGATCGTTTTTCATCCTCGTACCGCGATAGTTCGTAATCGCTCGTAAAGCGCGGGGTTTCGAGTTTTCGAACCGGTATCGTATTATACTTTTACTTACCGGCAACCGAGAGCAGAAACCGAAAAAAACGCACCGACGTCAAAACCTGCACTCGAGAGGGCAGCGCCACCTATACGGTTTTAACGGGCTGTTTTTCATTTGCTTATTTATCCAAATGCTTCAGACAGATCGAGAAACACTTGTATCTGTATTTCGCGTACTAACTGTGAAGAAAATAGCGTGTAATGAAGATTTATTCCATACCTTTCACATTCTAGCAGTAGCATACCAAAACCAGGAAAAACACACATTTTTGCAGATTTCGCCCTATTTACGACGCAATTTTTCGAGCACAACGCTCGCTTGAATAAATTATAGTGGAAACCTCGGGCGATTTACTTGTAAACGACCTGTACAACCAGATTAAATTACTAAGTAATCAGGCTTATCAAAGCAATGCGGTAGCTCGAGTGTGAACGCCGTGGCCGGGCGTTTTTTGGGGATGGGGACAGAACGAAAAAAGCAGGCAACAAAAAGAAGGTACAATAAATAACGGGAACGAGGACGACCACCAAGCAGATGAGTCTGCGGGGAACAAGAACACAAGCTCGAGATGCCAGGAATGAATAATGGGAAGGTACATTCAGAAAAAAATTTCAACTTAGGTTAGCAATATTCGAGTCGGCAGAAAGTCAGGCGGTTTGTTGTCTAGGTGTGAACAAATACTCTGAAATTGGACATAAAAATTGACATCTCTTGTTATACTGAGTCAGTCGTGAAGACTAAGCTTAAACTCCAGTATGTCCAAATTGCAATAATAGGTTAAACTGCTTAATGATTTTCGCATTTCCACTGGTCTTAGAAGTGAGAATTTGTGAATCTTTGGTTTAATCTATGCTAAATTACTGCAGTCTTATCTTCTTCTCTTACATATATGTAACTTCTCAGATAAACCTACAGAAAATTCAAAATCGTGGCTGTCATAATGTTTGGTCGGTTTTTTAGTTCGAAATTGTGAAACATTTTGTCCTGAGATAGAAGAAATTATACTGCACCTTAGTGGAATACGCATTAAGTGTAAGGCATTCATGATATCAAATCCATAGCAATGAGATTGAGAGTGTGCACCGGAGATTCCGTAAGTACTTGACACTCAAATTAGTTCCAATCAGCTATGTTGGTCAGATTTAAAATGCATCCTCTTGGGCTGAGTAAGATTGGAAGTATCCTTGAATCTCCTTACAAACTCGTACACAGTAAAGAAGATTCTCCAGCTTTATTAGCTAAAATTTAAGTTTCGTGTACCATACCGAATTTTCCCGCTTTTTACTTGAAAACACCAAACTCTGATGTCGTGATTAAGTCACCCATCCAGTTTATGTGCTCCAGCTTTAACGCAATAGAAGATTGTTGTGACATTATTCACGATTAAGTTAAAGATATTTTGTACTATTATTAAATTTATATCAGCTAAGGCATATAGAAATTTAGCCATTTGTATTCTCAATTTATGAAGAAACTGGACCGGGTATTATTATATTTAAAATGTCTGTACTCTAACGCTTTGCTTCAATTACATTGTGCTATAAGTGGATTCTTTTGTTGAGCAATAAGGATGTATTATTATGGTCTTTCGTTTTAAAAGATATTATCACGTCTTTTAATTAATGAATCTTGGTTTGTTTGATCTGTCTATGAATGGTATCTTTCAACTTTACTACATTAAATAATAACTTCCTCTCATCCTAACCTCAGTTTTAGACGCAAAACACATTCCGTTAATGTTGCGTATCCTAATCATCTCTCACTTATTTTTCATACTAATGCCGTCAAAGTTTATAACAAAGTTCATGTCGGTACATAACCCAGTTCCATTTCCAATTTGAAGAAACATCAAATCTATTTTATTCAATACCTAATTAGAAACATCACATTAAATTCTTCCTTATCATCCATATAAACATGCATTTTATAACCAAACAAATTTTATAAATATATTGAAATTGTATTAACATGCAACTCATACCTCTTTATGCTATTGTTATTCTATTTATTGCTAACAATTTTTGTATCTTTGAAAGGAATAAGTTAGAGTAACCATGTATCTAAATGTCTGTAAATATGTTGCAGAATTGAAGGTATCAAATGGATATGGGCTCAAAAATAAAAGATTCGGACGAACCTGCTATGCTTGTCTCCTTACAAGTGAACGAAATTTGGTACAATTGGGTAGTTTGGGACGTTAGAGATGAATAAGACCATAAAAACCGCCATGTATGGTGAAGTCAAATTTAAGCTAGAGAATACATCGGTTGAGACCGGAGGTGAACCTTACCAGTGAATTGATGTCGGATTCGGAAGCTACGCATCCGATTTAATCGAAAAAAAAAACAAATATTTGTCTAGATTACTGATACAAGGGCATTTAGAAATTTTTTCATAGAGAGCAAAATAACATAGTAAGTGATGTTCGATCGTAATTATGTGAAGGCCTCGTCGAAGTAAATAGAACAGATGTAGAACCCCATCTCCCGGCCAACCTCACGAGTTCAAAGTGCGGACGCAGAGAAGGAAAACGGCTCACACCGTCCTCCCACCTCCATTCTCTCCGACCCCTGGCTTACAAACTCTCATTTTCTTCAAAGCCAAGTTGCTGCAACAATTGGGTGATACATAGAGAAAGAGGGAGCTATTTATTTCCACGAGGCCTTCAAATAATTAAGATCGAACAACACTTACGGGTAGGTTCGCTTGATCATGTAATTATGTTCCGGCCTTGTCTCGTACATAGAACAGATGTAGATGTTTAAAGCGAGTTGCACCAAGATACTACTAACGCTCTGCAACAGTAAGCGTCAGCGTGTACACAACTACACAAATTATACATGTATTAACTAAATTTACATTTCCATTGTAAAAACTAGAGTTACTGCTTTTAATAACAAGTAATACGACGTACATAGGTTCAAAATGAAAATATCTATGTTACGTGGTAACAAGCAAATCACGTGATAACATAGTTGTGTAAGAGGTGTGGAAGCTGGATTTCCCTCAAATGTCGCTTGAGCAAAGTTATTGTTGGCATAAGAAATCTGTGAGATGTCTCAGAAAACTCGCTTCAGCCCGGCGCAGGTCTGAGCGTACTATAATCCATCCAGCGCAGAGGTAGATGCGTTTCTGTTCTGTGGGCTGTCAATTATGATACTCCTAGACCACCCTTTCCTGAAACAGACATTATTCATCTACATATTGTGAGAACAGAGGCACAATAATGAAGTTTCTTTACAGTGACAAATAAATACCTTTACTGCAGAGATATTTGGGCGCAAAATACGGTAAAACTAACAGCGGTTGTCACATGAGTGGCCTCGAAACTTTCAAAAACTGAGAAACGTGACCTTCCGTTGACGTACCGCCGACAATGCACATCATATTTAGTGGCCCACCTTCGCTCCAGTTGTCTAATATTAAAGTTTGTGTTCAGCGGTTGCTTGTATGAGGAGCTGTTCCTTTGTCGTTTCTTATGTTTTGGCACCTCGGCACCGCTGTTTAGTGCGTAGCACGAGAACAAGAAATGAGAGTTTGTTGGCTAGGGGCCGGGGAGGAGGTTGGTGGGATGGCGCGGTGAGCTGCTTTTCTTCGCGACGTGCGCGCTTTGAACTCGTGCGCTTGGCCAGGAAACGTGGTACTACACCTGTTCTATTTACGAGACGAGGCCGGGACATAATTTCCATGTTTGTATTTCTGTATTAATTAAACTTAGTACCACCAGGTAATTTGGAGCGCAGAATATACACCTAAGTCGAAGTCAACGGGCAAGAAGTGTCGCCTGAGATCATAGCCGATTCACCCAAGATTTGAGTCTTCATATCTATTACAGATAAACAAGGATTTCTAAAAGATTTTAAATAGAAAATATCCCTAGTCCAGAACTGTAGACTCCTCGGCTCGCTTTCCCAGCCGGTGGCTTCTTTTTATGATCGCCATAGGCACCAAAGGGGGAGGACGCTGTTCCCTATCCGGAAGCTTTGAATAAGCTATAAAGCGTATGCAAATAGTCAGTAGGACTAGATTTTTTGGGGGCTTTATTATTCATTACTGTAGAATTGCGTCGCCTGAGATTGGGCGTTGAGATGTTCATGCGGGAATGTTAAGGCTTATCCAATTTTATTGAGATAGATTTTGCGTTTGTGAGAGATAAAACATTTTTTAAGGAGAGGACTGGTTTGATGCTCATGAAGTGGAGTATTGACAGGGAGCTGTTTGATTCGTGTTAAAGGATACCGGCGCCCTAAGTACGTATCTCCAAAATGGCGATTATGCTGGCGATCACTGAAAATCTGAAAATCGCAATCACCTTAATTTCGACTACGTATTGGTATTCATTTCTTGTGGTCGCTGCGTCTGTTGCCTAAACGTCAGGTATGTGATGTAATTTTTGCGCCAGAGGTGGCACTAGCGGAAGCCATCCTAGCCTCTGTGCTATAAGGACGAAGCACTGCAGTGCATAGCAATAATGCTTTCGTCGGTTGTTGTATCAAATACAGTAGATTGTGAGAAGAATCCATGAAAAGCTAAAAACTAATTGCACAACAACTTTTTCTTTTATTTTGTTGAAATTCAAAAAAGCGAGAAATAGAAAAACCTCCATTCGTGAAGGATTTTACAACTCTAAGGTCAGTCAAATTATATAAAGTGTGTGTCTTACCTATTGAAAAGTTTGAAAATCTGTTATTTGGAAAGCCAGGAAAATAGGCCGTTTTCTATAAAGCTATATGTCCACTTTTTGAAAAAAATTTGTGGATCAAATCTTGTTCTGGACTATATTTTATGCACTTCTAGACCATCTCGGGTAGCTTGCAATCCACAAATCATGCTGGCGAAATTTCAGTTGCAGTATTTAGGTGAAAGACGGTCATTGCGCCATTCCTTCATAGGTGCTATTTACCGCTATTCGGCGATTGTGGGATATCCGACTAGTAGTATCTAGTGACAATTATGGCGATCAAATCACTATCATATAGGTGCAGATGACTAACATGTTGTACAACATGCAGTGGCGTAACTTGCTCCGCAGGGGCATCCATATTAAAATTTGTAGGGAGGCCCCTGAGACGAAAATGGAGGGTATATACTCATATATAAATGTCACATCTTTCGGTCAATCCAGTCTCCCTCTTGGAATCCTCTGGATGTCATATACTCTTTAACATCTTGGTTCCAGCTTCTTGGAGGTCTACCCCGTTTGTGACGCTCTAGTGGTGCCCACTCATAGACTTTTTTTGGCCATTTTATGTCATCCATACGATGAAGGTGACCATACCAAAGTCATCTTGTTTCGGCAACTTCTTCTCCAGTAATCCGTTTCCAGGGACATCAACCTCTCTTCATTTCTTTTCGTCATGGCCCATATTTCTGAGCCATAAGTACAGATACTTTCTTCTATAGCATTAAATATCAATTTCTTTGTTTTCTTTGTCACTCTAGTACTCCGTAGAATACAATTTAGTTGTCTAATTGCTCTTTTACCCTGTGGTGTTTTATTTGAGATGTCTTGGTTGCTCTTGCCTTGCACCGTAAACGTTACACCCAGATACTTGAGTGATGTTGTGTTCTTTATGCACATCCAAATCATCTCTATCGGTGTCACATACAATCATCCCAACTAACAATTATCACACCTATTAGAGTTGCAAGAATGATTATACAGTATTCCTTACACAGCATTGCATACTGTAAGAACATTGGCAAAACCCTCTTAGAACAGTTATACAAGCGGAATGGGTACACCTAATAGGACACTTCAGTCATTTAAGATGTTGTATCAAGGCTGCAGGTAACAGTTATACAACAAAAGTGTAAGCCTCTTGCAGCCGCTATAGGACATTTGCGTCAGTGCAAGATTCAATTTTTGTCAACTATACAACTATTCTGTTACGTGATTCTACTTTATTGCGACCAAACTATTTCTTATGTATTGTATAGACGAAGTGAAGAATATATAACTAACACAATACAGTCATCTTGTTTACTTACATATCGGCCATTGTGAATTTCATACACAGGTATATGATAAACTTCTACACTATGATGTAGGGCTATTGAATTACTTGCGCAACACATTTTATTGTGATTATCGTGCAAAGTAGTTACGCAATTTCTACGGGCTTCGCATTTGATTCATATTTTGATAATGATCAAAAGTATGTCTAGATTTTTAAGATGGAAAACTGAACTTATCTGCGTTAAATCTTCCACAAATCCTACATTTAGACATAATTACACTAATGTTTATCACTTTATATCTGTAATTTCGAACTGAAACATAATTATTTAATATCAAATGGAGGAATAAATGTTTGCCCAATATGGCGGGTGGTTGTGAATAATCATGGCATCGTCCATGTTGTCTTTAGTTTATTAGAATATTTTGGTGTTTCCTGCAGGTGTTATACAACAATTTGACAAATGTCAGAAATGAAATACCGACAGAGTGGAATGATTTACCTATAATTTGTACCAGATCTATATCTTCTGTTTGAACAGTTGATAAAACCTTTTTAACCAATATGCATGCGTTGTTTGTCTTAAAACATTGGTTATGGCATTTTAACTAAAATATGACCGAAAGTTAGGTTATGGTGAAGTTGTATACCAACATATTTAGCATATGTACAGCCTTTAACAGTTACTAAACAACAGTTGTATAAGTGCTTAGAAAGGGAGCAATTTGTTGGCTAAAGTACTGAATTTGCACAGCAAAACAACAAGGCTCGGGTTTGTTTTACAAACGTTACCATGGCTGCCACAACACAACCATTTTGACTAACCTGCAAATATGCCGTATAAAATAGTTGTATAAACGTTTATGCAACACATAAAAATTTGTCCTATAAGGTGTGTTGTGTAACTATGCTATAAGAATATTTTAAACACCTCATTTTAGAGCAAATATATTGCAGAAAGCAAATTTGCATTCCACACAACACTAAGCCAGCATTTTGGTGTTCAGGCAACAACAATAGAGAGCTTTTACGGCTGAACGGTTCTTTTACCAAAAGCTTATAGCACTACTTTGCTAGTTGGGATATACTCGGTTTTTTTATGTTAATTGTTAATCCCCATTTCACGTACTCTTCTTCCAGTTTCCTAAACATATAACACGAGTCATCTCTATCACCTGCTTTCAAGACCTGGCCGTGAGCAAATAAAAGGGTATATAGGACTTCTTATCTCACTGGTATTCCTATATGGCAACATTTCCTCTTCTAGTTTACTAGAACTGCTTCAATATATATCTTAGGAGGTGCCGGCGCCCTTGTCGTAATCCTTTGGTTACTGGGAATTCCTCTGAGACTTGTCTGCCGCTTTTGACCATGCTGGTACACCCACATTACAGATTTTTTACAGCATTTACATAGTCCCTATCAACACCTCACTTAGGCCCGTATCGTCAGTCGTCACTATAATTGTAGGTCGCGTTTATGGCCTCCTTGATTGTCATCCTCCTTTCCCTTCTTCAAAAAGTTCTAGATTATTTAGATTATTAGATATTTACATGCATATCCAACTTAATACTTTCCTCACAACCCGGATATATTTTCCTTGTGCTCATTTCTAGATCCTGTCTCAAAAACACGGTTAATTCTTTCCGTCCCACTTCTGAGATGATATATCTCAATTAATGTTTGGTCATTGGACTACACATGTACCGCCTCTGCGCATTCTGGGTCAGAATTACCATATAAATTTTCTTTTGTGACCGTCCTTTAACTCGTTTAGGATTCTCCATCGGATAAAATGACGACACACAAAAAATTGCTGCGGCGTATACAAAATCCTAAGCGTACGACAAAAACTGATCCAGCTATTGAGGTTGATTCCCTAAGAGTTGTGCGTTTTTTGTCCTGTTCCTTTATTATTACACTGCCGTACAGGGTGATTCAGGTTATGACTGGGTTTGTGAAGATATAAAATAGAAATGGGCGTCAAGTAGGTTGACCCTGCACTTCCCACGCAACGTCGTCATCAGTTCATAAAGGATTACGCTCAGACTAGTCCCTATCGAAATAAGGCAGCATCATCCTGGATAGAGAGAACAAGCCTAGACCATGCTAATGAGTTGCCAAAGAAGCATGAAACATCTGTCTGTGGTTGGCTGACTAATAAAAAAGTTAGTTACGAACATGTATAATTAAGAAGTTAATCGTATCAAATTCGTCAAACGTGCGTAGAGTTATCGGACTTGGAAGTGTATTATTATACTAACATCAAAAAATTGTGGTACACCCTCGCCCACTCCCATTTTTTTACCACTGAAATGTTTTCAAAAAATAATATGATAAAATGAGGTTTCGTTTTTTCTTTTGCGGCCTATCTCTCCGCCGCCAGTGGACCGATTTTCCAAAATGAAAAAAAGCTGCTTTGTCCTCATCTTGGTACTAATCTTTTGGGCAAGTTTTATCAAAATCTGATCGGTACTTTCCAAGATATAGACGCGCCAAGAATTAGCACAGATAGATCAACGCAAATGAGCGACATGTGTTCCGTGATGTACATGTAATATTACATCCAAAAAATGTTTCTTATTTTATATACGTAGATTCTTCGCGATGACACTGCAGGAAGCAAAAACACAAATCAGGAGCAGGCTTGGGTTTTTCATTATTAGAGGAAAGTGCTCCAAATCGGATCCGTCCCTTAAACCGGGTGTAGAATATTGCTTCTATTTACGGTATGTACAATACGTTGAAGCGAAAGATAAGATTTCGATATACCTAATACTCTGTACCTTGCATCTAATCTTGATGATATCTTGCACGGAAGTACGTTAGTGGAGTGTAGTTCGCAAACGCACTTGTTAAGTATTACAAGATCTCGATTATCCAACTATACCCCATTCATAGTCTATTTACGCCTAGACAAAACAACATGCCCAAAGGCAAGATTGTACAGGGCCGTATTTTCCTCAATGGTCTTGGAATAATCTAAGAAAATAAATAATAAGTTTTATAGAAAGAAATGCACACACTTTTCACAATTTCTTATTAGCTGGAAGTATTTGAATCATCGTCCGAATGGTTAATATTAATTATTACAGGTTCAATTTGAATATCGATCATATTGCTTAGATCCCACATCTTCGATTTCGATTGACTCTTGAACGTGACGGATACAATCTTTCCAATGGATTTCCGTCACTCTGTTGACAGCTTCATAAAACAATTTTTCATGTCAGAAAGTAACCATAGTTTTTTATATTTGCCCAAATAATTCCAATGGAATTTAATTCGCAGTGATGCTCCTAGCCTTGAAATAGTCTTATTTTGATTTTTATCCATTTCGTCAATAACATTAAGATTATATTTATATTTGTGCCACCTGACTAGATGTTTAAGTTCTGTTTTGATCATATTTTCATTGAAACTAATGTCTTTTGATAGGAGCCATTGTTGAGTGTTTGCCTTTCTTGTGAACATTGTAAGAATTTTGTCTAGTTTTCTAGTGTGGTATGCAGTATCATCAAGAGATCATTGTCGTCAAGCTTTGGGAAAGTTTCTCCAAACCATCGTTCAAATGAGCTCCCGTTATTTCTTCATGGTAGTCATTCGTTTTCTTTGACTCAAATGGCCACGGGGCAGTCCGCATAAAGTCATCATCACTGCCAGTGTGACAGACAACAAATCGTTCTCCTTTTCTTGGAAATAATTATTTCCTATAGAATTCAAGAAAACTAATAATAATACCAGCAGAGTATCTAACAGGTGTTGGTTCGAAATCTACCATATATAGCTAAGTTTAGTGTAGCTAAGTTTTCAACGTGGGCTCATAGATTCAGTCCACTTGACACCATTCTTACAACATAAATGACAAATTGGTTAGATACACGTATCTGACGGTTTCTTTAGGCCAGTTTTTAGTCCATCGAAGAAAGCTTATCTTGCTGATTTAATTGTAGAGTCAGCCCATACTTTAGGTTTTCAATGTCTTGCGTTTATCCAGGTTTCATCCCAGTAATAAATCTGCCTGCCCTGGTCGTGATATTTCTTTATTGATTTTAAATAATTTCTTCTCCATGAAATAATCTCTTAGCTGTCCATCACAGTACTATTCCTGTCCCGTTTTCTATACTCAAGATGAAGTTCTTTGAGTAAACTATAGAATGTGGTCCTTTTGAAAGTGGGTAAGTCTCCATCACTATTAACCTCCTGTAATACTTTGTCTATGGTTTGAAGTTCCTGCATTTCAAAAAGTCGATGGTCTTTGCATCTGATGGCATTCTGATCAAAGTTATCACCTGTATCCAACAGCTTCATGTCATGCCAGCTCTTGTGTGGTAGAAACAATTTTTTGTTTTCTTTAACAATGTTGAAAATTGTCTTGTTCGCTACACGTCTTTCAATATTATGAATTTTCATTTTAGGATGCTCTAAAATTTCGCTCTTATAAACTAAGCACAATTTCTTCTGCCTGAATATTCAAATGTCCCTTCCTGACATGTTTTCGGGGAGGGCATATCACTGGAGAGGAAGCCAGGCTGAAGGAAGCATTGGTAGACATATTCTCAGTTTCATCTGCTGTAACCGTAGATGACATGCTAACGTATAAGCACACGCTATGTATGGCACCGAATATGAACAGCAACTGCCGGCGTCGGCGTGCCGGCGATACCCCGAGCACGTTCAGATACGCACGTTTTTTGACCATCTCAACTAATCTGGGATACATTTTCATTGTCCCTGGCACCACTACAGGGGTAAAAGCGGCTTGTGAAAAAATTTATCTTGTTCGATAATACCTGCTACGACTGGATTCTAAACTGAACAAAGACGTTTCCCCTCTGATACTCATTTTTTCAGCTTCAGTTCATTTCTGCTTGGTGTCTGATACTAAAAAAAGCGTTCTTGCTAAAGGAGGATATCTACATTCCTAGGATTGCCTAGGTTTTTATTATTTATTGAAAACCTTCTGAATTTATGAGATCAAGAAACAAAATTGTACATTATCTGAGATGGTTAGAAAACGTATATATTTCATAGCTACATCTACCACGTAAGCCACAGTTTACGTGACGAATTTAAATTTGAAACATCCATCTTAACAAAAATAAAATGGATAACAAGAACATCAAGACGAGGTGTTCCGAAGCGGTTACCCATCCAATTACTAATCGCTCCCGACGCTGCTTAACTCCGGCGATCAGATTAAAGATTCACTGACATTATTCTTGTGTAAAATTTTTCGCGAACTAGTTCCAAGAACTAGTTCGTTTGAGTGAGCACGACCTATTTAACTGGTTCGCTGAAATGAACTAGAAAGCACATTATTAAGTCCATGAATTCTGAAGCTTTGACGGGCTACCTTCCTGCCCCTGGTTACCGGTTAGCGACGGCGTCGGCGTGGCGGTCGCCATGGAAACGGTTCGCTGGTGTCGGGGTGCTCTAGCGACCCTCCATACTTCTGACGCCTTATGACGACAAGTTGCGATCGAAATTGATTGCAACAGTCGAACTTCAGTTGAAATCAGGCCTCAGCAGGTGTTTAACGGAGGATACACCACCGGGTCCCTGATTTTATTCGCTCTTCCTTATCTGGGTCGCATCCACACGTTGGGCCAACCTAGAACAACACCAATGTGTACGAGCCCCTTCCTACTTCAAGATTGGTACCAAAATATGCCTTTATAAACTAAACATGACAAAACTATTTACTTCTAAAACAATTTATTTTCTCAAAAACATTTTAGATACACTCTAGTCGTAAAACATACATATTTGAAATCACTTAGACCTATTACTAATAGAGCATCTGAACAAATAAACAATGTGCGAATACATGCGCGAAGTTAATAAAGCAACAATTGAAAGATTATCTTTGGGTAACATCACCTTTATTTTTTATTACGGCTGAAATTCTTTGGGGTATAGTGTTAACCGAGTTTTGGCAAAAATTTGATGGAAAACAATCCCAAATTTCTTGGTAGCTTTTGTCTCAATTCGGTGATTGAACGAGGAGTATGTTGTCGTAGAACCTTTTTCATCTCGTGCCACAAAGTTTTAATAGGTGACAAATCTGGACTGCTAGAAACCCATTTCAAGAGTGTTACATTATTTTCTCCCATCCATGTTATAGCCTTTCTTGAGGTATGACACGATGCACCATCTTGCTGAAACACAAAATCTTGGCCGGATGTCAAACATTCTTCCATCACTGGTAAAAGCGATTCTTCTATAATTGCCAAATATTGGTTTGTATCCACATTTCCATCAATAAAATGAAGTTATCCTACTCCTTTTGATGACATACTGCCCCAGACCATAATGGATGCTGGAAATTTCACTTTTCTCTTCAGACAGTCAACAGGGAATAACTCTACTGCGACTGTCACCAACACAAACTTCGAATCGGGCCTCATCACTCCATTGTATTGCACACCATTGTTGAGATGTCCATTGTCTATGTTCTTTAGCCCATTTAAGCCGATTTTTCTTCTGCAGTGGAGTTAATAGTGGCTTTTCTTTTGCCCATAAACAAGTTGTGCAACTCTAGGGTTTTTACTTCACTTTTTTATAAGAAAACTTACCTTGCAAGTGCTAAATCCCAGTTTGTGGGCCTCTCTATGAGTTGTGGACCTCGAAATTCTCCTCCAACAGCGTCACTCCACAGAGCACTTAATTATAAATAATTGGTACGCCTGTTTTTCACGATTATTTTTCTTAATGCTCTTCGGTCGGCATTTGTGATATTACTCTTTTTCACATATCGTGGCTTAATGTTAACTGAACCAGTTACGTTATATCTTCTAACAATACTTCTCTCACTGTACCGCGACGAGTCTAACAAAGTTGCAATTTCTGGGTTTGATTTCCCAGAATTAAAAAATTTAATTATCAGTGACCGAATTTTCTCACTAATAACCTTTCCTCTACCCACTTTGAAAACCTTAACTACCCAAAACTGTTTTAAACGTATTCTGACAGCTGTGATTAATAAAAACAATTGTCATGGCTTTTATTTTTCACAGTCACCTATGCGTTATAGACTTATTTCACTGATTTTATAAACTTGCAGACCAATACACATAATCATTCAGATGTGATCTTGCTATTCTTCTCAGAGATGAAAACTACAGGCTACACGACTTCACAAAACATATGCAGCCACCAATGCGTGTAGTTGAGCCTTTCCTCCATAGATGGACGCTCACAGCGATCCTAGCGAGCAAAGGTGGAATGAACCACATATTTGCACCCTAAAAACTACCTAGTCTGCAAGATAACATTTTATTGTTTTTTTTTTTGACGTTTAATAGGTTTTTACATAATACCCGTGCGGTGTTATTCAAGTTATAGGCGGTTATAGTGACATAGTTTTTCGTGATGTACGTGATGTCATTTAACATCCAAAAGACATAATATCTCATAAGTCAATTTCGAAAGTTGTCGAGATACCAATACTTCCCCGCCAATAGGAGTCGTTGGGATAAATTGGAACAAAAAACATCTGCGATCTTGAACACAAGCTATTATATTACGCATAGCGAATGCGGTCCATGCTTGGCCTAAACGGCTGATCTAATATAAAATGTGACGTCAGATGCTCTTTTGATATGTCACTACCCAACTAACAATTATCACTCCTATTAGAGTTGCAAGAATGATTATACAGTATTCCAGCATTGTATACTGTAAGAACATTAGCAAAACCCTCTTAGAACAGCTATACAAGCGGAATGGGCATACCTAATAGGACACTTCAGTCATTTAAGAGGTTGTATAAGGGCAGCAGGTAACAGTCATAAAACAAAAGTGTAAGCCTCTTGCAGCCGCTATAGGACATTTGCGTCAGTGCAAGATTCAGTTTTTGTCAACTATACAACTATTCTCTTACGTGATTCTACTTTATTGCAACCAAACTATTTCCTATGTATTGTATAGACGAAGTGAAGAATATATAACTAACACATTACAGTCATCTTGTTTACTTACACATCGGCCGTTGTGAATTTCATACACAGGTATATGATAAACTTCTACACTTTGATATAGGGCTATTGAATTACTTGCGCAGCAAATTTTATTGTGATTATCGTGCAAATTAGTTACCCAATTTCTACGGGCTTCGTATTTGATTCATATTTTGACAATGATCAAAAGTATGTCTAGATTTTTAAGATGGAAAACTGAACTTATCTGCGTTAAATCTTCCACAAATCCTATATTTAGACACAATTACACTAATGTTTATCACTTTATATCTGTAATTTCGAACTGAAACATAATTATTTATTATTAAATAGAGGAATAAATTTTTGCCCAATATGGCGGGTGGTTGTGTACAATCATGGCATCGTCCATGTTGTCTTTAGGTTATTAGAATATTTTGGTGTCACCAGCAGGTGTTATACAACAATTTGACAAATGTCTGAAATGAAATACCGACAGAGTAGAATAATTTACCCACAATTTGTACCAGATCTATATCTTCTGTTTGAACAGTTGATAAAACCTTTTGAACCGATATTTTTTTTTTATACTCCAACTACCACGAAGGCCTAAGGCCTAAGCACCCATTGGGTACCGTGGGGCTATGGGGGATACATGGGAAAGGGGGGACGCCACACGGACTCTGGCGAGGGAACACGTGTGCATGCAACATGCACACATTCTGGCTCCGCCTACGAGAACCGCCGGGTGGTACCTCCGCGTTCGACAGTCAGAGACCATCTACCACCTACGGGCAATCACAACATCCATGGCCAAGAGAAACATTTCTCCTGGGACGGGACTCGAACCCGCACAGCGCACGGCGGCTGATCAGGAGACCGAAGAGTCTACTACTGCGGCCACCGCTGCTGCCTAAAACAAACACACAACATCCATGGCGAAGGCGAGATTCGAACTCGCGGCCCGGCCGGCCGGCTGATCAGTAGCACGACACTCTGACCCACGCGGCCAACCGAGGTCCCATGCATATGCATGCGTTGTTTGTCTTAAAACATTAGTTATGGCATTTTAACAAAAATATGACAGCAGAAAGTTAGGTTATGGTGAAGTTGTTTACCAACATATTTAGCATATGTAACAGTTGTATAAGTGCTTCCGTTGGGAGCAATTTGTTGGCTAATGTAGTAAACTGCACAGCAAAGCAACAAGGCTCGGGTTTGTTTTATAAACGTTAGCATGGGTGCCACAACACAACCATTGTGACTAACTTGCAAATATGCCGTATAAAGTAGTTGTATAAACGTTTATGCAGCAGTTAAAAATTTGCCCTATAAGGTGTTGTATAACTATGCTATAAGAATAGTTTAAACACCTCATTTTAGAGCAAATATGTTGCAGAAAGCAAATTTGCGTTCCACACAACATTAAATCAGCATTTTGGTGTTCAGGCAACAACAATAGAGAGCTTTTATGGCTGAACGGCTCTTTTACCAAAAGCTTATACCACTACCTTGCTAGTTGTGTAGTGAAGTACATAACTCAAAAAAATGTAGAATTTCTAAATGACTGCGACTTGAAAAACGTTTCATATCGCTGAGAGTTATGAAGAACCTGACACTCATTGTCCTAAGCCGTCGCTGTGTCACTTCCAAACCTGCAATACATTTTGCATATTAGACTGTGCAATATAACAAAGCAGAAACGTGGAAAGTTTTCCTTTTAATATAAAAGCTTCTTCTAGTAGCGAACCTTGTGAGCTTTCTTAGACGATTATATAGCGATATTATTGGATATTTCGTAACAGAAAACCAATAAGATACACCCTTCGCATATATTTGCATTAATTTCTGGAGTTCTTGCTGCATCAAGAGGACATGATTAAGATGCATGCTGTAGCGCCTTTTTCCAACAAGCTGTCACGACCCTTTCATGCAAAAAGTGCTTTTAGCTGTTGATTAGAAGCTTGGCAGTAGACGGCAAGGGATGGAAGATTACAGACTCGGTATATAGGTCAAAGAGCTAAGTAGTCAGCTTCTTCCAGCCAATAATTAGCCTGACTACTTAAAAGACAAGTGAAAGTAACTCCTATCAGTTGCAATTGTAGGAGTCAGCCAAGTAGAATAAGATGTATAGGGAGAATTATTAGATAAGCAACTAAACTGATAGGTGATGCAGTTCAATGCTTTCACAGACATTACTCAACTTTGACTCACACGAGGCGCCCTGGCGCTCAGCAGGTTTCGATGGATGGCTGCGTTCTGTCAGATACCTACCCATTCGTTTCGGCTGGTCGTAATCCAGATCACCGAGAACTTGATAAGGAATGAACACATCTCGTCAACTGCAACAGCTTCCATCAAAAAGCTAGGTTATTTATCTAGGGCTATAGGCGTACTTTTACTACAGTTGGCGCTTGGATGGGAGAAACCCTCAGAAGATATCGACCGTCACCATTAAAAGCTTGTCACCGAAAAAAAACAAACAACTATAATAAATAGAATATAATAATAATGTTTATTTTCCAAGCTACAAGGATATATAAATGACATCATCTGAAGCAATAAAAATGGCAAAGAGCCCGCAGAAGGCTGGCCTTGTCCGCGGATATAAATACTAATACAGTCGATTTAAAAAAAATTATTGAGCCAATCGTTACAATTCTTCAAAAACTTTCAAAATAGGCTCCTTCTGCGTTGACGCAGCGCTGCCAGCGCGATTTAGAAGCATTGAAGGCGTCACGGAAGGCATTCTCCAGAATAGCCTTGAGGGCCGCGGTGCATGCTTGGATCCCCTCTGTCGTCTCAAAATGCTTGCCCTTCATCGGCCTCTTCAGGCGAGGAAACAAAAAAAGTCCGTTGGGGGCACATCTGGACTGTAGGCCGGCTGTGGAAGAGTTGGGGTGCCGGCCTTGGTCAGGTAGCTGTTCACAAGAAAGGCGGTGTGAGCCGGGGCGTTGTCATGGTGCAACTTCCAGTCGACTGCGATGTCATGTCGGACCCGACTGACCCTTCTTTTGAATCTCCTGAGCACACTCACGTAAAACTTGGCGTTGATGGTTTGTCCAGGAGGAACAAATTCATGGTGGACGATGCCTTTGATGTCAAAAAAGACAATAAGCATCGTTTTCACTTTGCTCATTATTCCCTTTTTTGGGCGAGGAGACGCCGTCGTGTGCCACTCGGAAGATTGCCTCTTTGTCTCGGGATCATACTCAAAGATCCACGACTCGTCACCTGTGATTACGTTATTCAAAAATTGGGGGTCACTTTCACACATGTTCAAATTTTCTTGGCACTCTTCCACTCGCCGCAATTTCTGGTCGTCAGTGAGCACTTTTGGGACTATCTTCGCGCACACCGATTTAGGTAAATTTAATATCTGGGCAAGCAAACGAATACCTAGTCGACGGTCTGAGTTCAAAACTTTGCGCACACGAGTCACCTTCTCGGTGTTTGTCGAAGTCGAAGGTCTTCTAGCACGGTCTTCATCAGCGACCTCTTCCCGGCCCTCCAAAAAGGCCTGGTGCCACCGAAACACACCACTTCTTGCTAAACCAACACCTGGATAAGCCTGCTTGGTCATATCAAACGTCTCTGTCGCAGATTTACCGAGTTTCACACAGAATTTAATCGCGTACCTCTGCTCTAACGAACGCTGCATTTTCGGCTTGCACCACTCACAGAAACACGTCGCGCCAAAATGCATCTCCTGACTCTACAAGTGCTCGGAGACAACTGACCAGCCGCTCATTCGTTAGCTAGGAACGCCCTCTACCGAATCCAGTCGGTGCGCGCACGCTCCGAAGTACAGTCATGGCGGAAGAAAATGAGTCCTATTACTTTCCGGACAATCCCTGTACACTGTAGGTATGATATGACTTGCCATATACACTATGGTGTAGTTTATTTAAATAAAATACAAACATACATAGTAAACGTGCTTAAACTAGAAATGACACACGTGATTTACTAAAAATAAATAGAACATTAAATTTTAGGAACATACAACGACAGAGAGAGAGAGAGAGAGAGTATGAATCTCCATTTAATCCTAGATTCTTTTTTAGGTAAAATGTCTCGCTTAATCTATCTTAGGGAGGTTATTAGTGTTTGTTTTCTGTTCGTGGGGACATATCGAGTGTGTTGCCAAAATTGGTAAATGCAAATACACTACAGTAGGGGTATATTGTCTAAATTGGTAAGTGTTGAGTATAGGATATTTTGTCTAAATCATTGACCTTATTCCAGTAGGCTGGTTTTGCATGTTAATTGTGAACTTTTTGAATCAACGATTCCGTGAGTTTTAAATTCTGGACATAGATATTAACCAGCCTTTTACTTTTCTTTTAAATGTTCATATGGAGCGTATCATCTTTAGGCGACTTACGGAAGTACGACTCCGAAATAAGTTTTTAAAAAACTTTTATTTTCAAAACGTACAAAATTGATGTGAAACGGACCGAGAAATAGCTAGAACTGAATACAATGCAAATTACGGTATATTTATAAACTGTGTAAAAAGTGCAAGCTATGTGAAATGCAATTCTACAATTATGCATATCTGGTGTCTGTAACTGGCGTTGAGGAGAGAGATTGTAATATCTTAGTCCTAGGTAAAAATATGATCTGACAGCATTATATTTTTTCTGGTTTTAGAACCTTTAAAGAATTCCTGTTCCTTGATTGGTAGGAATGTTTGGAAGAACGGGGTATGTGTGGCACTATCAAAACCTTTAGTAGGTATAAGTGTCTTGTATCTAATATACCAAATCAAAAGAAACTGAAAACTATAGAGATAAGAATTCACGTGCATTAAAAAACGAGACCAAGATATTGCAATAGGGGATCGACCCCAAAGACTTATAAAATCAGTTTTGCAATTATGGCACGACTTAGCGAAACGCTTTATTACTCTGTGTCCTACTGTGAAATTTATACACCAAATTGTACTGTTCCGTAATGCCCTGAAGCATGTCTGTTATGTTTCATAAACACATTCCTTGACATAATATGCTGTCAGCGTGAAAAAAGCATCAATAACATGATTGATAGGATAATTCATCAATATGTCGTACAAAAACAACTCTAAAATATCTGCAGTATAGAAAGGTTGCATAATCTTTTTTTAATTTGCAACGTCATATGTTAGGTATACAACAATAGGACCGACATGTCACACTAATAAATAGGGAGACTGCGATAATCCTTTTGTGTTAATTTCAATAAATATCTTCTATTAGAGTATTTCTATTTAAATACGTCAGTGCTTATATTTTTATTGGAAGCAACCTGCACTCATATTTTTAAGTGAAAAAAGTATGTTATATTAAATTTGACATCTTGAAAAATATATCGCGAGTGGGTTGACTAACAAATTCCTAGCGAGACTATAATTAATTGAAAATTGAAAAGTGACTTCTAATTAAACATTGCGCTAATGAGTTTTACGAAAATATTTAATACCAACCGAAAGAATGAAGCCTATAGAATAAGCAAACGTTTGGTTTTTTCCCGGCTTGACTACTGGGTTGGCAGGTGTAAACAGGTATGTTGATACTAGTTATTTCCACCAATTTTTATTAAGGTCCTATTCACATAATCGTCAGCTATTCACATCGAACAATGAGTGGTCTCGCTATGCAACACCTTTAGGGATATCACAAGGTTCGTATTTCGGGATCACTGCCTTTTTGCCCTTTGTTAACTATATAAGTGGTATTATTCTTTGTGAAACACTGTTTGCCGATGACTTGAAATTGTTCTTTGAAATCAACAGCATTACCGATTGTTAGTGCGTACAGTGTCAATTAGCTAAGTTGGAAGATTGGTGACGATTGAATAAACTGCATCTGAATATCGCTTAATGCAAGGTGCACCATCGGAGGAAATGTAATTACTCGGCACGAAACGAATAGTGATTTAGGCGTGACATTTCACAGTTGGATGAATTTAGACTATCACCTTACTCAAATTGTAAATAGTGCTAATAGAGCTTTAGGTTAATTATTAGAACATTATACTTTGTATATAGTATGTACGTTCCAAATTGGAATAATATGTTTCGTTGATTTGGAGTCCTTATTACAACTGTTATATAAATCAAATGAATCGATCAGACTGCCGGGTATTGTTGGTAAGACTCCAAGTTGCCTCCTTGAGTGAGATAAGGAAACACAACTCCGTCATCTCCTTATATAAACTTTTACATGGTATTGTTGCTTCTTCACTCCTGTTATTCCAGCTCCAATTTTTAGTTCCACAGATATGTTCTAGAAACAATACCTTCCTTTTTTACCCCCGAGCAAATACGGACTTAGCTTTAGAATCTCCTGTAAGAGTCATGTGCATGAACTTTAGCAGAATAGGCAGTACTTGTGATATATTTATTTCTTCTCTTCCTCAACTCAAGAGGGTTTTATGGCAGCATATCAAATAGATTATACATATTATACTAATGTTTGCTTATCCTCTTAAATTTCATTAAATTAGTATGGATTTTATTGTTATGTCGGATTCCAATACTTACTGTAAATATCTTCTTTTAGAGTATTTCTATTTAAATACGTCAGTGCTTATATTTTTATTTGAAGCAACCTGCACTCATATTTTTAAGTGAAAAAGTATGTTATATTAAATTTGACCTGTTGAAAAATATATATATCGCGAGTGGGTTGGCTAACAAATTCCTAGCGAGACTATGATTAATTGAAAATTGAAAAGTGACTTCTAATTAAACATTGCGCTAATGAGTTTCACGAAAATATTTAATACCAACCGAAAAAATGAAGCCTAAAGAATAAGCAAGCGTTTGGTTTTTTCCCGGCTTGACTACTGGGTTGCAGGTGTAAACAGGTATGTTGATACTAGTTACTTCCACCAATTTCTATTAAGGTCCTATTCACATAATCGTCAGCTATTCACATCGAACAATGAGTGGTCTCGCTATGCAACACCTTTAGGGATACCACAAGGTTCGTAGTTCGGGACCACTGCCTTTTTTGCCCTTTGTTAACTATATAAGTGGTATTATTCTTTGTGAAACACTGTTTGCCGATGACTTGAAATTGTTCTTTGAAATCAACAGCATTACGGATTGTTAGTGCGTACAGTGTCAATTAGCTAAGTTGGAAGATTGGTGTCGATTGAATAAACTGCATCTGAATATCGCTCAATGCAAGGTGCACCATCGGAGGAAATGTAATTACTCGGCACGAAACGAATAGTGATTTAGGCGTGACATTTGACAGTTGGATGAATTTAGACTATCAGCTTACTCAAATTGTAAATAGTGCTAATAGAGCTTCAGGTTAATTATTAGAACATTATACTTTGTATATAGTATGTACGTTCCAAATTGGAATAATATGTTTCGTTGATTTGGAGTCTTTATTACAACTGTTATATAAATCAAATGAATCGATCAGACTGCCGGGTATTGTTGGTAAGACTCCAAGTTGCCTCCTTGAGTGAGATAAGGAAACACAACTCCATCATCTCCTTATATAAACTTTTACATGGTATTGTTGATTCTTCACTCCTGTTATTCCAGCTCCAATTTTTAGTTCCACAGATATGTTCTAGAAACAATACCTTCCTTTTTTACCCCCGAGCAAATACGGACTTAGCTTTAGAATCTCCTGTAAGAGTCATGTGCATGAACTTTAGCAGAATATGCAGTACTTGTGATATATTTATTTCTTCTCTTCCTCAACTCAAGAGGGTTTTATGGCAGCATATCAAATAGATTATACATATTATACTAATGTTTGCTTATTCTCTTAAATTTTATTAAATTAGTATGGTTTTTATTGTTATGTCGGATTCCAATACTTACTGTAAATATCTTCTTTTAGAGTATTTCTATTTAAATACGTCAGTGCTTATATTTTTATTTGAAGCAACCTGCAATCATATTTTTAAGTGAAAAAAGTATGTTATATTAAATTTGACGTGTTGAAAAATATATCGCGAGTGGGTTGGCTAACAAATTCCTAGCGAGACTATGATTAATTGAAAATTGAAAAGTGACTTCTAATTAAACATTGCGCTAATGAGTTTCACGAAAATATTTAATACCAACCGAAAAAATGAAGCCTAAAGAATAAGCAAGCGTTTGGTTTTTTCCCGGCTTGACTACTGGGTTGGCAGGTGTAAACAGGTATGTTGATACTAGTTACTTCCACCAATTTCTATTAAGGTCCTATTTACATAATCGTCAGCTATTCACATCGAACAATGAGTCATCTCGCTATGCAACACCTTTAGGGATATCACAAGGTCCGTATTTGGGACCACTGCCTTTTTTGCTCTTTGTTAACTATATACTATAAGTGGTATTATTCATTGTGAAACGCTGTTTGCCGATGACTTGAAATTGTTCTTTGAAATCAACAGCATTACCGATTGTTAGTCTACAGTGTCAATTAACTAAGTTGGAAGATTGGTGTCGATTGAATAAACTGCATCTGAATATCGCTCAATGCAAGGTGCACCATCGGAGGAAATGTAATTACTCGGCACGAAACGGTTAGTGATTTAGGCGTGACATTTGACAGTAGGATGAATTTAGACTATCACCTAACTCAAATTGTAAATAGTGCTAATAGAGCTTTAGGTTAATTATTAGAACATTATACTTTGTATATAGTATGTACGCTCCAAATTGGAATAATATGTTTCGTTGATTTGGAGTCCTTATTACAACTGTTATATAAATCGAATGAATCGATCAGACTGCCGGGTATTGTTGGTAAGACTCCAAGTTGCCTCCTTGAGTGAGATAAGGAAACACAACTCCGTCATCTCCTTATATAAACTTTTACATGGTATTGTTGATTCTTCACTCCTGTTATTCCAGCTCCAATTTTTAGTTCCACGGATATGTTCTAGAAACAATACCTTCCTTTTTTACCCCCGAGCAAATACCGACTTAGCTTTAGAATCTCCTGTAAGAGTCATGTGCATGAATTTTAGCAGAATAAGCAGTACTTGTGATATATTTATTTCTTCTCTTCCTCAACTCAAGAGGGTTTCATGGCAGCAGCTCAAATAGCTTATATATATTATACTAATGTTTGCTTATTCTCTGAAATTTCATTGAATTAGTATGTCGGATTCAGATACATACTGTAAATGGAATTATACTGAGTGACAAAAAAGGTAAACACCTACGTATGTTTATCCGATTTTAATATTTTTTTGCATGTGTTCAGTGTCCCTACTACTAGAATGATTAACTTTTCAGTTTGATCCGTCCCATGACTGCAGAAGCTGGTTCAATAATGTGTTCAGGATCCACTATTTCTTATACTCACTGACACGCCTGGGCATTGCGATGATAATGTGGTCGATATCCTGTATCTCAGGGCTGTCCAACTTAATGTGGCCCAAGAGCCACTTCAAAAAAAAAATGCAGTTTGGAGGGTCGCATTATAAAATCTTTCTATACAACCTAATTACTGAGTTAATGTAAGAATTGTGCATATTCGGTATTTGAGAGTAATTTATACATGTGATGTATACATGACCCGTGAAGCGGGCCGCAAGAAAGGAGTTCGCGAGCCGCTGTATCTCATTCCATGCTGCTGCTACTTCGTGAGTAACAGCTGCTTAAGTCTATGGTGGTTGTTGCAAATTCAAATTTGGTGGATATTTTGGTATAGAATAAAATGAGGCTCCACAACTTCCTGAATATAGCGTGGGGCTGTCATATTGCCTCTGATGAAAATTGGTGGTGATCTGCTACCATAAGCAATAGCACCCCTTACCATAACTACCACAGTGTGCTGAACGTGACGCTCTCTGTCAAATTGTGGGTCTTCCATCATGCCCGGTCATCGTGCATCCCCAGACAGAAGCGCGATTCGTCACTAAATACCACTTGATTCCATTCCGGTCCCATAGAATTCTTTCTCTATACCAGAGCAAACGGTTACGCCGATGTTTAGCTGCGAGAGGTATGACCCAATGTGGGCGATAACAAAATAGGCCAAACTGTCGTATTCGGCGATATACCGTACCCATACCAACCTTCCGTCCATGTTCTCCAAACCACTGATTAGCGATGGCTTGAGTACTACAGAATCTGTCTCTCAGAGCCGGAAGTCTTAACCGACGGTCTTGTCGCTCTGTGGTCACTCTGGGTCGTCCAGAACCCCTCGCTGGCTTGAGTGCACGCTCGTTCACATTGCAGTATACTGTGTAAGGAACTGTTGGTCCTCCTAGAAACTTCTCTAATCGATAGACCGACTTCATGCAACCCACACCTCTCAAAGTCACTTAGCTGGGACACCCGGCGAGTTCTACGCACTCTAGACATTTTGAGCAATCACAAAAATTCTTCTCAATAAGCTGCATGATATTTAACATTCAACTGACACCGTAAATGTACGAAAACTGAATGCTACTTTATCACCAAACAAGACATGCAGCCACCACAAAAACTAAAGAATAAAGTAATAATAATAATAGTAATCAATAAATAAATCTTGATGATATAATGTTGTCTGCAAAAAACCTGGTTGGAATGATGGTTGGCGGGTTTTTCAAAGTAGATTTTTGGTCCCGGCTACGTATTCCATGCGATAGAAGAGGGCACATGTAAAGGAACTTAGACTTACTTTTTTATTGCTTTTTTTTATATATCGAAACAGCCGCGCAGGCAGAAGCCTAAATGCCGGAACACCGCGGCTGCTATGATGATCCCAAACAAATTTTGTTAATACGGTTTTTGAACTGCCTAAGGTTAGTAGAACTGGGAAAAGCTTCCTCTAGTAGATTGTTCCACAATCTAGACATCCTCGGGACAAAGTAGCGGTCGTATCGGCCAGTTCTGGATGTACGAAGTTTGATACGGTTAGGATGGGACGCCGAAGTCAGGCGGGTCTGTCTGGCAGGCACATCGCGCGGCGGCATCATGGAAGAGAGTATTTTCATCAGCGAAGCTGTGGATTGAGTTGATCGTGCAGGAAAGGAGGTCGTTGATATGTAAGAGAAACAGTGTTGGAGCCAAGACCGATCCCTGGGGAACACCCGCGTTGACGTTGTGGGATGAAGAGGAGAATCCGTCAATTAAGACGGATATCTTGCTGCCAGAGATAAAGTCAGCCACCCATCTGCAAAGCTTTTCTGGGAGGCCATAGGATGGAAGTTTGCTTAAGAGGGCAGCGTGCCACAGCTGATCGACCGCTTTCGTGATGTCAAGAGTAACGACATGAGCCTCACCATGAGACTGGATGAGTTTACTCCACAATTGCGTGACGTAAGCTAGGAGGTCCCCTGTGGATCGTTGGTGCCGGAAACCGTACTGCCTGTTGCTAATCAAGCTGTGACGTTCGAGGTAGTCCAGAAGCTCGCGATTTATGCACCTCTCCATCACTTTACTTATAACAGAAAGCAGAGCTATAGGCCTGTAGTTGTAAGGGTCGGTCTTAGATCCTTTTTTTGGGATGGGCTGGACATGAGCAAATTTCCAGTTTTCTGGGAAGGTGCCGGATTTATAAGATATCTGGAAGAGACGCGAAATAACTGGATCAAGCTCCGCTGCACATCTCTTCAGTACAATGGCAGAAGTCCGGACCAGAAGCTTTGTTGATGTCGACCGACAAGAGCACTCGTCTTACGGTCTTATGCCTGAATGTTACCTTCCGCATAGTGTAGGGAACCCTTTGAATTGACGGCACTTGGGCGTTGGTGGGGAACTCCATGGTGGAGTTGGCAGCAAAGATCTTGGCTAGCACTTCCGCCTTGGCCTTTGAGTTGAATACAATAGTTCCATCCTGACACGTAAGTGGTGGAAGTTCTTTTCAATCTGCTTGGCCAGCGTCCAGAGAGACCGACTGCCATTGCGCTGCGACATTACCCTGTGCCTAACTTTTATATCGTGCTGGTTTTTGGCATTGCGAACCGCTTCGTTATATTTGTTTCTGGAGTCGACGTCGGCTTGTCTGTTCTCTACAGTGGGTTTTTGTAAGTAGGTTCTGTATGCCTTGATCTTCTGCTGGCGAGCAGTGTCACACGATTTGTTAAACCAGCCGTTGGACCCCGGTTTAGGAACTTTCACTGTGTGAGGGATGTATTCCCCCATTTCGACGTGAATAATTTCGGTTATCGAGGAACAGACAGTCGACGCATCCGCGTCAGTGAAACAGACATCTCTCCAAGGAAAGCTGGAGAAGAAGTCTCTGAGCCCCTCCCAGTCGGCATGTCCGTAATGCCAAGTTTTGCGGCCTGTACGAGTTTCTGCTGCCACAGCGAGTTCTGACCGAAACCTAACCTCCACAATAGCGTGGTCCGAGTTACCCAGGGGGGACAGGACAGCAGTGCTGTGAGGGACAGGATGCGTGGTCAGAAAGAGATCCGGCAGGCTACTGGCGTGTGTCGAGACGCGGGGGAAAAAGGTAGGGCTAGTCACCAGCTGGGTCAGCCCTTGAGTAAGAGCGAATGCTTCGACTGCACGACCTGCTGCATCGATCTTATTTGAGCCCAACCAAAGCTCATTATGGGCGTTGAAATCACCCACAAGAACTACCTCTGAAGCGGGGTGATTGATGTTCAGGAAGTCGATCTGGACGGCGAGGTATTCGAGTAGGTCATCCCAGTTATGGTTCGAGGGAGAGCGATAAAGGCAGCAAATAAATTTGGGTGATGTTTTGGAGTTGAGGCGAAGCCACAGAATGTCCTTCCGGTCTGATTCCAAAGAAAGATCCCTGGAGCAGGAAAGACTGCTGCGGACAAAAGCCACAACTCCCCCGTTCTTTCTCAGATTGGAGTGCAGCTCGTAGTTTGGGAAGTTGAGATGGTTAATCGGTGCTGTCGCTGAGATTTTTGTCTCCGCCAAGAGAAGCACGGCTGCTAATCCCGCAGATGTTCGAAAAACAAATTTTATCTTCGATGTTGTAACCTCGAGCCCACCCTCCACCTGGACATTCGGAGAGTGAAGTGAGTGGGTATTGGAAGATAACCGTCTGCATAGCTTAGGTGTGGAAACATGCGGACATTTATAAGACACCCTGGGAAAAGCTAGCGGGTGGTACCGCCTCGGTCAACTGGTCATTGTCTAGCACCTTCTTTTTACATGTTAGTGATATTAAATAGACCTAAAGTGGCCCGTTGGCGGACTTGTACCGCCACCCGGCAATCGGTACTGAGGTATTCCTTAACGCGTGTACAATCACTTGGACGGGAAGAAGCTGTATACTCGATACAACAACTTCCGGAACAAGCATTTGCCATGGCCCTCGCTCAGTAGGGGGGGAAGAAAAACTTAAAACGAAGTTTTTTTAGATGCTTTAATTTGCAGTTAGACAATAATCATAATAATAATAATGTGCGATAGATCACAGTTTGAGTTCTGTCTTGAGTTGTCAAATAGTAGGTTCAGATTTCAACTTTTATTTTTTGAGGGACCAAAAAATACAAGACATTTTCGAAATAACGAAAAAAGATGAATCTACCGAACTCGAAGGTCGCGTCTAAATCGGATCTTAGACTATTAAGGATTTTTGAAGATGATTTCCAACACTGAAGTTTCACAATAAAGAAATTTAATCTTCGTCCTCAATAGCGCCATTCTACCTGAAGATATCCAATAATTTGCTAAATCGATCCGGAACAAGCAACCATCTGCGAGACCGTAGCAGAACAATTAGAGATTCAGAAATCCGTTTTGAGACAAGCGTTAGGCTTTGCTACTATCTCATAGATTGCGTTAGGATACTCAATCTCTTTTTGGCCCAGTGTATGAATTCTTTCAACAAAGATATCCCTCAAGAATTTTATTTTGATCATTTTAGAATTATTTAGAATACTCGAAATCTTTTCTAATTTATGTACGATTCAAATACTCTTAATGGCTGGTAGTAAAATGCAAATCGGACACTTGAATGTACGTTCCCTCATGTCTAGTTTTGATGTTATTTTAAATTTAACAGCATTAAAAGATTTTGATGTATTCGCTGTTACAGAGACGTGGCTAAATAAAAATATTACTGATGATGTGGTTAATATTAGCAACTATCAACTATTGTTTTTTGCGTTGTGATAGAGAATCTCGTGGTAGTGGAGTTGGAATCTATGTTAAATCAAATTCACATGCTGAAAAGGTAGATATTCGTACAGATTTTGGTGATTATTTGGAAAGCATTTATGTTAGATTGGTTGCGGGTAAGTGTGAACTGTTAGTAAGTGTTTTGTACCGACCACCCTCTCAAAACATCCAACAACGTGCAGATTTATTAAATGGTTTCCTACCCAGCCTTACGTTATATCATCATAACATCGTGATATTGGGAGATGGGAATATAATTTTTTTTAATAACAATATATTCTCACTGAGTTTTGAGATGATGTGGTTCACACAAATCGTCACTTAAGCCACCCGTGTCGCAGATAGTACTGCAACATTAATCGATCTAATATTTTTAAATAATCCGCAAACATGCAGCTATTCTTCCGTCATGGACACGAATGGTATTTCGGGCCACAAACTCGTATTTCTTCATTTTGTTATTGCATCTTATAAAAGAAAACAAAATTTTATCACAATCAGGGATTTTAAACATTTCATTGACGATCATTTTCTTATCGATCTTTCTACATCGGGCACAGATGAATTATTTACGAAATCTAATATTGATGAGAATTACAAGCGTTATCGTGGAAACCTATAATAAACATGCAGCTTTTAAAACTGTAAGAGTTAGTAAGCCACCATCACCTTGGTTAACTAATGAACTGCGCACTGTTCTTGATGAAAAGAATACTGCGCAAGCTTTATATAAAGCTAATAAGACCGTGGACGACTATAATAACTTCAAATTGCTTAGAAACCGTGCTCTTAACATGATCAGGAGGAACAAAAAGACATATATCGAAAACTTGGCAAATGAAAATGATTCAAAAAAATTGTGGAAGTCTCTCAAACAACTTGATATAAATTTTCGTAGTAAACCAACCCTTCCAGCAAGTTTTAATGACCCTACCAAAATTAATGATCATTTTATGCCTGTCGATTCACTAGTTTGCGAGAACTATTTCAAAAATAAATTAAGCTCTGAATATATTTTTTCATTTAATCAGATTAGTTCAAGTGACGTATTACAGGCAATAGGGAGCCTAAAATCTGATGCGAAGGGAATTGATAGTATATCTCTGTCAATGATCCAGGTTTGCCTGCCAGTTATTCTCCTTCATATCGTCCACATCCTTAACGACTGTTTAAAAAAGGCTACTTTCCAAACACATGGAAACAAGCTCTAATTATTCCAATTCCTAAAAAGATGAAACCCACTGAATGTAATGATCTCAGACCTATCAGTTTATTACCGATTTTATCCAAAGTTTTAGAAAAAATTATTAAGTTCCAATTGACTGCTTACCTAGAAAAATTCTTTGTACTTCCCGACACTCAATCCGGTTTTAGGAAAAATTATAGTTCAACATCTGCCCTACTCAATCTGCAAGACAATATGTTAAGTGCCTTAGATAAGAAAATGGTACTAGCGTTAATCTCTATAGACTATTCGAAAGCCTTTGACAGCATCATTCATAAGTTATTACTTGCTAAATTAAATTACATAGGTCTTGATAGTGTATCCCTTTCATTATTCGACGGTTACCTTCATCAAAGAACTGTGTTTTTCTCAGTCAGGAAATGTCTCAAGTGACAATATTTCCCTCAGGCGTACCTCAGGGCTCTGTATTGGGGCCGCTTCTGTTCCTCATATATACGTTCGACTTAAGCAAAAGTATTGATAATTCTCATGTCCAGTCTTTTGCGGACGATACGCAATTGCTCCATTATTTTAACCCAGCTAATGTCAATAATACTACTCAAATTTTACAAAACGGTGTTAGTAAATTAATTAAATACTGTTTAGATCACAATCTACTTATTAATCCACAAAAATCTAAAATGTTATTATTTTGCGCACAAAGAAAAACATACAATGTAACACAGCTCTTGAACATTCAAATAAATAACCAAAACTTGCAATTAAACAGGTATTTACTAAATTTTAAGTTGCGTAAAAAACTATGTGAAACATTGGTCATATCTATACCAAATTTTTGTAATATCGTATACTATACTTCAAAACTCAAATTCAAAATATTTATTTCGTCATGAATAAACATAATAAACAAAAGAAATTCTACATATAGAGTAATGACGAAAAAGGACAGTCTCTCGATTATAAAACCGATACATTGGACCCTTCAATGCAAAGAGTTCATGCGAGAAAGCCCTGAACACTCTAAAAGTCCTTAAACAAAATAAAAAAAACAATAAAGAGGCAAATGAAGAGGCGGTGAAACACAAGAAGGCAAAAACGAAGAAAGAACCCCCGGGAGCTGGCAACGGACGCGAAGAACAAATCTATACAATATGTCGGCGAGTAGGAATGTAAAAACGATATTTTTGCTGACACAAACGCTGCTAAAGCAGCTGGTGATTTTGTAACAACGTTTTTGTCAGTTTTGAGAATGTTTTTGACGTTGAGCTTTTAACTGAAGTTCGTAAATTATTCCATAAGTGAACCGCCACATAGGCAAACGATCGTCGGAAGGAACGCGTTCTATGCCTAAGTACGATAAAATTGAGATTATTTCTGCTTCTCTGGGGACTAGGCAAAGGCACAAATCTTTCTCTTAAATAGGGCGGTTGACCTGTTTTTATAACCCTATAGATAAAAGAATACATGTGATATTTTCTGCGATTCGTCATGTTTAATATGTTGTAGTTATTCAGATAAGGAGTGATATGGTTTCGATATGGAATTCCAAACGCAAATCTCATGCAACTATTTTGAACTTTTTGTGTGCATTTTTTGGTTCGCGACGATAGCGAATCACCATAGACGACATCTCCATAGTCAAAAAGTGATAAAATTAAGGTATTACACAAATAATATTTTTGTTTGGCTGATAAATGTTTTTTTTAATTTGTTTATATTTTTTAGTCGCATGTAAGCTAAATTTGTTTTTTTTTATATGACTGCCGAAGCCAAGCGAGCTATCAAATACTTTGACTTTGAAGTTGAGTCATTAATTTTCAGATAATGATTGTAGAAGGAAGATAAACCAAAATATGTGTGTAAAAATAAAAAAAAAATAAAAAAAAATGTTTACCTTGTTTTATAAAGTATCCTCCCGACAAGTATTTCAGTGCGGACCTGTATTTGATCGTGAGGTCCCCTGTGAGGTCTTAAGTCACCTGATTCACGAGCCCGTTGTACTAAATTAACAAAGGCACTCGATTGGGAAACCGATCCGCATAAACATGTGCCATTTTTTATTTCGTTTGAGCCACGCACCAGACACTAATCACACGCGACTGACACTGACTGTATATATAACTGAACTGAATAAAATAATGTAAAAACATCGTTCCAAATTCTTTCGCTTTTTTGTTTCCGATGCGATGAACCGATAAGGTGGACTATATCCGTTGTTGCCAAACACGAGCACATGATATTATTATTGAGACAGGGCGGTACTCAAACCTCCAAAGGGCTATAACTTTGTTACTTTAATTTTACCAGAAAAATGGTAAAGGAAAAAAACATTTCTTTTGATCAGATCTACTCACTGTTAAAATAAATGACTCAACTTCGAAGTCACCCTGTTTAATGCCTAGATTTTTTGTCTCCTGAACTATGGGGATTCTGTCATTGTTAATAGAAATTACTAAATTTTGTTCAAAACGTTCTCTTTCAGTACTGTTTTTATTCATAACCATTACTTGCGATTTTGAGGGGTTTACTTCAAGATCTGAATTTAGTTATTGTTGTGCAATATGGATTGTGGTTTTATTGACAGAGAGACATATTTGTGAGTCATCTGCAAATTGTTTTATCTTTGCGAATTTTACCGATTTGACCATGTCAGATATGTAGATTGAAAATGGCAAATGTGATGAAATTGAACCTTTAGGAACTCCTCTTTTTATAGGTTTAAAATCGGTTTTGTAAATAGCAGAATCATTTGCTAACATAACACAGTTTAAACGGTTGCTTAAGTATGTTTTTATTAGATTTACGGAGTTCTGCGAAAACCCCTGGTAATGTAACTTAGCTAGTAACATTTCATGATTCAGAGTGTCGAACGCTTTACTAAAATCGAGAAGAACCATGCACGTACTATTTTTTGTTCTTGATGATTTCTGATATCATCCAAGATATTAACTTGTTTAGACAATTTCACTAAAAACGTTATTCAAGTTATTCAAAACAATTGTATACGCTTCATCTTTGGCTTACGTAAACTTGATCATGTATCATCGAAATATCCCGTTCTAAACTAGTTAAAAATTAATGACATGCAATTATTTATATTGACCTTCCTAAGGTATATAAAGAATTTTCATTACCTGTCTTTCGACAAAAAGTTAAAGCATTATTACTCAACCCTCCAAACATATAATTTACGTAATTATTCATTTCTTTTTTATTCCGTTTTTAATTCAGATTAATAACTTTTGGTGTACTTGGGTTTGGAAGTGTGCATTTTTATCTTTTTTTTAATTTTTACTTTCGATGTAATGAACCAAATCTGTTTGTGGATAGTGTATTCTTGAACATCTGCTAGAGACTATATGGTTAAGTGTAAGAGTAGCAGCATGCTAAACATCGCCATGTAAGTCTGACATTTGGCTATACTACAATGTAATTGTGGATAAATAAAGACGTCTATTATTATTATTATTATCTAATGCCTATTCCAATGTTGGGTATCTTCAAGTGGAATCAGTAGTTAATGTCTGAAGATACAAAATTAAAATAGGTCAAGAAGGCCAAATGATGGCGCTGAGTGGCGCCTCTTGTCGATAAGTACAGAGCAGGCAAAAGTACAAATATACAAGATGAGTTTTTAGAGTGGGCTCGATTGATAGCTCCGTTATTACGTAAGCTATACAAAAATATAACGGGTGTTTTTTTTTCGAGGTAGCAGTTAATTCGATTAACCATGGAACGTTTTCGCAACACGTTTACTCGAATTGATAACTCGCATCCCCAGAGATACCGTACGGTGCGTACAGAAGAAGCTATTGCTACTGTAGAGCGTAGCATTGAGGAAGACCCGAATGAGTCCAACCGCCATCGAGCACAGGAATTGGATCAGTGTCCATCCACGTTATGGAAGACTTTGCGGAAGGATCTTGGTTTGCGTGCTTACAAAATCCAACTCGTGCAAAAATTGAAGCCAAACGATCATCAAGCAAGGCATAGATTCGTTGAATGGGCCCAAAACAAGATTGCCGTTATTCCCGATTTTCATAAGCGAATTTTGTTTAGCGATGAAGCGTACTTCTGGTTGAATGGCTACGTCAACAAACAAAACTGCCGTATTTGGAGTGAAGCTAATCCTCAAGTATATGTCGAAACACCGTTAAATCCAGAAAAACTGACTGTTTGAATCATTGTTCCGTACTTCTTCAAAAACGATGATGGCCAGAACGATACACTCAATGGTGGTAGGTATAGAGCCATGATTACCAACTTTTTCATTCCTGAATTAAACAATCAGGATGTCCAGGAGCTGTGGTTCCAACAAGACGGCGCAAGATGTCACACAGCTCGTGCTACAATCGATTTATGGAAAGACACGTTTGGTGACCGCCTAATTTCACGTTGTGGACCTGTGAATTGGCCTCCAAGATCTTGTGATTTAACACCGCTAGACTATTTTCAGTGGGGCTATGTAAAGTCACTGGTCTATGCGGATAAGCCACAAACGCTTGACCATTTGGAAGACAACATTCACCATGTTATTGCCGATATACGGCCACAAATGTTGGAAAAAGTAATCGAAAATTGGACGTCCAGATTGGACTACATCCGAGCCAGCCGTGGCAGTCATATGCCAGAAATCATATTTAAAATGTAATGCCACAAGATTATCTTTCGAATAAAAAAAAACATGTTAATCGAATAATCCATCATTGTTTTTGTGCAATGTAAAGTTCTGTACCTCTAAATAAAACACCCTTTAGTTACAAAAGTTGTAGCCAACAGTATCCTCCTCACTTGGCGAAGACGGTGTCATTCTACAATGCAGTCAGTGACTTGGTTTGTTTGAGTGAAACATGGCTATCTGCAAATGTCAGTGTGAGTGAATTGTTTCCATATGAATATCGTATATCTAGATGCGACCGTGACTTTTTTCGATCTGGTTTAGCCTCCGGCGGGGGCGTCCTGATTGCGATTAAGCGCATCTTCAATGTAGCTAAAATTGACACTAGTGCTTTGAGTCGTAATTTCCCTTTAATTGATACTGTTTACATCAAGTTAATCATTAATCATGAGCATTTTGTTATTTATTCTATTCATACTCCTCCTTCAATTCTTTCTGACATGTTTCGTCAGTACTTTGAAGCCCTTGAAGTATTCAACAATACTTTCAGTTAATGTAAAGTGATTATCTCTGGCGACTTCAATGTCGCTTCGTTCAGTAGTGATGTCAATGATCAGAAGACACAATTAATAAGAAGCTTCATTTCGTTTCTTGAGTTAATTAACTTCAATAATGTTTTGAAAGTAAAGGGTCGAATATTGGATCTGATTTTAGGAAATCTTGACACAGAAGTCATCAGGGATAGTTCACCGTCAGTTAAGGAGGATGTCCATCATCCTGCGCTTATCTTTGAGTTCAATACATCCGTCTAAAGAAAAATCTCATTTGCCAATTCTACAAGGTATAATTTTCGTAAAGTTAGATACCCTGAAATGTTCTGGATGTTAATTGGGCTCAGGTGTGATCACCATGCAGTCTAGTCTAAGAGCTGGCTACATAGGGCAACGGGTCACTCGGTAAAGTCTGAATTTTGTCAGTTACAAGCTGGGCTGTTACCGACATAGCAAGGGGCAGGCCGTCAGAAGTCAGCCTGGAAGTAATAAGTGAGGGTAGGGGGTTAAACATGCAATTTTTTTAAGAACATTTTTTGATTAGGTACAGAGCTGAAAATTTGCACCAGCATAGGAGATGGTATTAGAAAGTATGGAAAAAATTGTCAGAAGCCTAGGTGGAAGATAAAGGGCCGTCAGAAGTCACCAATGTTGCAAAAAATTTCGCCAACATTTTGTCACTAGTTCCACTTCTGACATTTTGCGTACTTACTCTATAATCCAAATTGAAATTACTTGCAAATCGTCAGAAGTCTAGGTGGAAGAGTAACGGAGATATTATCAACAGTAAGAGTGTCGGAGCTCCAGTCGGACCATCATTATAACTAGTTTTTTTTTAATAAAGTTCATTTCTGACGATTTGTGAACATAATTTATAATGTTTCAACATACTATTGCTCAACTGTCAGAAGTAAATTCGGATGACATATCGAATTATTAATCATTTAATAATTAAAAAAATTAAAAAATTGTTTGCTGAATATGGTGGTTATAGGTCAAGTTATTATCAGGCCACATCCGGGGTGCCTCAAGGATCGAATCCAGGTTCATTATTGTTCCTGATCTTTATTAACGATTTGTCGCTTGAGCTCAAGTGTTGGCATTTGTTTTTTTGCTGACAACGTTAAGATTTACGCATCGGTCGAGGCAATTGATGATTGTTACCTCAAGCGGCAGGATAATTTAGACTTAATTTTTTCATGGTGCTCGCGAAACTGTCTTAGTTCAAATGCTTCTAAATGTAAAGTTGTGACTTATACAATAAAGGCTGATTATATGATGACTATAACAGAAACGGTCAGGTTATAGACAGATGCTACACTTTTAAGGACCTTGGAGTAACCTTTGATAGCAGGCTGATGTTTAGCGAAAATATACTTAATATCATATCGGCTACCACCAGACTACTTGGCTTCTGTATCAGAAACTGGAAGGGGCTCCTATGTCAGTACTTTAATGACTTTGTTCGTTACTTTTGTCAGAAGCAAGCTGGAATATACAACCCTGATCTCCAATATACCATAGTTCACTTTCAATTATTAGAGGCATTAAACGTAAGGCTATTAAGTATTTTTACATGAAATGTACTAGTTGTTATCTAGAAAGATGTTTCTGTCATCGTACCCTTTTGAATTTGTTCGATCTAAATTCACTATCAATTAGACGTAATATATTTGCCTTATCGTTTTTGTGTGGCCTTATGCACAAGCAAATTGACTTTCCGGATTTACTTGTAAAAATATATTTCCGAATTCCAAGGCTTGAAAGTCGTCAACAATCAGCCTTTTATTGTCAAGAACGCCGGACGAACGTAATGTTGAAATCTCCAATTTAGGTAATGTGCAGTCTGATGAACTCTATTTGTGATCTGTGTGATATTTATAATGACAGCTGTAAATCAATCATAAATTGCTATGAGTCATCGATTGTTCTCTGAGCTTACGTAGGCCAATTGATGCTAAGTTTAAGTTTTCATTTTTGTCTCTTTATTTTCTTTTAGTTAATGTATTTGAGCTTTTCCTGTAATTGGGTTTTACCTGTAGGAAATATGAAATATAAATATTTTTATGTCTACAAAGTGACTCATATCACCACGTAGAAGAAACAATATATTTCTTCCAAATAGAAAGGTCTATATTTTATTGCAGGTTTAAGATGACGGAATTTGATGTAACATTTATTTTCAAATGTTTGACATATTGGACAGACTATCGCAAAAACATTCAATTCTGAGAAGTAGCACCTCCTCAACCCCGACAGCTAGAGTACTGTTTTCTTCCCTCAGAAATACTTTGAGATCCCATATTTTGTTCCTATCGACTTACTTCTGCAACCATTCAAAATAAAAAATAGCATTTATTGGTAAGAAGAAATTTCTAAAATTAGTTTATTTCCATTATAAATGAAATCTACCCAGCCTCATGCAATAAAGATGAAATATCCAAATGTCGCTGTGTGTTTGTAACTCGCAAAACAGGTGTACAGATTCCCCCCATTCATCGTTCACTAAAAAAGCTTATTAAATGGGTATTCAAAAAATATGAAAATATGCAGGGTGTTCCATTTGAAAAGCAAGTATATGGCGACAAATTATTGGATAATAGATTTTTTGACGAAAAATTCCGTAGTATAGCAATCAGGTTTGCGGATTCTATTTATAAAAGCTGACTGTTTTTTCGATAGATTGCCCAATATGTCAACAATATGAAAATAAAATCATATCGCATGTTATATCAGATTACTTTGTTTGAAAAGGTTTATCTAAATTTGCAATAGAAAGGACATCTTTGATTTTATCTGAATTTTAAGAAAATGTACCTAATCTGTAACGGAGCATCAAAACTGAAGTATATAAAACGTACTTTTGGTCATACACGACTCACGAAAGATTAATTGAACTGTCAACTATTTCCATTGACAAAATCTGGCACAAAAAATCGACCGTGACTGTGTTGGTTTGGAAAATTTGCGAAACAAAAAGGTAGAAAACAAAAACTGTAGTGTGTAGCATGTAAACTGTGCCGTAATCATCCTCTAAGAATGTTAGTAGCTTCTACTATTGTCTAACAATAAATATCTGACCAAGTGCGCCAAAGACTCTTGGCCGGCCTTTGCGCCATAGCTATTTCTCGCATTTTTACCTTTGGAGCTTGTTCAAGAAACACTACCATAAATCCGCAACAGTTACTTTTTGTATTCAACATTTTAATGCAACAATAAATTGATATGAAAACCACAATAGATAATACGTGAAGTATTTCACAACCTGTATGGCATATCTTAACATATCCTGGTCCAATAACTGTTCATTCACAGTAGCATATTTGAAATAAAACGAAACAACAAACAAATCTGAATCAAGGTGATCACGATAAGAAAACGGATATCGAAATTCAGTAAATGCACACACGCTCAATTTTGCCCCTTTTGCCTAACGTGACTCGATCGCGCACGCGTCGCGGAAGCACGTGGTGGACGTTTCATCCAACTGTCGGTTCTAGACTTTTATGGACGACCTCTTTCTTGGGGGTCCAGCGCTGGAGGGTTTGACCTAAGCCCCGCATTAAGGTTGGTGAGCCTTCGGTCTTTCATCGTCGACTTGAGTCAGTCACTTAATCATCAGTCAGTCATTTTGCTATTTGCCTTCGTCTCCTTCAAGTCCGTGCTTGACTCTGGCCACCTCAATCCACAGGCTTCTTTTTGTCCATCCGTTGTACACGGGCTGTTCTTTCCCCTCTTGAGCGTACAACTATTGTCGGTCTTCTCCCTTTCTCCTTGGCCTTATTAGCTGCTAGAGCCAAATGTCTTCTTGTTGAAGGTGGCTTTCCGGTCGTTTATGTCACCTTATTGTTCTTGGGTCGTAATCCAAAGCGTCCTTAATCAGCTGATTTCGGTGTCGTTCGTTCTTGTCAAAGAACTACCGTGCCATCTCTCTCATCTGAATTACGGCCGGTATCTGACGGAGATCGTCATATAGCACTCTGTTAGGTTCATACCATGGTGCGTTCACCGCCTCACGGAGTACTGTGTTTTGTTGAGCTTGGAGCCTGTTCGTCAACGTTTTGGCAACATAGCCCCAAGCTACTGCTGCGTACGTCATGACTTGGAGCAGCACCATCTGAATCATCATGGTCTTATCCTTTAAGGATACATTACTTCTTCTGTCTATTAAAGGTCTTAATCTTGAGCGTGTCATCTTCACTTGCACTGCACCTGGCCCTCGACAAGGTTCTTCCAAGTGAGTTTTTGGTCCATCTTGACTCCAAAGTACGTACTGAAATCCTTCCAATCGACCTCAACTTCTTCGTCTGTTCTCCAGCCTCTCTCCATTCTGATGGTCGTCATCTTTATTTTGGTTTGGGGTAATCTTCGATTTCTTCGGAACAGTACCGCTTTGGTCTTCTCAGGGTTGAGTCGGATCTTCCACTTGATGCACCATTCCTCTAGGCTGGCAGTCGCTCTTTGCAGATATTCCGTAACCATGCGGGGTCTCGTACTCTCTGCCGCATATGCTGTGTCGTCCGCATAGACATACAGTTGCGTTTGTGGAGTCTTAGGGATGTCTGAACTGTAGATTGCATACAGCAGTGCCTCCACAGCCCTGGTCGTCGAAGTTGATTTACCAGTCCTAATTCGGAATTTACGATGTTTCAAATAGGACTTCACCAGTTGGATCATCCCCGTTGAGTATCCGAGTTCTACCATCTTGTAGGTCAGTCCGTCATGCCAAACAGTGTCGAATGCCTTAGCGGTATCCATGAACACAGCTCCCACTGCTCGCCAGTTGCCATCTCGACCAGCCTTAGGACCTGTTGCTCCGCTGAATGTTCGCTTCGGAATCCGAACTGTTCATCTGGAACTACTCGGAGTTCTTCAGTTTCGTTCCTCAGTCTTCGTTCTATTACCCTTTCCGCAATGTTGCTCAATGCCGTCAATAGGCTTAAGGGTCTATAGTTTTGGGGAAACCTTGGGTCTTTCCCAGGTTTTGGTAAGTTGTTCACTTCGGCTACTTTCCAGTGTTCTGGAAAGTATCGGTGTCTCAGGATGGCGTTGACAGTGTTGGTAATTGCCACTATCGCTTTCCTCGGGAGCCACTTCAAGACTCTGTTCCAGATTTCATCTATACCCGGTGTTTTCTTCACCTTGAGTCTTCCGATGACTTCCCTTACCTCGCCTGGAGAGGTAATGTCATCTATGGCTCTTTCACCTCTTAAAGCTCTTCTCGTTATTCTTATCACCTCCTCGATAAAGTCTTCGTCTTCATAGGGGGTGAGAATTAAGAGTACACTGTCTCAGGAGGCTGTCAGCAAAAGCTTCTGCCTTCTCTTCGGTTGTGTATTTCTTTACGTGATCTTGCGATTTACCCCGTTAGGTACGTTCCTGAACCTGTTTGGTTGCGTTATGTGTTCCACGGTGGTTGCGGCTTCTAACGCAGCCTTATTCTTCCCTTCTAGGTCCATGACCGTTTCCTGTATGTCTTCAGGGCTGTCAATCTGAAGTAGTGGTCCTAGTGATTAGCGCAGTCTGATTCTGAATCGCTGCCAGTCCACTCTCTTCACTGATCTCTGTTCCACAGGTGTTGTCCCATCTCCCAAATGTAGAAAGATGGGGTTGTGGTCTGAGCTTCCCTCTTTCAAGGTGCCGCTGGTCGTGCGCAGGTCGCTTTATTTTTCAGAATCGCCATATCTATGATGTCTGGTCTTCCTCCGTTGCTGGGGTATATTGTGGGTTCGTCAGCACCTATCATGGTGTATCAAGGTTCATGCAACAGTCTTTAGAAAACAGCACCATGAATGTTTCCATTTCTTGAGCCCCAAACGGCGGACTCCGCATTTAGGTCACCTACGATCACGGTACTATTTCCCAGTGCTGTGATACAGGTGACATCTTCCAGATGAATCGTCGATGTAGGTGGTTCGTAGATCGATACGATGTTCAGGGGGCCATAGTCGGTTGTGCATACCGTCACTCCTACGGCCTCTGCAGATCTAATTTCTGGCAGTCCCAGTTCCCAGTGGGTAATGCTGCTCTTGACTGTGAGTAGTACCCCACCTCCGGTTCTGTTCTGGTCCTTTCTGTATGTCGTGTACCCCTGTATCTTCCGGTGTGGGATTTCCTCAGAGAGCCACGTTTCTTGTAACGCCATTACGTCATAGTTCCCTCTTGTTAGGAGTTAGCCTATCTCATATTTCTTGTTGGAAACGCTGTGAACATTCGAACTCAATATCTACAGGCCCTCATTAGCAATGGCTACACGAGTGCCCATTCGGAGCTTTGGCCAGTGCTATGCAATTTACGCGAATTTTCGCTCCGAAATACGCCTTTTTCGTAGCCGGGTTTCTCATCACCAGCTACATCACTTGAGACGCGTATTTGTTGGCGAAATCAGTCAGCTCATCTGCATCGCTGTCTTTGGCACTGCTGGCCTCAGTGGCTTGGGCCCCTTTAGGTGTCCCAGCTGTTATTTTCGCATAACTTTGGCCCTCCTGTACTGGACTAGGCCTAGTTATGGTTTTGGGTACTGGCGTTGCTCGCGCTGTTCCCCTTATTGTCGTCTTCTTGTCTATTGATGCTGCACCCGGCCTCTTTGGGCAACCCCAGAGTTTGCGGGATGCTCTTCCCCGCAGTTTGTACACTTTGCGGGCTTTTCGTTTGTGACCTTACAGTGCGCCGCTCTATGTTTTCCTGCGCACCTAACGCAGCGCGGCTCTATTGTGCAGTTCAGTTGGCTATGGCCAAACTGCTGGCATCGGTAGCACTCACCGGGTCCAGTCCTCCTTTTCAGGTCCTCCACCTGGATCACCATGTGGTAAACAGCACTTATCTTGTAGATTCCCGTCTCTTCTTTTGGGAGATCTACTTTTATTAGCGGTATTGCTTTGCCAGTCCTCCTGCTGGTCATTCTACTCACCCTCCTTGGGTGGAATCCTTGCCTTGCCAAGTCTTTTCCGATTTCTTGGCACGTGGTAATGATCGGCATCCCCCTTATTACCACTCCCAGTGGCTTGTCTTCTGGAAGGGAGTAGGTGTGATGCTCGGTCTTGGCATCTCCTAGGGTCTTACTGATCCTCCTATACTCATCACTGTCCTTCGGTTCTACCTAAGTATCTAAATACCTGCACGGGTTAGCCGTGTAGGTTTCTCAATGGTGGGCTCTTCTCCTTCTTCTTGCTTGCCTCCGTCAGCGGAGGGGTGGTGGTGGGGGTGGCGGTCTGGTCCATCGCATCCTCTTCAGTTGGTGTCCTTGTTGCGAACGTAGTCGCTCCGTCATTTCGGGGTGCCTTCTTCTTGGGGGCTTCTGAGGCGGTGCTAGACAGCCTTCCCTTTTCTTTCCTTTGCTTAGGCGGGGCTGTTTCGCTCACCGCTCTTCCCCCTTGGTTTGCAAGGATGAGGTCCAACTTCCTCATCCATTCGGCCTCCTTTTTCTCCACCGCTGCCCTTATTTTGGCGATGAGCTTCACGACGGATTTATTCAGGGTATCCATTTGCTTTCTTAGCGCCCTGTTTTTCCTCTCCAGTTTAGTTTCGTCGTTCGAAACTAATGGAGTCAGAGGGATACGAATCCCGCTCCCCGAACAACCTCTTCACACTTACACTTTCCATTGTTTTCGCGTCTGGAGCTTTTCCCACTGCTCTGCACTAGCCTTTTGGGCTCGCTTCACTTTGACTTTTGACTTTTCAGCTTGTTGTGTCTTTTCCCGCAGTCTCCCGCTTTTACACAATTTCCAAATCGCGAGTGAATGGAAATTGTGTAGTCGTTTTTCGTCCACCCGACTTAGGATTTGCCTTTTCGAGTAGACAACACTCGCGCGTTTCCACGTCTCCGTGCGTCTCGGTCGCCTGTGTCGCGTGCGGCCTCACTTTTTTCCCCCGCGTCGCGTCACACGCCAGTAGCCTGCTTGATCTTTTCTGACCACGCATCCTGTCCCTTACAGCACTGTGTTGTGGAGGTTAGGTTTCGGTCCGAAGCCGCTGTGGCAGCAGAAACTAGCACAGGCCGCAAGACTTGTCATTACGGACATGCCGACTGGGAGGGGCTCAGAGATTTCTTCTCTAGCTTTCCTTGGAAAGATGTTTGTTTCACTGACGCGGATGCGTCGGCTTTCTGTTCTTCGATAACCGAAATTATCCATGTCGGAATGGAGGAATTCATCCATTTGCTTTCTTAGCGCCCTGTTTTTCCTCTCCAGTTTAGTTTCGTCGTTCGAAACTAATGGAGTCAGAGGGATACGAATCCCGCTCCCCGAACAACCTCTTCACACTTACACTTTCCATTGTTTTCGCGTCTGGAGCTTTTCCCACTGCTCTGCACTAGCCTTTTGGGCTCGCTTCACTTTGACTTTTGACTTTTCAGCTTGTTGTGTCTTTTCCCGCAGTCTCCCGCTTTTACACAATTTCCAAATCGCGAGTGAATGGAAATTGTGTAGTCGTTTTTCGTCCACCCGACTTAGGATTTGCCTTTTCGAGTAGACAACACTCGCGCGTTTCCACGTCTCCGTGCGTCTCGGTCGCCTGTGTCGCGTGCGGCCTCACTTTTTTCCCCCGCGTCGCGTCACACGCCAGTAGCCTGCTTGATCTTTTCTGACCACGCATCCTGTCCCTTACAGCACTGTGTTGTGGAGGTTAGGTTTCGGTCCGAAGCCGCTGTGGCAGCAGAAACTAGCACAGGCCGCAAGACTTGTCATTACGGACATGCCGACTGGGAGGGGCTCAGAGATTTCTTCTCTAGCTTTCCTTGGAAAGATGTTTGTTTCACTGACGCGGATGCGTCGGCTTTCTGTTCTTCGATAACCGAAATTATCCATGTCGGAATGGAGGAATTCATCCCTCACACAGTGAAAGTGCCTAGACCAGGGTCCAACGGCTGGTTTAACAAATCGTGTGACGCTGCTCGCCAGCAGAAGATCAAGGCACGCAGAACCTTCTTACAAAACCCCACTGTAGAGAACAGACAAGCCGACGTTGAGTCCAGAAACAAATATAAAGCAGCGATTGGCAATGCTAAAAACCAGCACGATATTAAAGTTAGGCACAAGGTAATGTCGCAGCGCAATGGCAGTCTTTCTGGACGCTGGCCAAGCAGATTGAAAAGAACTTCTCACACAGTAGCCTTCCACCACTTACGTGTCAGGATGGAACTATATTCAACTCAAAGGCCAAGGCGGAAGTGCTAGCCAAGATCTTTGCTCCCAACTCCACCATAGACGTCCCACCCAACGCCCAAGTGCCGTCAAGTCAAAGGGTTCCCTACACTATGCGGGAGGTAACATTCGGGCATAAGACCGTAAGACGAGTGCTCATGTCGCTCGACATCAACAAAGCTTCTGGTCCGGACTTGATTCCTGTCATTGTACTGAAGAGGTGTGCACCGGAGCTTGCTCCAGTTCTTTCGCGTCTCTTCCAGATATCTTATGAATCTGGAACCTTCCCAGAAAACTGGTAATATGCTCATGTCTAACCCATCCCAAAAAAGGGATCTAAGACCGACCCTTACAACTACAGGCCTATAGTTCTGCTTTCTGTTTTAAGTAAGATGATGGAGAGGTGCATAAATCGCGAGCTTCTGGACTACTTCGAACGTCACGGCTTGATTAGCGACAGGCAGTATGGTTACCGGTACCAACGATCCACACGGGCCTCCTAGCTTACGTCACTCAATTGTGGAGTAAGCTCATCTAGTCTTATGGTGAGGCTCATGTCGTTGCTCTTCAGTAAAGCATTCGATCAGCAGTGGCACGCTGCCCTCTTAAGCAAACATACATCCTATGGCCTCCCAGAAAAGCTTTGCAGATGGGTGGCTGACTTTAACTCTGGCCGCAAGATATCCGTCGTAATTGACGGATTCTTCTCTTCATCACACAACGTCAACGCTGGTGTTCCCCAGGGATCGGTCTTGGCTTCGACACTGTTTCTCTTACATACCAACGACCTCCTTTCCTGCACTATCAACCCAATCCACAGCTTCGCTGATGACAGCACTCTACATGCAGGAATTCAGAGTGACAAGCCGATCTCTGCCGCTGAGTTGGAAAAAAGAAGACTTCCTCTTCACTGCTTGGGGACGCAACAATCTTGTACAGTTCAATGCTTCCAAAACGCAGTACTGTACTTTGACGAACAAAAACCGTCCCTGCGCTCACCCGGTTCCGATGGATGGTCGAGTTCTGCCAAAGAGCCATTCATTTCGGCTGATCGGAGTTCAGGTCACCGAGGACCTGATCTGGCGCGAACCCATCTCGTTAATAGCTGCAGCTGCTGGGAAAAAGCTAGGCTATTTGTTTAGCGCTAAGAAGTACTTTTCTCCGCATGACCTTCTCACTCTATACAAGGCCCAGATAAGGCCTAGCCTCGAGTATTGCTCACACGTTTGGGATGCTGCCGGCCGGACTACATTATCTATGCTCGATGCTGTCCAGAGGAGGGTGGTCCGACTGATCGATGACTCTTCTCTAACAGACAGTCTCGGGACTCTTTCGCACCGGCGGGCTGTCGGCGATCTGGCTCTTTTCTACCGTTACACCAATTGGCTTTGCTCCTCAGAACTCTCTTCCATGATGCCGTCGCGCGATGTGCCTGCCAGACAGACCCGCCTGACTTTGGCGTCCCATCCTAACCGTGTCGAACTTCGTACATCCAGAACCGGCCGATACGACCACTCCTTTGTCCCGAGGGTGTCGAGATTGTGGAACAATCTACAAGAGGAAGCTTTTCCCAGTTATATTAACCTTAGGCAGTTTAAAAATCGTATTAATAAAATTTCTTTGGGATCATCATAGCAATCGCGGTGTTCCGGCATTTAGGCTTCTGCCTGCGCGGCTGCATCGATATAAAAAAAACGTCTTCCTCGGTACGTGTTCACTCCTCGGCATCTGCGTTCGAACTGAGAAAGGGTGCAGTAAATTCATACACATTCTCCTACCCTGTACGGTCCCTGATGCAAACGCCCCATTTATATACCCGTACTCATTTCGTTCGGACCAGCGACTGAGCGTTTCCGCGCGAAACACCTCATGTCAAATACCATTAAGCTGTTTGGCCTGAGGCTCATGAAATATATATTCCAAAATTATTTTCCTGGATAAAAAGGGACCCATGTGTTATTCCAGACCAAAATCTACCTCTGTAGCAACTTTCATCCAGATTCGTTCAGACATTTTGGCGTGATTGGGTAACGAATATTATAAGGGATATTAGCAGGGATATTCCGACACAAAACATGACACATGTTACAGACGAAATTTGTTGTATTGAAAACGTACCTCTTCTACAATGTTCTATTTAAAGCATTTTGGTCTAGTTTCTTTGAAATCTCACGGTTCTGTCCATTTCTTCCTGGCTATACCTGATTATCTAGTAATATCTCAAAATTCCCCATATCGGCACAGGACACATAATTCTGACGGATCCGTCAACGTCAGGTAGTCAGAGCCGTACTTTGTTTTGTTTTTTTGTACGCAACAGATTCATTTTGTACTTGCTAACAGCTGTTTTATTTAGGAAAGTTCATTTGCATACAAAAAACAAAACACCACAAACAAGTTTTACCAGATTTACACCCGATTCATTATTACCAACGTCACAGATCAACACAAAAATGTCACTTACTGATCAGCTGTTGACATCAGTAGACGTCAAAGCGTGATGAATACTCGTGAAATAGGGTATATAAACAGCGAAACGGGCAGTGGATACACATAACCTCATAAAGTTATCCGGCCAATCGGTTCGCGTCCCCCATTGTTTTGGGTCATTAATTTGCCTATAACTACCCAGAGTAATTAAACTTCGACAGGAATGGGTTACCAGAAAGTTGAGCGATATTACAGTATGTCATTTGCATTCACATATGTTTGAATATCGAAATTGTGAAATAATTTGATGCGCTGGACATTTTCCAAAACTGTTGGAGTTCCATTTGGTTAGAATCAATCTGGCTAGTTAAGATTATGGTAAAGCACATTCTGACAGATTTATCGTGCTGGATCGGAAAACACTAGCATCAAAACTCTTGCGGTATTTGTAAAGGCTCAGATCCCGTTACAATTTATCTACTCCAGTAAATCCATTGTTCAAATGTAGTTTATATTGATGTTTGTTAACAGAGATGACCTTAAACTAGGGTTGTTCAACCTCAGCTTGTGACAAAGGCGTTCAATTTCAGTTGAAAGAATATAATAGACTGTTATATCAGCCAACAGCAATGTTTTGAAAATTGGGTTCTCTCATATAGATCAAATTGCAATTCACTAGCTCAGACATTCGTTGCATCAATTTTTTAAGGATAATGCGGATAATTGCTCGTTTGTCAAAAAAAAAAATTGTCAACGTCACAGAATAACTATACGTAACATATCTCGGTATGAGATGAATAATAGCCTCCTCAAGCGAGGTATTTGTACGTAATCTTTTTTCATCACAAACACCATACAGGGTGTTTCAAATGCGACTGTCACCATTGATACCTCGGTAATAGAATTCAAGTCTGTTAAACGAGGACAAATAACTTGTGATTAACTGGATTTGAAGTCGAAAGAGACACAGTTTCCTTCACTCTCACATTGATTGTCCATTGGGATTAAAGATACATTTAAAAAATAACTTATTATTACTTATAAATACTGGGTGTTTTAAGAGTTGAGTCATTTAGTTGAACTGTTTGTAACAAACAAGAACAAGAACAGCGATATCATTATCAACGGGCACAAGCGTTACAGCCTGAAGATTATTCTAGAAGAGGTTTATCTTGCCAGTGGCTATTAGAATGGTTAGGCAGAAATGAAGATCTTACGAATTGATTTTGTGTTCATACAGACCATATTTACACGAAATGGAGCGCCAATTTCCACAACAAGCATGTTTGGGAGTAGAAAATCCGCATGGTGTAAAAAAACTCAGTTTCGACATAGATTTTCATTAAATGTTAGCTGTCATGGTAAATGGCATGATTATGGGATCCTACCTGTTCCCACCTCGACTGACAGGTGAAATTTATTTAGATTTTCTTCGACACAATCTACCATAATTATAAGACGTTTCTTTAAATGTGAGACAGAATATGTGGTTCGTACATGATGGGGCTCCACCTCATTTCAGACGAGAAGTGCATGAACATCTAAATAATGAGTTTCCGAATAGATGGATAGGGCGCATTGGACCCATTTCTTAGCCTGCTCGCTCGCCGGATTTAACGCCTTGTGATTCTTTTTCAGTGGAGCCATTTGAAAAAGTTGGTATATCATGATGGGGCAGTAAATACTCTGGAAGAATTTCAACGGCACACTGAAAATGCGTCTGATTTAATTTATTTATTTATTTATTTATTTATTTATTTATACATTATTGCCCAACAGAACTATTCCAATTAAAGGACAATATCATGGTAACTTTACTTATAATTCATACATGTAATGCATACCTAAAACTAATTTAAAAAAATAGAACTAGCTATTATAATAGTACCTGAAATTCGACACGACTTTACTGATACAATCAAAATTAATGTCAGAACTGTCTGCTATGGAATTATAATTGTTGCATATAGAATGTAGCGGAGAATAAAATAATACATTTGTATGGGAGGTACTGCAGTAGAAAGTTAGAGTTCTTCTCGTATTTAACCGTGGAATATAGAAATTTAACCTCTGGAGAAGTTCTGGTGCATCCACTCTGTCGTGCAAAAGCTTATGAAGGAATGATAGGCCAGCAGTGGAACGTCTTAACTGTAGAGACTCTAGTTCAAAACGACGCAGCAGAACAAATTGAGAGACCCCCCTTTCTGGATATGTGCCATCGATTTTATAAACACAGAATTTAAGAAATTTCCTCTGCACATTTTCTAAGATGCTTATATAATACGCATAGAAAGGGTTCCATATTAAACAGGCATACTCAAGTTTTGGTCGCACCAGTGAAATAAAAAGAGCTTTTAGTGCCGCTTCGTTGGAAAAAGATCGGCAGTTGCGCATTATGAAACCCAGAATCCGTGTCGCTTCGGAAGTGACGCGTGCTACATGGACAGAAAAGTCCAATCTACAGGAAAATGTTACACCAAGATCTTTAGTCTCTGTTGTTCTCTCCAAAACCGCATTATTTATGGAGTAATCAAACATAATCGGGTTCATTTTACGACAATATGAACATACTTTACATTTGGAAATATTTAAGAAGAGAATATTATTGTCGCACCACTGTCTGATGGTATGCAGATCGTCCTGAAGGGCAATACAGCTCTCCAAATTTGTAATTTTGGTGTAGATTTTCAGATCATCAGCAAATAGTCGACATTCACACTTTAGTGAAGCGACTAGGTTATTTATGAAGAATAAAAACAGCAAGGGACCTAGGTTTGAACCTTGCGGTACTCCAGAGGGAACAGTATAATTTGCTGAAGAATAACCATTATAGTAAACATATTGCGTCCTATTAGAAAGATATGAGCTTAAAAGATCGACTAACGAGTCACTAAGGCCGAAATAATGAAGGCTATCCACAAGAAGATGATGGTTTAATTTATCGAAAGCCTTGCTGAAATCCATGTAAATAACATCGACTTGTTGTTTCTTGTCTAACGATTCTGCTATATACTGGGTAAACCATGTTGTGATGGAGTAATTAGGCTTTTAACGTTCACGAAGATAAAAGAGTAAATGGCCATTTCAAAAGCCTTTGCAAAATTGTTCTAAATGCTTATAGCTCTATAGTTGAGTACATCAGATTTATCACCATCTTTCAGGACCGGACACACCTTAGCTATCTTCCAAACATCAGGAAAAATTCCACTCTTTAATATAGCATTGAAAATTATCAGCATCGGCTTGACGAAAACATGAGCACAATCTTTAATAATAAAACTAGGTATTTGATCACTACCAGACGCAAGTTTATTTTGAAGCTTAGAGAGAGACTTCAGTACATCAGCTCCCGTTAATTCCTCTAGATAAATACATGATGTTGAAGTGACACTAACTAAAGAAGAGGGAATATTTCGAGGAGTAACATACACACTCTTAAAATAGTCGGCAAATGCATCAATAACACCTTGTGGAGTACTGAATACGTTGCCGTTGAACTGGACTTGGCCTGGTATTCTGCTACAGTCTCTCTTATTCCGAATGTATGACCAGAACTTCTTCGGGTCGTTGATTATACTGTCCTCAACCGACGACAAGTACTCACTGTAAGCAACTCTAACTCGCCCCTTTATGATTCTGCGCAATCTAGAAAATTCATTGTAATGGTAAACATTGCGTGTTCTCTTATATTTTCTGTAGTAATAATCCTTCAAATTTATGTTACTTATAATTTCTCCAGTATACCAAGGAGGATACCTGAATCTGCAGGTGTTGGTATATTTAGGAACATAAATATCAAATATTGAAAAAATCTTAACATAAAATGTATCGCATAGTTCATTAACATCAGTAATTTTACGTAAAAAGGACCAGTCAATATAACTCAAAGCATTATATAAGCCAACATAATTAATTAATTCGTGGACACAAACGTCATAATGATTCATTTAAATAATTTTTAATAATATAAACTGCCAGTGTGGCAACTTCCATACAGGTGATGTTAGGTACATCAACTTCTTTTGAAAAGTTCTACAAGCTGTTAAAATAATTGAATGAAACATCCTGTATAATAAAATATTCGAATGAATGAAGAGGTTTCTTTATTACCTGAAAAAAGGAAATTATAATGTACTCTGAAACTGTGGTGAACAAATAAAATTGAGATGTTGTTCACATCCCACGTGTTAACTTATTGTAATTGTGTTTTATTTTTCTGGAAAGTATGGAAATATGATTAAGAAAATTGGACACAAAAAATCGGCAATTTTTAAATAATATGTAAACAACCTAATAATAGCATGATTAAATCATATACAACTACAGATCATCACAAAAAGCCAATCAGCGGCCACAGAAAAGGAACATACATAACCAACCGCCTTAAGACTGCAACTGATTAACAAACAGTAATAGACTAAGGCGTGGTTATGGATAGTCTCGGATTGAAAGAGAGATTGACGTATTTCTTGTTGTAAAAATTGGAATTGTTTGTGATATCTGATGTAGTATTAATTATAGAATGGTTGATTCTTTCTTTCAATGAAATCAATAGTATATAATATATGCCTGAGGACCAATTTCACCAACAACAGTCCGTTATTCTCCACCTATAGGGTAACACACCGTCAAATACAACGAATGAGCTTCAAGTCCCAATCAAAAAATTTTAGCAACCAATAGCTATGAAATGTTGGAAACAAAATACTGTCAAAGTAGGAGATGACAACTTGTCATTGAAACATCACCACTTATTGCGTATTAAGAAATTACATATAATTCAGTCAAAATTTAAAGAAATCTTGGATTTTTGAATAAAATTCATGTTTTAATTACTATTATTGATTTTTATTCATGTTTATATTATTTTCTTCAATTGATATGCGATACTGGGTGTTTTTTCCTATAAACCTCTTGCAGATAGCCATTAAGCACCTACTTGATGACAAGCTCTACCAAAAGATATTGCTCGTTTCCAAACATTCATTCATTTACTTGCCGTTCATCAGAACCATTATGGCACCATAGATTGATATTCCCACAAAACCATTCAGGTTTTTGATATCCATACATCCATAAAGTTGAATATTTTTTGTTGTTCAGCAACTATACAAACATCCACACCATATTCATAGCGATTAAGAAATTCCCAAATATATATGCCTTAAAGCTACTAGCAAACCTAAAACCTGCAAAAAAACTACAAATTTGCCATATTTTTCTTTTTTCACGAGTACACATTCTAGGTTATATTTATATTATACATTATTTGAATACAGCTGATTATTGCATTTCAATAAGTGACACATGTGTGGGATCTGTCAAATCTTGGTACCAGTCACAAAACATATACTCTGAAGGTTTATTTTCATGCTATTCAATGACAACACGGTGACTTGTGTGGTTGTCAGCGGCCATTTTGTGAGGGTGCGACATGGTTGCCAGATTGTGCATTAATATCCCGTTTCACTCTCCTGGTCCCAGTGGAGTAAGTTCCGCCAACTGTTGAAATATACTCTACTATGCTTTATAAGACTTATTCGTGACATTTTTCCCAAAATCATTGCACAACACTTGAAAAAATGTCGGTACCTTGGGTTATACATCTTGACAGTAGGGATGTTCGATACGATCCTATATCCGGACTGTGTCAGAAAGAGTGACTGCCATTTGATTGCGACATTACCCTGCCAAATCAGACATATCTTTCATCATTTTCAAAGAAATTGTACAAAATCTTCAAATTTGTGAAGTTAGCGAGTTTCACTTCATACGTTGTTACCAGACATGCCCAAATCATCAGTTGCTGCCGTGATATTCATCCCGATGACCACATCCCCACGGCTAGGCGACCTGTATGTTAAATTTGTATTGATAGGGCAGCGGGTTATGCTATAAATCATATGTCACAGTGTTTGTGCACTGATTGCAACTGTTAGATGATACCAAAGATATTCTCATAAATAAGAGATCTTTCCCATTCCGGATCGAGCAATCTATCAAAGATGCTTATAATCATGATACCTAGTAAATTTTCACGAAAAAAATTCAAAACCAGCAAATTTAAAAGATTCATTTCGCAGCCTCCACCACGGGACGTGATAGTCGTTAGACTTGGAAACCCTGCGAGTGACAGATAGATGTTCCCGCCAGTTAAAAAAAGACAAACAATAAACATTAATAGTTTTTATGATTTTTGGACTTAAAACACATTATTTGTGAAACATTTTTCATAATTTTTTGTCTATGTCCATAGTCCATCAGGGAGATGTAGGGTTTGACACGTCTTACACATTACCTGTGTTTTAGGATGGAGAGGACATAATGTTTTTATTGCTTTGAAGAAATTCATTAACCCATAAATTAATAAATGATTACTATTATGACATAAATGAAGATGAGAAATTCGATGGAATGTATTTTATATTCTATTTTCTTGCAAAATACAGACAAAACCACACTATTCAACAGGTATGTAATGATAACTTTTAGTATATTGAAGTTGGTAAATTCGAGAGTGTCATGCATTAACAAACGTCCAAATCTGCTGCCAAATTTAACAGCTAGAAAATCGACCTATATTTGCCGCATTCCCATTCGCTGAGGAGGACAACGGATTGTTAAATGTAAACCTCATATATCAAAATACATGAAAGTTGTTCTGCTTTTTCTGTACAAAAGCATCATGTTGGAATCAAAATGTGGTCTTGTTTATAATACAGTCGAATTTTCACGATTTTAGTCAATATTTCAACAGAAATCACTAATATTCAGAGACCTTTGACAGCTTCTGTCAAATTGCATTTCGATAAGGTATTTTCCCATTGGTCCATAATATTAATGTTGGTGAAATTGGGCCTAAATCTGCTTTGTGTTCTTTTATTAACTGCATCATCGTGTTCTTTAAATTCCAGCATTTCTTGAAATATCTTCTTTTTATAATTATTATTGCTACATAATACCTTACAGGAGTCACATTTTGAAAGCATGTGTTGGGCCAATTCTGAGTGTCCATCTTTTAAGTGAAAATTCCTGCAATCCCTTTTTATGAGATGTTTTTTGGGAACTTTTCTGTAGTCCCTATACAATCTTGTCATGAAATCCTAACATATACATCCCAGAACTCGACGTCAAGCCGGAAACAGGGGATAGGCCATGTCATAATAATTATCAGAAAAACCTAAAAAAATCTAAGTCGTGTAGTTTTCAAATTAGAGGCCTTAAAAAAATTGGAAAATCCTGATGATTCTTTAGTTCCTATTACTACAAATTCAAATTTTTCGTGGACGGAGTGATGGACAGTGCTATTCTACATAGTGACAGCAAGTCCCATAGTAACGCCACTTTTATTAGTTCGTGAATGCATAAATAAAATTCACAATGAATGTTCAAACTTCCTTCCTTCAGCAGCAATGGAAGCTTGACGTCTTAAAAATGATCGGGTTGTCAGACGGGCGTTATTAACAAATTTAGCTGCTTCCGTTATTCTTTCCCCTTAGCTCAGCTAAATTTTGCATTGGCTTTAAATAAACCTTTTCTTTCACCGATCTCCAGTAAAAAAATCGAGTGGATTCAAGTCAGGTGAACGGGCTGGTCACTAAATTGTTCCAGATCGTTCTACCATCTGCTCGGGTATTCCGCATCAAGCTACTGAACGGACAGCTGTATTGCTGGTACCAGATGTCTTTGTAAGTGCCTAGTAGCACGTCTTCCAATAAATTTGGTAAATGATTGTGTAAGAAGTCAAAATATATTTCATTCAAGAACTCTGGCTGCTCATATGGTCCAATGATTCTGCCATTTAGAATCGCGGTCCAAAGGTCTAGTTCTTGTGTCGTAAAATTTGGATTTTTTTACATGCCAGTCGTGTAGGTTGTTGCGTAGGTCTAGATTCACGTAACTATCTTTTTTAAATTCCGACTCGCCAGTTGATAAAATTTTCTCTAAAAATTGTTTGAATGAAATAAGACGATAAAATCATCCCTCTGGAAGTGAATGGTACTCATTCACAAAGACTCGGTGATCAGGATGACGAGCAGCATTTGGGTACCTCGCACGATAAAACCTAGCTGCAGCACTAACGTATCATCTAACATACATTCCCAATATACTCGTAAATGAGGTGCATGTTCGTGTACGATCTACAACGACATGATGGCACTCATGAATCGATAAGAGTGGCGTTTCTAACTACTGTCTTGCTGTCACTACGTAGAATTATACTTCCATCACTCCATCTAAAAAAGAATTGAAATTTGTAGTAATGGGAACCAGAATATCATCACAGGGTGTAGAATTTTCGGATGTGTTTCGAAGTTGAAAAGTACACGACTTATATTTTCTTTTAGATATATTTTTCTGATAACTATGATGAATTGGCCTATCCCTCGTCTCCGACTAGACGTCGACTTCTGGGACAACTGGTATATATTATGTAATTGCTGTTATATGTGAATTTAATTCATGAGTTTACTAAAAAGGTTGCTCATATAATATCATATCAATAGCACGTTTATACCACTGTATTTGACTTTCGTTTAGTCAAAAACTTCTTGGAACTAACTGCTAAAGTAAGGCTATAATAAGTAAAAGCAGGTACGTACGCTATATTCCAGTAAATTCAAACTCAGTATTTTAAAATGGATTGATTATCGCATTTTAGTTCTTAATTGTCACATTAAATCAGCTTAGAAGTAGACAAATGGGTTTTAAAGTTACAGTTGACGTGTAAAGTATGATTATGAAAACATTTTCGGACTGAAGTTAATTAAAGACTTGAAGTTGATTATTAAAACTGGCAAGGGCTTACATTTGCATCGTATTTAATTATTGGATAATTAAAAGTTTAGTCTGTTTGAATGGTGTCTGTGTTTCGGCAACAATGCAGCTTAAGCTGACAATAAGCTTTTCCGTATTGTTTTGTAAATTAAACTTCTTAAACAATATTTAATTCAAATCAAAAGGAAATCATCTATAACGGCTATATTTCACTTGTCAATCCTTAAGTTAGTAATTTGATTGAATGTATATAGTAGCGGTATTTTTAGGGCTAAGTTGCCATTTACTGCTCAAAGTTGCTATTAATGATATAAATCAATTAATATTAGCCATTTAATAATAATAGTAATAATAATAAATCGTCTTTATTTAGCATACTGTGCCACTTAACCCAAAAAAAAACTGAAAAAACAATACAAAAAACATAAATACATTTGATAGGCTAGAAGTTTTTAAATCTAGGTGTATAAAAATTATGATATATATAACATATATAAGTGACGGCTGTTCAATATTTCATGAGGTAAAAGTATAAAATTGTAACAGTTATACAAAACAAAGAAATGCTATATTTTAAATATTTGTGTCTTTTAAATTCATCATATGATAGCAATTTTGTGGATCGAGGTAGAGCATTGTAAAAAATAATTGCGTTATAGGTGACGCATTTACGAAAGAATGATATCCTGTGAAGGGGCATTGTGACTGTTTCAGTGAATCGTTAAGTATGCAGATGAAGGATTTTAGGACATTATTTTGAAATTGACATGCTAACCCTCCGTCTCGGCAATCACGTTCAAATGAAGACAGCGCTGTTCCGTGCTCATTAGCAGCTCATCAGTGCAATGCATTTCAATGGTGTCTGTTTATGCATCTATGCATATAAATGCTAAAACAAGTTCACAGCAAAAAAAATTAAGAAAAATGGATAAAAACTTGAAAATCAAAAACTATAACATATAGTATTGAAAAGTATAAGAATAAAAACGGACAGCTACTAACACAGGATGGAAAAATCATGCAAAAATGGGAGCAGCGCAGGAGAGTAAGAACATATGGAAACTCGTTTAAAGGTTGAGTCAGTACAAGAAATTAGAACAAATGGTCAAACCGTAACAGATCGTATTACCGGAGAAGAATTAGGAAATTCCATAAGAGGGCTTAAAGTAGGAAGAGCACTGGAATACGAAGAAATACTAGCAGGATGGTAAGGTACATGGGAGACATAGTAAGAAGAGTATGTTTAGAACCGTTGAATAAAGTAGCGGAAGAAAACGAAATACCGAAATATTGAAAGTCAGCAATCATATAACCATTATTTGAAAAGGGAGATACAAAGGTAAATGAGAAGTGCCGAGGCATTTTTCTATTAAGTAGTCCGGAAAGAGTGTTACAGAGCATGCTAGACGAAAGATTAACAGGGGAAATAGAGCACAACCTGGGCGAAGTATAACATGGATTGAGGGAAGAGAAAGGAACAACGGAAAAAATATTTATAATATAACAAGTCATAGAAAGACTAGTAGATAATAATCAAATAATATGTATGTGCTTCCTAGATATATCCAAGACATTCGATTCAGTGGATAGAATGGATCTATGGGATATACTGAACAACTGTAATGTGAACAACTATCTAAGGACAAAAAATAAAAATCTGAGAAATTACAACTATATCAGGAGTGAGATAAGGGGGAACGTTGAGCCCATATTCGCTCATAGTGCCAATGGATAAAATTATAAAAGTATGCGGAAATAAAATCCAGTAAACAAAGTGATGATACTATAATATGGAGAGGATACATATTGGCCAATACAGCTTTTTTGAGAACGGGTAAGGCGGTCCTGGGCTATGCTCGTTTTGGGTGGTAATACACTATATAGAAATGTGATAATGAAAAGAAACAACAAAGAAATAACAAACGAACTGTCACGTGGAAGACAGATAAAATATATTTTGTAGTGAAGAAGACCACCTTTCTGAATGAAACGTGTACAGTGAAGAAGATTCTGTCAGCACATGAGGTTTTATTGACCAGAGAGGCATTGGGGATTATCAACATGTGCTTGTAAACTCACAAGGAAAAGCACCTTTTAACGTTTTTATCGGCAACGTCGCAAGGAACAAGATGGAAACGCAACAACTTTTACTGATTAAGAAAAAGAAAATGCAGCGCTATAAGCTACTTAGAGCGCTGCATCAGCAAATCGATAAAGCCGACAGGGATTATTTAGAAGTTACATGAACTTCAAAAACCACCGATGTAAGAAAGGAGCACTCAGGAAATTGAAATTTAACAAGAAATTCAAGGAGATATACCGTCACATCCGATATGTCTGGCTTAACCACGTAGCAATGTACGAGTATTCCAGAAAAGCGTTGAGGGATGGGATGAAGATAATAATAATAATAACTTTATTGTCCATCAGTTTTCTATTTATAGGACAATTTATAAACATAATACAAAAGCAAAAAAAAGCGAAAAAAAGCGAAAAGAAAACATCAAATGCAACACAGGTATAAATTTGTAACATGACCTATTGGTCCGAATAAGCCTTAGCTGCCTTTAGCAGGTAATTAACATTTGTCGTAAATATATCACAGTAACATCCAATTCTGTTTAAGTTAGATCACATTACATATAACGGTGACTTGAGAAGAATGTTTGTCCTAGCTCTAGGAAGCCCGAATATTTTATGATTGCGAGATGCAAACGTTGGAGTACGAAACTTGATCTGTTCCAGGATCAAGGGGCAATCAATTAAATTGTTGATCATTTTGTAGCCAAATATTATTGAGGCACAGTACCTACGTTTTTTCAAAGTCAACATGTCTAAGCGACTACATAGTTCCTCGTTACTTGTACCTCTCTCTGGATATGTCCCATCAATCCTAAACAGAACAAACTTCATAAACTTCCGTTGTACTCTTTCAATAGCTGTGCTATAGCATTCATAGTAAGGGCTCCAAATAATACTACAATATTCGACTTTGGATCTAACATAAGCATAATATTTATAATAGCTTAATAGACTTTGTTATGAAAATTCCTGCCAATGCTTCTGTTGCTTTTTTATTTATATGCTGACTGAAAGTTAACTTTTGATCATAGATTATACCTAAATTACGTACATCAGAGCATATTTCTAGCACAGACCCATCAATAGAGTACGGATATTCGCAAACATTAATTTTCCTGGAATAGCTGACTATTTTACACTTCCTCACATTAAGCTCTAACTTGTTTTCTACACACCAAGACAGCACAAAATTTAATTGGTGTTGTAGCTTGATACAATCATCAGACGTATTTATCTGCGAATAAATTTTTAGGTCGTCAGCAAAGCATAGGCGTTCACATTCAACTGAGCCACAGAGGTCATTAATAAATATCAAAAACAGTAATGGTCCCAAGTTGGACCCCTGAGGAACTCCAGAAGGTGCCAAGTAGGTCTCAGATTGGAAGCCATTATAGCTAACAAATTGTCTACGATCGGATAAGTAAGATTTCATCAACTCCCTAGCATCATCTGTGGAACCAAGTGCACCTAACTTATTTAATACAGCTTTGTGGTTAATTTTATCGAAAGCCTTCGAAAAGTCGGTATAAATAACGTAAACTTGCTCATTACTATCAATTGCTTCCAAGAGGTACTGCGTTATTATAAATAGATTTGTGGTTGTTGAGTGATTAGCGACAAATCCGTGTTGATGCAATGACAGCTGACGCTGGACGGCAGTGTAAATGCGACTGTACAAGACTACTTCAAAGACTTTCGAGAGCATGCATAATATAGAGATTGCCCTTTAATTCTCAATATTTGACTTATCCCCATGCTTAAACACTGGACAGACCTTAGCGATCTTCCAAATATCTGGAAATCTTTTTGTTATAAGGCAAAAATTAGAAATCCTAGTAAGAACACCAACAAACACTTCCACACAATCTTTGACTATAAAAGACGGGATGCCATCTAGGCCAGATTTCATCTTTCCTTTAGTGATTTAATGGCCTTCCTGACTTCATTTTCCTCAATTGGATGAAAATGGACAAATAAATTACTATGATTTAGGCCCGTATCGTCGGTCGTCCCTACAATTGTATGGCGCCTTTATGGCCTCCTTGATTGTCATAGTTTTCTACTTCTCCGTGTCAGAGCTCTATTTTGAGGTCATGTCACAAACATCTATTTGCATCAAATTGTGCTTGCTTTTGAGTTATATCATGTTTTATCAGCCTGAAATTTCCTACAGTTTAAAAAGAAAACATCTTCACAATAGGAGAGCGCTGACGCTGACACGGGACAAGTGTAATCTAGAAAGTTTGGAGAGAAAGAGAAAGGAGGATGACAATCAAGGAGGCCATAAACGCGCCCTACAATTGTAGGGAGGACTGACGATACGGGCCTTAGTGAGGCATTATTATGGGGCTTCTGAGTGACATAGACGCTGCTGAAAAAACTCACTGAATGCGTGTGCTATATCCTGAGGCTGATCTATAGAATTATTTTGAAATTTCATGATCCCTGGGATTCGTGATGTGTTGTTTTTGTAGTGAACGTATGACCAAAAAGCATTTCGGTTAATTTTTAAAGAATTCTGGATATTTTCAATATATTGATCATACGCTGATTCAATCTAGTTTTCAACAAGCGGCGCAAACGTTTGAATTCTTGTAGATCATCAACAAAAGCAGACCTGTTGATCCTTTTCCTAAATTTAGCTTTAAGTTTAATGTTCTTAATAATAGCTGAGTGAAACCAAGGCGGGTATCGGTGACTGTAATTCTTATACAGAGGTATGTGCCTGTCAAAAATTTGGAAACTGTTGCCATAAAATACATCAACAATATAATTAACATCAGAAGAGCAGAATAAAACATCCCAGTCAAATTGAATTAGCTCTTGATACAGGTTGACAAAGTCAGCCTTTCTGTAGTTATAAGTTATTTTACTATGATTGAATGTAAACTTCGGCTCTTTAATGAATATGGCAGGCAAATCAACAGCTAGTGCCGGGTGGTGACTATCTTCTGGCACTAGAGGTGGAAAAGATGGAAAACTATTTTGTTGCTCACTTTTGTGCTTCTTACGCAATGATACTGTTGCTGTTTTCGAAGTTTCCTCGGATAAACTGGTGTAGTGAATCATATTTTAATGCCCTCATGTAGCTGGAACCGTGAGCGGCGAGGAGTCGCCTTGCATAGTTGATGCCTAAACAACCAGCTGCACCACCGTGTGTGAGCGCTTGCGGCGTTATCTAAAAGAGGTAGGCCGAGTTTCAAGAATAATCGAGTCCCATCTATAAGCATTAGCTGCCATCTAGGCTACTTCTATGGAAGTTCAAGATTGGAAAACGCTGGGATGGTTCTAGACTCGTCTTTAGGGGAATAAATACCCGAACAGATGCCGGAAGCAGTTAGTAATGGTCGAGTCTGCAGCTACAGTGGAGTTTATTGACCCCCTTAAGAAAAGTTAGCTACGCACATGTTAACAAAAGCAGTATGAAAAAATCAATGAGCAGATATATCGCCACTGGACCGAAGAGCTGCAAAGCGTATTCTTCCTAGACATAGCTTTGTGCCAAAAAACGGTCCGACCGACAGAAATAAGTGGGATGTTTTTTCGTTTCGCCATATAAAATCCAAAAATCCTAGTATCTCAGTGACCAAGTTTTTCGCAATCCAAATATACTAAGTGACATATAAATCCGAACACCCAGTTTAAATGGTTTTATTTTAATAAAATTTTGTATAAGTACTTAATGAAGCATAATAAGTGAATGATAAAAATTTCAAAATGATTGCACTGCTTTAAAGCCCTTTGACCTTTAATAATGTGTGGATGCACCCTGATGTGCTACGCATTCTCCAACGCGCCTAGACATGCTTCTGATTAGGTGGTCAATGTCCTCCTGTGGTATCTTATTCCAAGCAACCACCAACTCCTCTCGAAGTGCTTCTAGAGTCTGAGGAGGACGTTGCAAATTGAGCAATCTCCTACCCATCATATCCCACACGTGTTCAATTGGGGATAAGTCGGGAGATCTTGGTGGCCATGGTAACAATGTGACATCATTATGTTGAAAGAAGCCTATTGTGACTCTTGCAACATGTGGTCGGGCATTGTCTTGTTGGAAAGTTCGATCTGCCAGGATGTCAAGATAGGGTAAAAGATGGGGTTCTAGAACTTCGTGGATATAACGCTGTGCGTTCGTGTTACCTCTGATGAAGATTAAAGGTGACCTGGAACTATAAGCTATAGCACCCCAAACCGTAACTCCAACAGTGTGATGAACATGTCTTTCAACAAAAAACTGTGGATTCCTCCTTTCACCACGTCGCCTTCTAACCCTGGCACGACCATCGTGCATGCCTAAACAAAATAGAGACTCGTCACTAAAGACAATACTGTTCCATTCCTGATCCCAGAGTGACCGTTGTCTGCACCACTCAAGGCGATTACGTCGGAGGACCCAGTGTGGCCGGTATGAAAACAAGCCAAAACTTCTCATTCGTCGGTAAACACTTCGCATGCCAATAGGTCTTCCGTGTTCTGCAAACCATTCATTTGCAATGGAGCTGGTAGTGGAGAAGCGGTCCCTTAAGGCCAATAATCTTAGGCGGCGATCTTTACGGTCTATTCTACGGCGGCGTCCAGTGCCCCTTGCTCTTTGCGCACGGCCTTCTCGAAGCCATGCCTGACAACATCTAACCACAGTGTCTACACTTCTTTGCACTCTAACTGCAATTGCCCGAAAAGAAAGTCCAGCTTCCCGAAGTCCCACTATACGGCCCCTATCAAAGTCACTAAGTTGACGAAATCGTACGGGTCTCCGTACTCTAGGCAGCGTAACCTATCGTAAAGGATATCAAGAACCAAAATCCGCCAACGTTGATTCTTTACTGCGGCTGAAATATTAATTTTTAGAGCATTAGTGAATTAAAAAAAAGCAGTATAAAAACCGGAATGTCCAACTCATAAGTCTGAAAATTTTTTCACTTGTTATTTACAGTAAGATAAATACATTCACCAATTTTTATTAAAATAAAACCATTTAAACTGGATTTTCGGATTTATATGTCACTTAGTATACTTCCTCCTGAATTGGCGTGGGAAGTAGAAATGATTATCTCTCGCACAATACAAACAGAATGCCTATTTTCTCTCCATCCCACTTAATAAAACAGGATTTTTTGCGAAGCAGTCTCTTCGGAAACTGTGCCTCTCTGGCACCTGAAAAGTCAGAGAAGAATAAATATTGGCAATGAAGTTATACAGAGAAAGACTCAAACTATTATAAAGGTAATTCTGGAGGCACTTTCGCAATGAAGGCTCAAAGCCAGAGAAGCTCTGGTAGCTGTGTAAAGGAAATATCAAAACAACGCTCCTTTTCAGAGTAAACGTCTCTGGAGCAAACGGCGGTAATTATAAAAGTTACAGAGTAGGATTTTCTATGAAAAAGCGACTTTCCTCCTGCTTTCCAGTCTCATGCATTCCTCAAAGGGATTAGATATACGCATATGAGGAAAGTGCGGTGAAACCCTGAAGTATGTAGATAGAAGTACTCCATTTAGAATAGTAGCAATATAATAACTGGTATTTTAACAATGGGTATTTGATTCTCTTACCAGGCCAATTGGCGAGGAAGCATTGTTATAATCAGCATCTTCATAATGGCCATTTTTTTTAAGACCGTCTGTAAAATATCGCTCTTCGAAAACATTTTGATTTTTGGCTCAGCTATGTTAAAAGAAGCAGTTACCCTTTTATCCTTTTAATAAAAAAGGTGTATCTGAGGAGTAAATAATAAGAGAGGATTTTTATGTAAAAGTAATCAAGCTAACAGGAAGGAATATTTATTTTAAAGCTATCACTGATGTATCATTTTTTTTTTTGTAAACATCACAAGATATATCTCTAGCGACTCACTGGCGGCGCATTAGAATAACTTTTCGCACTTCAATATGTACTTTTATATCCCCTTATATTTTAATTTAATTATTTGAAGTATAATTTTTCCGTGAAAAGTCAAAAGCCTGTAGGTAAAGGTTTAAGCCTATGTTCATAGAAACTTCCCTTTATAGCTATTACTTATATATACAGGGTGACTTTGAAGTTGAGTCATTAATTTTCAGATAATGATTGTAGAAGGAAGATAAACCAAAATATGTGTGTAAAAATAAAAAAAAAATAAAAAAAAATTTTTACCTTGTTTTATAAAGTATCCTCCCGACAAGTATTTCAGTGCGGACCTGTATTTGATCGTGAGGTCCCCTCTGAGGTCTTAAGTCACCTGATTCACGAGCCCGTTGTACTACATTAACAAAGGCACGAGGGGTTGGTTGCACTCGATTGGGAAACCGATCCGCATAAACATGTGCCATTTTTTATTTCGTTTGAGCCACGCAACAGATACCACCATTCACTGACACTGATTGTATACAAATGACTGAGATACTTGTAAAAACATCGTTCCAAATTCTTTCGCTTTTTTGTTTCCGATGCGATGAACCGATACGGCGGATTATATCCGTTGTCGCCAAACACGACCACATAATATTGTTATTGAGACAGGGCGGTACTCAAACTTCCAAAGGGCTATAACTTTGTTACTTTAATTTTACCAGGAAAATGGTAAAGGAAAAAAACATTTCTTTTGATCAGATCTACTCACTGTTAAAATAAATGACTCAACTTCGAAGTCACCCTGTATATATATATACTTTGAAGTTGAGTCATTAATTTTCAGATAATGATTGTAGAAGGAAGATAAACCAAAATATGTGTGTAAAAATTAAAAAAAAATTAAAAAAAAAATGTTACCTTGTTTAATAAAGTATCCTCCCGACAAGTACTTCAGTGCGGACCTGTATTTGATCGTGCGGTCTTGGAGCAGCATGCCCTCACCTGTGAGGTCTTAAGTCACCTGATTCACGAGCCCTTTGTACTACATTAACAAAGGCACGAGGGCTTGGTTGCACTCGATTGGGAAACCGATTCGCGTAAATCCGTGATGCATCCGGGAGCATTTTGTAAAGACTGCCCCCCCGTAAATAAGAATCATGTCCACAAGTTCAGCATTTTCGTAAACATGTGCCATTTTTGATTTCGTTTGAACCACGCAACACACTACTATTCACTTACGCGTTATCGACTGACGAAAAACATCGTGATAAACGTTTCAAATTCTTTCGCTTTTTTGTTTCCGATGCGATGAACCGGTCAGGCGGATTATATCCGTTGTCGCCAAACACGAGCATATAATAGGCAGGGCGGTACTCAAACTTCCAAAGGGCTATAACTTTGTTACTTTAATTTTTATATATATATATACAGGGTGACTTCGAAGTTGAGTCATTTATTTTAACAGTGAGTAGATCTGATCAAAAGAAATGTTTTTTTCCTTTACCATTTTTCTGGTAAAATTAAAGTAACAAAGTTATAGCCCTTTGGAAGTTTGAGTACCGCCCTGCCTATTATATGCTCGTGTTTGGCGACAACGGATATAATCCGCCTGACCGGTTCATCGCATCGGAAACAAAAAAGCGAAAGAATTTGAAACGTTTATCACGATGTTTTTCGTCAGTCGATAAATCCTGAGTGAATAGTAGTGTGTTGCGTGGCTCAAACGAAATCAAAAATGGCACATGTTTACGAAAATGCTGAACTTGTGGACATGATTCTTATTTACGGGGGGCAGTCTTTACAAAATGCTCCCGGATGCATCACGGATTTATGCGAATCGGTTTCCCAATCGAGTGCAACCAACCCCTCGTGCCTTTGTTAATGTAGTGCAAAGGGCTCGTGAATCAGGTGACTTAAGACCTCACAGGTGAGGGCATGCTGCTCCAAGACCGCACGATCAAATACAGGTCCGCACTGAAATACTTGTCGGGAGGATACTTTATTAAACAAGGTAACATTTTTTTTTAATTTTTTTTTTTATTTTTACACACATATTTTCGTTTATCTTCCTTCTACAATCATTATCTGAAAATTAATGACTCAACTTCAAAGTCACCCTGTATATATATATATATATATATTATAACTATTTGGAGTACGAGTTTTAGCACATCATCATTAAGGAACACGCACTGTATATTATATAATATTTCCCTGAACATAACTTAGTGTCAACTTTGATCCTAGATTTTTTTGTGTGCGGTTCTTCGGTTATACAGGGCAACCCATTTCAATCTCCCCACGAAAATATTTCAAAAACTAACCACTCTAGAAGAAAAGTTTCAAACAAAAGTTATGGGGTTCCGAGAGGACAAAATGATGGTGACCCTGACAATGATCTTGACCACGTCTGTCAAGGTCATTCCAAGATCAATCGAATATTTTCAACTGAAGTATTCAAAGTAAGGGTCACTTGACCTTGCAGGTTGTAGTTAAGGTCGCCCTTGAGTGACTACCGCAAGTCTCACAACTGAGCTGTTGAACATTTTTGGTAGAGCAAATTGATCATAGTCAGTTCTGGTTTGAAATAGGGAGGTTTTATTTAAAAACATTCACTTGATCTTGACCTTGAAGCTCGTGGTTAAAGTCACCATTATTTTGCCACTTACAAACCCTAAAACCTTTGTTCGAGACGTATTCTTTTGAATGCCTAGTTTTCGAAATACTTTGATGGGGAGTTTAAAATGGGACATTCGGTATAGTGTGCTGAGATGCTCAAGTCTCTTATCATTGTAGCGATATTATGCCTTATGGTATAATGCATCGTTGAATGTTTACTGTTATCAAAAAGTTATCCGTTGCTTCCTAGTTCGCCACTAGACTAGGTCATCAAAACGAAGTTGCTTGTAGAGATAGGCAGCTTGATGCAACCTAACCGCGAGTCGTTAGTGTGTATAAGAGGGCAAATGTTGGCAACGATAATGAGGCTAACCATTACTTTTATCGCTCTCCCCTGCTGGAAATTGCTGTGATGTGGTGTATGTAACGCCCCTTGTCGGATATTTCCATGCAGATGCACTTTTCTAGAAACACTAGAATTAATTTCAAAAGCCATGTACATGTACAAAATTCCCAAAATTGAATGTTCGCTTTCCCTTTTTGTGATCCACTGTTTCATGTTTGTTAAGGTACCTTTTGGGTATATCATGAACTCCATAAAAATATAAAATGTTTGCCATTGCTCATTGACGTAGGATGTAAAACTAAATATCAAATTTGTGTTGTGTTGTCTTCTTTCTGGTACTGCCAACTCATGAATTATACAAAATTTTTAATGAATATTCTCCAATAATAACACCAAGATCAAACAGCTGTTCGATAAAAAACATTTTTAGGAAAGCAAAAAGAACGTATTTGGATTCACTGACATGACAATGACTTGAATATATATAATCAAAATCCCATTTACCCTAAAGGGTGTAGGGTTAAAAATGACTTGAATATATCTTGTAAAACATTGAGAAAAAATAGCAACAATTTCTCAATGTTATTGAAGCTCCTGATGAAGATGGCAAAGTCCATTGAAAGCTAGAGATTAATAATGTATAAAGAGTCCTCTGTGCTGCTTGAATTTGTCGAAGTTCCCAACAAAAGGCGGAAGCTATATTTTTCACCTAACTTTTTTTTTTTGCGGTCTGCTACAACGTCTCCTCATGTGTTTCAGTCTCTGGGGATTACCACGTCTCAAGTTATATATATATATATACAATTACTTGTTGAAATTGGCAAAACTTTTAGGCTTAAGTTGACTCTGTTGACGATAAAATCAAGCTTTCGGCATTCTCTATAGAGCCATCATCAGGATTTCGTCGGTGAGGTTGCAGCCACAAGGTGTTTCAGAAAGAACGTAGAGAAGATTGAACTTGTGTTCAGTATAAAAACAAAAGGACGTGGACATTGGCCTTGTTAAAAAACGACAGATACCTTCGTTAAAAGTTAAGAAAAAATAAAAATTATATCAATACACCCGACCAAGTTAAAAATATTACACGTGGGGAGACATTTTGTTGAAACAATCGGAATTTTCTTTGGCAATGACTACTTCTCATATTATATTATATATTATGATATAGGGATACAAATTATAAGATAATCTCATTTATTTATGACTTGTTCGGAAGCCGAAGCAAAAGTGGAGATTTCCTTCGCAACTGTCACAATATATAGTAACTTTTAGAATTTTATTTTTTGGTATATCACCCCTCAGTTTTTATTATAACATCCTTTACAATACTGACTTCATGTGATTTTCCTTCTTTTTTTTCAGCACAAGTCGTTACCATCTTGTGTCAGCTTTTGAAGTAGACGGTAGATTAAACACATTATTTGTTGGGAATACGACTTTGGCGCTTTGGCCTGATAAACATTTTTCTAACATTTTGCTTGGCGTTTAAGGTGTTAAAATACACAAGATTATCTTGTTATCAATAAACCAATATGGACATACAAAATACAAATACTAAATTCATGTGCGCTCCCACTATCTAGATAAAATAAAGAAAACATTAAATAGTCTTGTAAATTGAACAATAATTTCAACTAAATTTGACTTCAATAACATAAATAAAATATAGAAAATCTAAGTTTATAATTACTTAGTGAAAAGTATTTATATCAATATAATTGACTAATGACAGTTCTTTTGTCCTTAACGAGTTCCCTATTGTATTACTAACACTTATCACTTGACAACAAATTCACTAAGAACCTGAGAGCAGTTGCAGCTGTTTTGCAGCCTCTTTTAAGAAATCTGCATTGTTGTTTCAGACGATTGTGTCGGCAATACTACAGAGTTTCTTTATTGTAATTTATGTGAAAATTACGTACCTGAGGGCGACTTCGAATAAAAATTTCGTAACTGATATTAATTTGTAATCTTAAACGATTGTTGATGCTAATCCTAGTCTAATGATTTGTCGATTCCAAGGAGCGTGCTGCCGGTATATTGTAAACAGCATGTAATATACCCGACCATTAAGGCACAAGTAAGGAAAACCTTCAACTGATTTTTTCTCCCAATTTGTAAATGAAACCCGATTAATCCGTCGTTGTATAAGCTATATTTGAATCCCGAAATTTATATTATACACCTCTTTGAATCCCTTCTTTTTTCACATGTGCGCAGCAATTGTTTGCTACAACACACCACGGAAATCTTCTAAGATGTATCCACAACTTAGGATCCGCTTCAGCTATATGTACTGTTACAAGAGAAAAAGAGAATATTATCAGTTTCCCACATGGTGTTCAAAATTGAGTATCGTGAACAAAAAAATCTGATAATTGCAATTTCCTTTCTTGCCACACTCGAATTTATTATAAAACAAGCAAGTTTTGTGAGCAAAGTTGAATAAAGGCACATTATTGTTGTTATTATTAATATTATTATTGTAACTGATGACGAGCCTACCATCAGTCGCCGTGAGCGGCGCTGTTCGAATTTCGCCTCCAGAGAGTAGTTCTCTTAGCTATGGATGCAGTAATTGTTCGTAGGTAGTAGAAAGACTGCGACTATCGAGAATGGAGGTACCACCCAGCAGATTCCCATTTCCACTGTATCTTCCTATAACCCCGCGGTACCAACAAGTATTAAGGCCTTAGGCTAGCGTGGTAGCTCAAGAATAATAAGGTTAAGTGAATAAGAGCTCAGAACGCCTAAGCTTACCAAGTGCCTTTTATTCGGATAAAGCACTTTGGAACAGGCAAATAACTAACTTGCTTCAGCAAAAGGGGCGGATTACCAACGTTTAATCGAGTTTGTTTGCAAAGTTGGACGAATACGATTAGAGTTAGCTTTTAGTCTCGTATAACTATAAATTATAAGTAATGCGGGTTATCGCACAGATACATATTACCATAAAGGGGGAAAGTCGTAAGCATCTCCCCTGGTTATGGTGGATTCATAGTTGTTACAAATTTAGTTGCGGAACACCTTTTATATATAGATATTCTGTCATATGGTAGGGTGCAGTTAAATGAAGTTTAATTCCAGTTTGTCCCAGCTAGCCAAAGGAGATGCCATGTTTCATATGGCGAATGGCTTCCGGAGGAAATGACTGGTAATTTAGTAAAGTGTTCTTCATACCAGTCTGATGAAGTCTCTATTGCACTCTTGTGTTGTAGCTCAATAAATTCGAAAAGATGTGAGCTTACGATGAACACATCACAACACAGGATTTATAGAGAAACTTCTCGTATCACGCTGCTAAATTTTACAACGAATGACATGACTTATCACTTATAAATTTCCTAAAAGAGAGTGAAAGACGTGAAATCGTTGATGCCGGCTCTGTTTAGGCTCTCCGCTTTAATTCTTTCTTCCACTTCTATTTTATTATTATCATTGAGGTTATTGGGACTGTATAAATATACAGGGTGTTAATACAGTATGTAGACAAACTTTATCCATCGAATCCTTGGTCAATTTGAAGACGAAATAGAACATGGGTCCGCAAAAATTATAAAAGAATGGAACGTTTTTATTTTAATTAAGTATGCCATGTGGTGAAAATCACATGATTTACAGTTGTTTTCAGACCCTCGATGTACGTAGATACGGATAATGTTATCCAGTATTTTTTTAAAAAATAGCATGACATTGATTTGTTTTGATCGCAATACTTTTAATATTTAAGCATTGTGCTTATCTAGACACCCTAAGTAGTACCCGAAAACAATAATTGTATTAATTTCTTTCCCCAAATAATTCGTGGCCTCTTTGAATATTTATTGTAAGAAAAACTATTCGATCTTTTCTATTGTTGTCGGTCTATCCGAATGATACTGTTCAGGGCTATTGATCCTCCAAATAAGTTTGTTTCCCAAAAATACAGGACAATACTATTAATTTTCATCCACGTTCACATTGAGCCTCAGCAACTTGTAAGACATGTAAAATTTATCATAGGTTATACCATCTGTTCAATAAATACGTTTCATTATTCATAGAAATATTTGGAGCATTGCTCGTATTTCTTTAGTGATAGTGCTCTAGCTCGAAAAAAAGTCGTTACGGACCCATGTTCATATGAACATTTAGGCCCGTATCGTCAGTCGTCCCTACAATTGTAGGGCGCGTTTATGGCCTCCTTGATTGTCATAGTTTTCTACTTCTCCGTGTCAGAGCTCTATTTTGATGTTATGTCACAAACATCTATTTGCATCAAATTGTGCTTGCTTTTGAGTTATATCATGTTTTCTCAGCCTGAAATTTCCTACAATTTAAAAGGACAACATATGTATCTTAACAATAGGAGAGCGCTGACGCTGACACGGGACGAGTGTAATCTAGAAATTTTCGAAGGAGAGAAAAGAGTATGATAATCAAGGAGGTCATAAACGCACCCTACAATTGTAGGGACTACTGACGATACGGGCCTTAGTCTTCAAATTGACCAAGAATTCGATGTAAAGTTTGTCTACGTACTTTATTAACACTTTGAATAATATGTTAGGCGATTATTACTAAGAAAACAGTATGGTCCATTTTCTTTTTTGTACAAATTAGACACTATATTACTAATTTGATGGTATAAAATCATTTCAATTCCCATGGAAAATTAATTCCGGTTAACGATTTACAAATAGATCGAGGAAGCATCAAAGTAGCTAGTTTGTTATGCTTTTCATCAACAACCAAAGAGATCATTACAGATTGCAAAATTAAGGGCTGGCTTGCTGTGACCCAAATGGATCTATTGTGCCTCCCATATACACTTTCTAGAGCACTGTGTCCAGCTTTGATCCTTCAGTCAGACTCCACGGCCTTGACACAGGGCTTAGCATGTTGCTTTCCGCTGTTGGTTGCTAATGTTGAATCAGTGAAAGTGTCACAGTGACACGGAAAAAGCTCTTCTGCCAGACCCAAGAGCCTCATATGTCGATTGGGGGCCGTATCGTCAGTCGTTCCTACAATAATTGTAGGATGCCTTTATGGCCTCCTGTATTTTGACAGTCTTTTCTCTGCGTCACTTTAGAAAGGCTGAGCTATTTCTATATTTCTACTGTTCTGTGTCAGCGTCAGTGCTCTCCTATTGTGAGGCTATGTTTTCTTTTTGAATTTTAAGACTAAAGCTTGAACAATTTGGTACTAATAGATATCTGGAACAAAACCTCGAGATAGAGCGCTGACACGGAACACTAGAAAATTATGAAAATCAAGGAAGCCATAAAAAGGGACGACTGACGATACGGCCTTGAGATAACAGTATCCTGTCAGGAGACCCACTATAGCCTTCTCTATTAAATCCCAGTAGGTCCTCTGTAAATGCGGGCCTTCGTTCTTTAATGGACTCTTTTGCCTGAATTTGCTCTAATTGGCTGTTCCACCATCCTATGTTTTTTTCTTATTCCAATTTCTACCGCAACAGAAAGGCTCTGGCCTTATAGAGCGATTCGCCGTACCCTATCGAGCTAGCTCATCCGCCTTTTCATTTCCTTTGTGCTCTTCATGCCCTGGTACCTAGAGCAATGTTAACTTGCTTCAGTTCCCAGCTCTTTGATAGTCTCATTCCTTATTAGCTCTTTTGCGCTGACTTGTATGGCTGTTAATTCACCTTGAAAAAGAGATTACCTTTTTTGCAAAAAGATTCTTTCGAATTTGCTGCACTTGTACATCCTTAGAGATTAAATTTGATTTTCGATGAGGATTATGAAGATTTGATACAGTTAAAAAATGTGTAAAGAATGTGTCTCAAAATCGACAAACATTTAGTAGTCAAATCATCATTATAAGATCTACCATGTTTCCAATTAAATTCCAAAGGAATCATAAAATCATGTTGATGTCTGTCGTGAGCTCATTTTTTCGTTTATTAGGATTGAATAACCTGTAACTCGAAAACTGTTGACGTTAGTACCATAGTGCTAACGAAATTTTTTATCAGACTGGTATAACAAATAACTTTTATAAATTTTATCCTGGGATGCATTTGTCATAAAAAATCTCCATTTTGCAAGAATCATCCCGCATCTGCGATTTAAGTGAAAACCTGCTTCCTAGCTAAGTAGATGCTTTATTTGAGTTTCTACCACACAGGGATCCGGGGCCAGTCCTGTACTGTAATCTAACCTAAACGCCTGGCCTTTATTGCTTGACATAAGAATCCTTTGGGCGAAAATTAAAAATGTGTCCGATCAGCTGCTTAATGACCAGAATTTATTGAAGCGGGCGCGGAACAATGAAAATACCCCCTGGCGAATTGGGATTTGTCATCAGGTGGAAGGAAGCTCCTATGAGCAGGAAAATGTGTCTAAAAATGATCCCTGCGTGAACTTCATACCGAGATCCGAACAGGGTCGTAGACATTTGTTTTATTACCTTGAACCCCTTTCACAGTTCTAAAATAAACCCTGCCCTCTTTGGGGCTATCTGTAAGTAGCTTGAAGTTTTATGACTGGTTCATTTCCCACGCATAGGGGATATTGTGAAAATTTACGATTTCGGATAACATATTCTCGCCATATTTTATTATGAGCTCAACTCCCTTGTATACGTTGTTGACATATCTGCGGCAGCGTCATCTAAATAATAAAATAATCTAAATAACTGAGCCACCATAAACGATAATTTTTTCAAAGGAAACGGACCTGTTCATACCCGCGCTCTCTATTATCAACTATAAACCACTTTTCCATACCCTTATTGCTTTCATTACTTCTAAATTTCGAACAAATTTTTTTTGCGATGCTAGGAAACAAGGGTAATTAATGTTTTATTAGCTCTTGACTTCTGAAATTCAATAAAATATTATTATTGAGATAACACGTAAAAAATTATAGTTTTATATTAAAATTTAATTAGATGCTATTAAATTATACATATTAGCAATCAATTGCATGATGCATTATTATTCATCAGTATTCTCCGATGTTTTTCTATCAGTTAGCATTTTCTAACATAAAAGTACAACACAGCTACAAAACAAATGATGATGCACTGTGATTCACAAACTACAAAAAGATACTTTGCTAAGAAGCCACATCTTTTTAGGCCCAGTTACACTATGAAAGGAGAGTCTAGTTCATTAGGTTTATTTAAAGCTAAACTAAAGAAATGGTTGCATGCAATTCCTATAGTGAAAATACACCAACTAGTTGATCTTACTATTACTAAAATGTGACATTGTCAAAACCATTCATTTTAGAAATATTGCTGTAAATTGTAAGTTATGTGTTATGGATTTTGTAATTTTGGCACAAATCACTAATTAGATTTGTGTGTTACATGTTACGTGTTTCTTATTTGGTAAATTGCATATTTTTGTAAGCTTTGTTATATTTTAAAGATAGTAAACCAAATTTTGATTTAGAATCTTGAAAAGAACACCACATCCTCTCAGTTTCTAACACAGAGCCTGTCTGGTACTGTTCTAGCACTTTTACACATATTAAACAGCTTCAAAGTCATGACACTTTTATTTTTAAAACAACAGTTGCCAGGTATATATGTATGTCATATCTGATTCTTTGTAGTTAACAATAAGGCTCTTTAATTTTCAAACAGTGATACTTCTGTTCATTTTTAAAACTGTTAGTATGGATCGCTTTCTTCAGATGACGCTTAAAGCAAGATACAGAATCATGGATACTGCTTACATCCCCTGAACCTGATGGACAAAAACAATGCCGTCGTAGATGAGACAATGCTATAATATTTCCAAAGATCCGTACTGCGTTGATGAAGTTTATACCAGAAAAATGGCATCAGGTACTGACCCTATAGTTCCTACACATTCACGAACAAAGAACTTCTACTACAATTTGTCATGTAGTGCAATAGGATCAGAAACATTAGCGCATTATTTGGGCTTTTCGTCAAAATTCATTTTCTTTGAATGTCTGCTATAAAACTGTTTATCAACAATGTTTGATACTTTACAAAGTCCAGCAACCTCATTATTTAATTACACTAAATGCATGATCTACACTGAAAACCAAATAGAACTGACGTCGTAATGTGTACATATATATTGCACGCTTCTGCTTCGTTCACATTACGGCCTCACCGTATATGATAATATCGCACCTACCTCGTATATGCATATCGCATCACCTCGCCGTCTGCTATCTATTTTAATGAGTTCCTCAGATCCACTACAAAATATGCAATATTTACAGCCTCGTGGTGCACCGCAAGTGCGACCAATAGATAGGGAAAACTTAGGGCGAAATTTATCATATGCAGTATATATCTAATAGGCGGGAAGTGTAATGATTATACTGACATCAGTAAAATTGTAATACATTTTCCATCAGCTATAACCCCCACCCCCATTTTCTTGCTCATAAATTTTTGTCGAAAGCGACCAGGATCCTATGAGACGTTGAAAAACGATGTTTGAGCGATTTTCATTTTTTCCGTTTTTGGCCTTTTGCTCAGATTTACAAAAACTACATATCATTTTCGTCGTTGGTATAATAATAATCTTGTATAAAAATTTTATCCAGATCTGAGAGGTACTTTCCAAATTATAGAGAGGCCAAGGACCGATAGACATACACATGGACCGATCGACAGCAGGAGTACGCGAATCGAAAATATTTCTTTTATCATTCCATGTTTTAAAGGCACATGAACGGGGAAATCTAAGATGTGTGAAATATGACCAATAGGTACTAATATCAAACAATTTTCATATACCCTCCCCCAACCCTACAACCTCTACCTCTAACTTTCAATCCTATTTTTTCTGAAGCGTCAAAAAAATAAAGTGGGTGCGATTCTTATTTGCACATGTTTTTTATCGTAGCTCCGCCACCACCCCACCGATTTTCAAAAACTACAAACCTTTTTCATCCTTGATATAGTAGCGACCTCTGTAAAGATTTCGTACAAAGCAAACAGTCATTCCGCATTTGCTCACTAGGATCGTTGTGAGCATCCATCTATGGAGCAATAGCTCAGTTACACGTATTGTTGGTTGCATATGTTTTGTGAAGCCGAGTAGTCTATAGTTCACATCTCTGAGAAGATAGTTGCTTGAATAGCAAGATCGTATTTGGATGATTGTGTTTATTTGTCTGCATGTGTATAAAATCAGTGATATTTGCCGTGTGAGAAAATCATTACTGAATATGCCAATGAAGTATATCTATTAGCTGTGCCAGACGGGTTATTTGTGTTATTCTTTCTGAAGAAAGGTTATGTTCAAAGTTATATATTACGATTTTTCCCGTTTTTTTTTGTGTTTTCAAAAACTTTGGGGAGAGTTACGGGAAACCACCACCGCGCCCGCATTGTGTATAATTACTGCTAACATGTATATGACTTGTAATTTGACAGTGTACAATGAATTACTTTTTAACTCTATCATTTTTGAAATTCAGCAAATCTGCATATGAAGTTTCCAGAATAAATAAGAAAAAATGGATGCGCAACTAATTTTTCGCTTTGAGTCTCAAGTATTTGAGACAAGAATCCCAAGGAATTATCATCAACACATACTATTAGCAGAGGATTCACTATGCACCTATTGCATTCTCGTTACCTCCAGTAATGCCATCTCTGAAATAGATTTACATCACATCAGAACCAAACATTGATAACTCATGACGTTTAGGCAACACGTACAACTACAAAACGAGTACGTAACGTGTCTATCAGCTAGGCTAAGTTAACATCTTGTAGAAAAACCTACATAATGTCACAAAAAAACAAAGTAATGTCAAAAAAATAAACATAATGTAACTCTTCAAGGTACGTATACCCGTGCGGTACTTCCCAAGTTATAGGCGGTCAAGGATTAGCGGTCAGACAGCCAGATCGACGGACAGTATCGCTTTCTATAAGTGATAATTGACAATACGTCATATTTTTGCTCGTGAAAGTTTTCGAGTTTTTCAATAGGAAACCTAATTTAAAAACATGGAGATAGACTCCGGAGGTCAAAGTAATAATCCCCCAGGGTCCCCGATGATGAATGGGCCCAGCCAGAAGGAAAGAACAGAAATTACCAAGAAATCAAAGGAATTGATGACACCAGCTGTAGCAGACGAAAAGGACGGAACCATCCAGCGCCAGACCCTGATCATCGAAAGCCAGGCCCAGCAAATAAAGGAGTTGACTGAGACCATGAAATCAAAGGAATTGATGACACCAGCTGTAGTAGACGAAAAGGACAGAACCATCCAGCGCCAGACCCTGATCATCGGAAGTCAGGCTCAGCAAATAAGGGAGCTGACTGAGACAGTTAGGGACCAAAACAGTAAAATAGACTGCCTGACCACCCAGGTAACACAGTTAATCAATAATGCAAGGCTGTCAATTTAAAAAGACCTCTTGAAAATTTAACTGACGTGACATCGACCGACGATGAAATACAGAATGATGGATTCATCCAGGCCAAGTCTAGGAAAAGACGCATCGACAAAACGAACAAAACCGACAAGACGGATGACTTCCCAGCTCTTCCAAAAGCAAAATCAAAATTCAAGTTGACAGTCCCCTCAAAACCTTCTGCTTCATTAAACGTATCAACTTCTTCTGCCAATTGTCCTATGACGGTCGATGAGCGACCACATCTTCTCAATCTTTGGACACTCCATCGACTGACGGTGCATTATCTCAACAATCTCACGTTGCTGGTGAGTTGACCAGCTCAGCAACCCGCCAGGGCGCCCATTGTTTTGCGTGATGCGACCAAGTGGCGACATCTAAACTACACCTTTATAAGCTTAGGCATTAAGATAGAACGCGCAGTTGCCGTTGATGCGGGAATCAGGATTTTGCGAAAACTGAGGATGACTACCGAAGAATCGTTCGCCTGTTCAGGGAGGAGGACGTGCCCCATCATACGTTCCCTCTTCCTTCAGAACAAAACTCCTCTCCACATTATCCGACTCAAACGCAGTGGCGGCGCACCCATGCCTTTGGTGGTCGTGATACTGCCCAAGATTGAAAAGTCCCAGCAGCTGTTCAATGAACATGAGCTACTGGGTCTAGCAATCAGAGTTGAAGTTCAAAAGAACTCTCGACTTATTGGGCAGTGTCAGCGCTGCCAAAGGTATGGTCATACGCAGTCTTACTGCACAGTACCTCCCAAATGTTTAAAATGTGCTTCCGACCGCATGACACATTTATGCCCCCTCACAGGACAAGAGGAGCGAAAGGGTGCGAACTATGGAGGGCGCATTCCGCTAACAGTCCCACTTGCAGATTCACCCCCAGGCGAAATCTGGAAGTCATAGCGCAAAGACGCAGTAACTCATACGCGGAAGTAGCCGTCTCAACATCTTCAGTTCAACCCACTATGAACACGCAGAATGTGGACCTAGCAACTGCGCTTAGGTCCCTTCAACAAATAATAAGTCCCCTGATTAGCGCCACTCAGGCGTTGCATGCGATCTTTCCGCAGCTATTGAATGGCCAAGTACAATGGACAACCTGCATTTGTCATCTGTCAGGTATCTTGGAGTCATCATTGACGAGGGGTTGACCTAGCAGAAACATACTGATATTTTGAAAACAAAATTCCAAATTTCCTTTCGGCAGCTTTATCCTCTGTTGTGCAGAAATTCAAAATTAAGTTTGATCAACAAGATTCGGTTGTATAAAATGGTCAAAGACCCAAAATCACCTACGCATGCGCGGCTTGGTGTTTTCTTGCCAAGACGCCCATACAGAGACTGCAAGTCCTGCAAAACAGAACCTCACGCACAATTACTAACGCCCCTTGGTACGTGTCAAATGAGACTATTGACAGAAATCTTGATATCCTATATTTAAGGGATTACGTAAAACAACAGGCGCAGCGGCGTTATAATCAAGCGGAATCGCACAGCAACCCTCTGTTGCGTGATTCAGTAGACTATACAGTCTTGCAAGTTCGCAAACATTCCAGGCCGCGCCTCGCACTGTGATCAAAATTATATTGTAAATTCAGGCCAGCCAAAATTATTTCAGTATACAAACCCGATCAAAACCATGTTTTGGAGTTACAAATAATTCGAGTAATCAAAGCAATAATGCTTAAGCTATTTAAAATGATTTACTTCTTTTCTTTGCTCTATTTCTTCCATCCTTTCTTTCCTTCTTTCCCTTTTCCCCTTAAACATGTTTGGTATCTGGGTAGCCAGACCTGACAGACTAACAAACCGACGAGACTTTTACCAAAGGGCAAGGTCCACCGGACCGCTCTGACGAATAATGACAAATAGTATCGACGGACAGACTGAAGGAAATAAGTGACAGGATTTTTCGTGATGTACATGTCATATTACGAGTATAATATCAAAAAAAATAATACCTCGTTTTTGCAATTTTTCGCGATAACAATACTTCCTTGCCAGTGGGCGTGGGAGGTAAAACCAAGCAATAAGCACTTGAATTCACACTTCACCTAAGCGGTTGTCAGCGCGTTACGGCACCCTAAAGCATCGTGCTGATAGTTGCCCATTTTGTCTACTTTCGGCATAATTACAGTGTCAGGCAAAAGCAGAAGCGAGAATCTACAATGAATCTCGACAATCTCATTTCAACCTCCAGTGCGAATTTCAGCACATTTTTTCTTTGAAGTAGACAAGTCAGCAGTTGATTAGAACAATGACTACATTTTTCCAAGAGGTAAAAACAGATCAAATAGAATGAAAGCTGGAAAATTTTGCTACAAGAACAGTAATTTACAAAGTTTGTCTCGATTACCCCGTTTTTGTTCTGAAACTCGAGAGGTCCGTTCTTTCGCTGAAAACCGTTCGAAGACGGCGACAGGCTCAAATGATTATAGAGCGGTAAAAAGTCAATATATCGGGGCAAAAAGGAATAATTTCGCTCTGAAATTATTGTACTTTCCATTCTCGTCTTTGCAATTCGTTACAATTTCATCTTTTTCTTTACTCTAAAACACGGTTCGTTTGTAAGAGTTTTTTTAGCTTCTCATATTACCCAAAACTAGCAGTCGTTGAACTGTCTTGATCTCGATGAAAAAATTACAAAACGTAGCTCGAAGTATTCCTAATTCGAAAATGTGTGCCTGATAGCTGGATCGTCTCATTCCTATGGTACCGAATGTCCAACCCGCTCTAACCTTTTTGTATGACCGTTTAGAAATAAATGCCTTATTCAAAAATTGTAAGGTCTAATATAAAGTTTCACCTGCAATATGTGTTTTTATACAGGATATCTCAGGGAAGTGCCATCGAATAAAGTTGTATCTTGTAAATAGAATACACTGTATAATTTTAGTGAAAATGACGATCGTTTCTTTCATTTCAAATATAATATATTGTTCAATATACTTATTATCATTGCTTTGGCAGAAAATTTAAATTTTGTGTGTCATTTACTTATGTAAATCAAAGCATAAGCTTTGGTATAAACCAGTTTGCACCTAGCCGCCTATGTATTCTGGCATAGGGCCCGATACATATGATTGAATGACACATAAAAATTGAGTTTCCTTCGAAAAAAATAAAAGTTCATTCGATTTTCTAAATATAAAAAAAGAGATTGCCTGCAAAACTATATATGTATAAGTAGACCCTAGTACTTTAGTTAATAACTTTTTCCTAAAAGTTGCAAGAAATGGAGTCAAGTAGGTAAACTCTTCATTTCCCATGCAACGCCGCGCAGCACCAACTAGGCCTTCCGAGAAAAGACTCAGTCAGGTAGGACCATAGACATTATTTCCCTACCCTATCAGTAGTGGATCTGGAAACGTCGAATCTCCCGGATCAGACGTGGCAGCACAGGAAACACTATGCTGTGCTGCAGCAGGAATACATGTAATACCATCCCGGAACCAACATCAGAACACTCACCAAGGCCGGCGACACGCGGTCAGGAGCAGCAGCCGCGGCCGATAGGAACACGATCCGCGTACTGAGGATATTTTTAAGTTTTAAGGACTAATGTACGGAGAAATAATGTGTTAACGATGTCTAGTAGGTACATAGATGTACCAAAGTTGGGAGCGATTAAATGTATTGACATCAAAGAATTGAGATAAACTGTCTCCACTGCCCTACAACCGCTACCCCCATGTTTTTATATCTCTGAAATTTTGTTCAAAAATGATCCTGGTCCTCTGAAACGTCCAAAAAGGAAGTTTGAGCGACTTATTCCTTTTCCAAAAACTACAAAGTCCTTGGCATAGTAGTAACATTGTTTAAAAAATTCTTCGAAGTCCAAGCGGTACTTCTCAAGTTATAAGATTAGCGGACAGCCCCACGAAGTGACGAACAGACAGACCGACGGAAATGGGTAACATGGTTATTCGTGATGTACATGTCATATAACATCAAAAAAACATAAAATTCCATTTTCTAAAATTTTCGGGCTTACAATAGTTCCCCGACTGTAGGCGTGTTAAGTAAAAAGTTGAAGAAAGGTCCATTCACACAATACAAGATGTTCTAAGTAACTTATGTTTTTGTAGCAACATTTTGCTATAGCTATGGCACCTATAGCTCAGCCATCATTGCAGCATATGACCCACCTATACAGGGTGACTTCGAAGTTGAGTCATTTATTTTAACAGTGAGTAGATCTGATCAAAAGACATGTTTTTTTCCTTTACCATTTTTCTGGTAAAATTAAAGTAACAAAGTTATAGCCCTTTGGAAGTTTGAGTACCGCCCTGTCTCAATAATAATATCATGTGCTCGTGTTTGACAACAACGGATATAATCCGCCTTATCGGTTCATCGCATCGGAAACAAAAAAGCGAAAGAATTTGGAACGATGTTTTTACAATTATTTTATTCAGTTCAGTTATACATACAGTCAGTGTTAGTCGGTAACGCGTGTGAATAGTGTCTGTTGCGTGGCTCAAACGAAATAAAAAATGGTACATGTTTATGCGGATCGGTTTCCCAATCGAGTGCAACCAACCCCTGCCTTTGTTAATGTAGTACAACGGGCTCGTGAATCAGGTGACTTAAGACCTCACAGAGGACCTCACGATCAAATACAGGTCCGCACTGAAATACTTGTCGGGAGGATACTTTATAAAACAAGGTAAAAATTTTTTTTTATTTTTTTTTTATTTTTACACACATATTTTGGTTTATCTTCCTTCTACAATCATTATCTGAAAATTAATGACTCAACTTCAAAGTCACCCTGTATATTTCGTCTATATCGGCTACATCTTTTCAATATTGTGTGCAATGTGAAGACATATATACGAGCCCCTTCCCACTTCAGTTGGGCCAACTAGTCTATAACGCATAGGTGGCTGTGAAAAATAAAAGCCATGACAGTTGTTTTTATTAATCACAGCTGTCAGAATACGTTTAAAATAGTTTTGGTTAGTTAAGGTTTTCAAAATGGTTGGAAGAAAGGTTATTAGTGAGAAAATTCGGTTACTGATAATTAAATTTTTTAATTCTGGGAAATCAAACTCAGAAATTGCAACCTTGTTAGACTTATCGCGGTACAGTGAGAGAAATATTGTTAGAAGATATACCGAAGAGCATTAAGAAGAATAATCGTGAAAAACAGGCGTGCCAATTATTTACAATTAAGTGCTCTGTGGAGTGACGCTGTTGGAAGGAGAATTTCGGGGTCCACAACTCATAGAGAGGCCCACAAACTGGGATTTAGCACTTGCAAGGTAAGTTTTCTTCTAAAAAAAGTGAAGTAAAAACCCTAAAGTTGCACCACTTGTTTATAGGCCAAAGAAAAGCCACTATTAACTCCACTGCAAAATAAAAATCGGCTTAGATGAGCTAAATAACATAGACAATGGACACCTCAACAATGGTGTGCAATACAATGGAGCGATGAGGCCCGATTCGAAGTTTGTGTTGGTGACAGTCGCAGTAGAGTTATTCGCAAAAAAATGAAGCATTCGATGTTGACTGTCTGAAGAGAAAAGCGAAGTTTCCAGCATCCATTATGGTCTGGGGCAGTGTCATCAAAAGGAGTAGGAAAACTTCATTTTATTGATGGAAATGTGGATACAAACAAATATTTGGCAATTTTAGAAGAATCGCTTTTACCAGTGATGGAAGAATGTTTGATATCCGGCCAAGATTTTGTGTTTCAGCAAGATGGTGCAGCGTGCCACACCCCAAAAAAGGCTATAAAATGGATGGAAGAAAATAATGTACCACTTTTGAAATGGGTTTCTAGCAGTCCAGATCTGTCACCTATTGAAGCTTTGTGGCACGAGATGAAAATGGTTCTACGACAACATCCTGCTCGTACAATCACCGAACTGAGACAACAGCTTCAAGAAATATGGGATTGTTTTACACCAAATTTTTGCCTAAACTTGGTTAACACTATGCCCCAAAGAATTTCAGCCGTAATAAAAAAGAAAGGTGATGTTACCCAATGTTAATCTTTCAATTGTTGCTTTGTTAACTTCGCGGATTTATTCGCACATTGTTTATTTGTTCAGATGTTCTATTAGTTATAGGTCTAAGTGATTTCAAATATGTATTTTTTACAACTAGAGTGTATCTAAAATGTTTTTGAGAAAATAAATTGTTTTAGAATTAAATAGTTTCGTCATGTTTAGTTTATAAATGCATATTTTGGTACAAATCTTGAAGTGGGCCAACTGAAGTGGGAAGGGGCTCGTACACTTTTCAGCATTAATAATCAGGTGGGCTACAAAATCATACAAGCGTGATTGACGAAACTACATCACATTAAGTATATATAAAAATACGTCGAAAATATCAAACATGTGTAGCAATATAGCCTGGCCACACTAAAAATGTTGCTGGATAATGTAGCCCGTGCTTTCAGGGCATATTGCAGTGTCCCAAGTTTCAAACTGTTTTGGATTTTTCTCCGGTTCTCATAAAATGCACCTGAAGACTACTGTATTACGTAATAAACTATATTACGTATAAAGGCACGATTTGCCACAAAACTGCTCACGACGTAAAACTAGAACGTGTAGCTGAGGTGATATTTTTTAGTCCAGGATCTCGTAACGCATGCAAATTCGTCGTCATTCATCAAAGAACAAAGTCTTGAAAATGGACCGTCGGAATTGTTCAAAATTATAAAACCTATGTTCTTTCGTTAATCTATGCTTTTAATGTGTCTTACTTCTCACGTAATTAGCGAAGAAAATATTGTAATCATGAATCGATTTTTGCTTGTTCAACCGTGTTACTAATGTCCGTCGGTCTGTCTGTCCGCAAATTCTTGGTCCGTCTATAACTTGGCAGCTGGGACTGTGTGTGAAATGTTCACTTTATCTTTTGATATTTCAGAGGCTCCTGACTATTTTCGAAATATTTTTGTGGGGCTTGAATATTGGGGTTGCGGGTTGAGTGGGTTGGACGGGACTATACCTCAATCTTTTGGCGTTAGTATTATATACTTGTATACGCTTCCAGCACCGGTAGCTCTCGCACTCATTAGACATAAATCGCGAGCTTCTCAAGTACCTCGAACGTCACGGCTTGATTAGCCTCTGGCAGAACGTTTTCCGGCACCAGCGATCCACAGGGGACCTCCTAGCTTATGCCGGGCAATTGTGGAGTAAACTCATCCAGTCTTATGGTGAGGCTCATGTCGTTGCTCTTTATATCACCAAAGCATTCAATCAGCTGTGGCACGCTACCCTCTTGTTTAAACTTCCAACCTCTGGCGTCCAAGAAAATCTTTGCAGATGGGTTTCTGACTTTCTCTTGAGCACAAGATATCCGTCGTAAGTGCCGGGTTCTCCTCTTCATCCCACAACGTCAACGCGAGTGTTCTCCAGGAATCGTTCTTGATTCCGGCACAGTTGCGCTTACATAACAACGGCCTCCTTTCCTGTATGACCATATCAATCCATAGCTTTCCTGATGACAGCACTCCACATGCAGGGATTCGGAGCAACAAACCGATCTCTGCCGGCGAGCTGGAAAAAAAATACCAGCAGCGACTTCCTCTCTGACGAGACACCTGGGGCTAGATTCTAAACGAGTTTCGACCATTGAAAAGGATTTCGATGGCGCCTTGTGACGATATACTTGATTAGCTATGATAATTTTGACACTGCCATGATAATTTGACTATAGGTCATTATAATCATATATCAAAATTATCATAGCGAATCAAGTATATCGTCACAAGGCGCCATCGAAATCAATTTCAGTCAATCAACAGTCGAAACTCATTTAGAATCAAGCCCCTGGAGGTAATCTAATGCTTCTAAAACACAGTACTGTACCTTGATGAACAAAAAGAGTCCTAGCGCACATCCGGTTTCGATGGATAAACAAGTTCTGCCAAAGAGCCGTTCATTTCAGCTAGTCGGAGTCCAAATCACCGAGAACTTGATATGGCACCAACACAAGTCATCAATACCGGCAGCTGTTGGTAAAAGGCTCGGTTAGTTCAGGGCTAAGAGGTACTTTATTCCACTTGACCTCACTCTATACAAGGCTCACATAAGGCCTAGCATCGAGTGTTGCTCACATGCTTGGGGTGTCGCCACCCCGACTATATCATCCATGCTCGTTGCTGTTCAGAGGAGGGCTGACAGACTGATCGACGTTTTTTTCTCTAATAGGAAGTCTCGGGACCGCCTGACTTCAGCGTCCCATCCCAACCGTCTAGAACTTCGTACATCCAGAACTGGCCGATACTACCGCTCCTTTGTTCCTAAGGTGTCGAGATTGTGGATCAATCTACAAGAGGAGGCTTTTCCCAGTTCTACTAGTCTTAGGCAGCTCAAAGGTCGGATTAACAGAGTTTCTTTGATATTCTCATAGCAGCCGCGATAATAAAAATATTCCATATTTTCCGTATATTGCCCCTCATAAATCTTGACAGTGGTTGGTAGCTACAAATAGTTTGATATTATGAACTGATTGTGGACCTGCTTGACTGACTTGATCCGTTCTATTTTTTCGCTATGCATGTTCGTAGCTACCTAACTTATGCCAAACATAATCCTTCCATGAACGGGTATTACGTATCTTGAAAAGTGACATTACATCGATTTTTTTAACATTGTATTGGCCTTTTGTGACATTCAATGCATATGTGCGTGCTAATAACATGTGTTGATGATAATTCCATTGGATGCTTTCTCAAATACACTTAGTTGAGATTCAAAGCTATCTACTTTTTCTTATCCATTCTGGAAATGAAATATGCAAATTTGCTGAATTTCAAAAATGAGAGAGATAAGAAATAATTATATACATACATATACGAGTACATGCTAACAGTAATTACACACAACACGGGCGCGCTGGTGGCTTCCCGTAATTCTTTTTGAAAACACAAAGGAACGTAAAAAATCGTAATTTATAATAAGTAATACGTAACATAACCTGTCTTCAGAAAGGACAACATATAAGTAACCCATCTGGCACAGCCAATAGATATACTTCATTGGCAGCATATTCAGTAATGATTTTATCACACGGCAATATCACTGATTTTATACACATGGAGACCAATACACATAATCAGTCGGACGCGATCTTGCTATTCAACTAACTACCTAGTCTGCAAGATGACATTTTATAGGGTTTTTGACGTTTAATATATAGTAACACCCGTGCTGATCACAGTGTTGCGTGCAAAGTGCAGAGTCAACATACATGACGACATTTCTGCAAAAGTTCCAATTAGGATCTGAAATATTATGCATGAGATCCAAGGCTATGAAAGCAAGACGTGTCGCCAGGTAATATCCTTCTTTACACCCCGAATTACGCTTCGTTCATTTATAAAATACGCTTTTGTTTTTATTATAATCTGAAGGAACAATGCTGGCTGGCGCGCTGGCTCGCCAGTTCATTTACTTTGCAGCTGCTGAAAACGAAAATAAGCTCTTTGTGGGCGGATTAAGCCGCTCGTCAAAGCCAACTAACAGCTTTCAAATGAATGGTTACCTCGCGTAAATAGGCCGGAGGTGTAACCGAGTAAAAGATGCTATCTGAGCGTTTTGAGTTATTGCTGTCAGCAACAGATCCAAATAATAACAAGACGGCGGAGGGCGGTAGCGGAGTCAACAGACTTCTGCTTTGGACGAAGGGTGGAGTGGCAATTCTTGGGCTTATCCACATCACTTTTACTGTGACCTTGTTATTAACTGAAAGAAAATTTTTCAGTGTCCTGTTTATTGGCTGCCTGTGGCTGAAGTAAGAAAAACTGCGCTGAGCCGTTTCAACGCCCTCTCAAGTAATTTGATAATTCTGATGATTCAGCTCTAAATAACCGCATGGGGAGAACGGAAAAGGGCATAATGGGTATTCCGAGAGCTTGCAGATATTCAAGTGGGAACGGTTCAAGAAATATTCGTTTGGAAGTGTTCCTCAAATTACGTTTTTTTTCAGCGATATGCACAGAGACTACTGTCCTGGTGTAACTGGACTTTGCGATGCCATGAAGCCTACCAACGGAACGGAACTTTTGAAGTACTTAAGAAAAGTCGACTTCCAAGGTAAGTTGTGTGCTTTGAATAATCAGTAACCACTTTATTCTTTCTACTCGATCGACAGCAATTAATTCCTATTAATATGATGTATACCGCGGTTTTCATGTTGATAATCCCCATGATTATCTGGACAATCAAATCACATATGCTTAAGATTCATCTTCATTGTACGACGTTCCTGTACCAACGGTACCAACATATTTTATTTATCTGTCTTCCAGGTAACAAACATAAGGTCATCTGCCATTTTTAATGTACCAGACATGTCCATCGCCCCGAAAACGCAAAAAATGCGAAAACCCACCCACTGTTGACGTAACACACCGGTTAATTGTTATGCAAAATGAAACATACACAGGACCGCATTTTAAGGAGGGTCATCTATGTAATGTTTTACCTCGAGGGCTTCATTAAAAAGATACGAGGTGTTGAAGTTTAAAAATAGAAAACAAATTTCTTTTAATACCTTCAAAACCATCAGCTGGAATGAACTGAAATTTGATATGTGGATTTACCTAAGTATTGTCCACATTCAAAAGTCTTTACTTAAAATTAACGTGCACCAATGGCGGAGATACACAGTATTAGTATAAGTATTTTTCCAAATAAATATACTACGTCACTATTTTTTTTTCGAAACGGGCAATTTTTCAATTGCTACATATAATCACTTTGTTTTTTTTTCATAGAGTGCACTGTTTTCGTAAAAATAGAAATAAAACAAACTAGATCAGTTGCGAAGAGACACAATTAGTTTCAAAATAAAATAGGAGGCATATCGACGTAGATTTCCTAACAGACACCAACCTACCCTAAAGGCTTTTACGCGTTCATTTTCAGCATTTCGGCAGTATGGAATTGCCAAGCCTCCCGGAGTTAGAGGCCATGGTGTCCGGCATACTGTTCAAGAGGAATTGGAGGTGATTAATTTGGCGTTGGATCATCCTAGTACAAGTATTAGGCGTATTGAAGCCCAGTTACCACGTTAACAAAGTCTTGGAGAATTTTAAATCGGGAAGCTTTACATCCTTACCATCGGCAAAATGTGCAATATTTCCTAAGAATGTCTGGTGCGGCATTTTCATTGGCCAACTGTTTATACACGTATTGCCACAACGTGTCAATGAAAATTCATATTTAGCTTTTCTAGAGAATTACATAGAAAGTGTGTTAGATGATGTTCCGTTAGCAACGAGAGTACGAATGTGGTATCAGCACGACGGTGCCCTACTGCATGTTCGTCGTGAGATAACCGCATGGTTAAATAACCATTTTAGACAACTATGGCGGAAACGGACCCGTACATTGGCTTCCTGATTTGAGCCCCCTGGATTTCTTTTGGTGGGGCGCTTTTGAACAACTAGTGTATGCTGAACAAATTAATACTTCTGATCAGTTACAAGAAAGAAATTCAAGCCACAACAAATTTTGCGGAAATACGGTTTTCTTTGTTGAAAAAATGCCGCACTTGTATCCGTCAGAATGGTGGTCTTTTTGAACATTTATTGAAATAAAGCTTTGATTATCTAATTTGTTTTATAATTATTTTTACGAAAGTACCTTCTAGAAAAAGTTATTTAGCAGGTTGAAGGTAAAATTTGAAAAATTGGCGTTTGGAAAAAAATAGCGGCGTACTATTTTTATTTGGAAAAATAATGCGCCTAATCCCCTGTATGTCTGCCACTGGTACACGTTATTCTTAAGTAAAGACTTATATGGACAATACTTAGGTGAATCCACATACCAAACTTTAGTTCATTAGAGTTGGCAGCTTTGAAGATATTAAAACAAATGTTTTTTTTTGAATCTTCAACTACCCCGTATCTTATTAATGAAGCCCTCGAGAGAAAGTTGTTAAATAGACGACCGCTCTTAAAATGCTGTTCCATTTTTGGTCACCACTTGTGAATCACCCTATATGACTGACACCTGAAGGGACCAATGTTGTTTGTCTTGTAAGGGAATAATATCAGACCCAACATTTTGGCCTTGAGATGGCGAAGCAGAGCATCTGCGCATTTATGATCATCCAGTATCAAGCCATAAGAATAAACCTGTAAAAAAACGCATTGTCCATTGGTTTGGTTGGAGAATATCAATTAGATCTTTACTTCAAGGACACTCAACGAAATTGGGTCACAGTCCACAGAAAAACTAAAAAGACATTTGTCTTGATTTCATATAGGCTGATTCCTCTACCTTCGGCATATGTGGTTTGATTCAGCAGTTAAACATGGGGAACTTTCAAAAAACATGTTTCTCCTTCTATGTCGGTTAATCATTATGCATTCGCTTTCAGCCTAGTTGAAACAAATATTCTAAGAACGCCTTCCTGCTCAATAGATGGACATTTTATAATCTGGGAATACTTAGAGGTCTTGCAGCGAGTGCACTCTAATCGCTCAGCTACGCGCTGCTGGAATACATCCACTCATCTCTGGCCAGCCGCGATTAAACCGCTTAGCTACAGCTTGTTCGAATGTATCATCTCTGCTGTGAGTTTACAGAAAAAAAAAAACAACGCAAGCCATGAATTGGATAGGCGCGAATATACATTAATTTACTATTAGTTGTCAACGGTTGCACTGAGAATGGATAAAAATTGAAGAATAAGAGTACATATACAAGGTGTGCCAATATTTCTAGGGTAGAAAGTACTGTCAAAAATAACCGAGATATAGGGTGATGTTTCATTTGCGAAATTGAAAAAATATATCTTCGCGACGAGTGAGGATACCGAGTTAAGATTTATGACGTGCCGTGGATACATCATAAGCAGAGAACCCACAGAGTTGCCCGGTCCAAACTAAACCAGGGACGTATGAAGTTCGGTACCTCTGGACCCCTAATAGGAGACATTTTTTACGCCACAGGCCGTTTCGGTACATTTTATACAATACCACTCAATTTTCACTGAATTTTGTCTCTTAAGGACCTTTTGTCAGATCACTTGTTTTGGACAAATTTACGTTTGAATATTTGAAAAGGTTTAGCCTCCCCTATTCTAAAAACACTGTGAAGCTTGATATTTAAAATACTATATTGCATGTGAAGAAGACTATAATGGTACCTCATTACAACATTAATTGAATAATATGCGAATTTCATCCTTAATCACTAGCGTAGAATCATTCATTAAACGTTGTCTATGCACGCCACTGCTTTTCATGCTATTACTCGTATTACCCATTTAGATTCTTCTGTTTGTCTGAAATCATAACTAGTAATTGTAGAACCAATCAATTTTAGTAAAATTCTTATTATTTTACTTCTGAAATTATCGGACTTTTTCTCTCAGATTCTTTATCATTTCGGATTAAGTGAGCTCAATAACAAAGATATCACAAATCGTTAGCATCATCGGACACGGAGTATGAGGGCGGAGTATACTTTCAACACTGTTCGTACTACGCCATGTATTTTCCAAAAAGTCAGAGTCTTTGTGGCGTAGAGTACGGCCTTGTGTTGAATCCAGAGGTGGTCACTTTCAACACCTCCTTTAGGTTGGATATTATAGCATTTGCTCAGCATTATTTTTTGAGTCTAATGAGCCGTATTCATAAGAGAGAATCATATCCTCGGAAGCATAAGGTAAAAGTATAAGGTCTTACTTCTGAGAAAAAGGTAGAAGTATAAGCATATCCTTGTTTTTATATTCATAATAATTACCTTATACTCGCGAGGATATCCTCCAAGAAGAAGTAAAAGGTTGACTGGTATTTGTATCTTGAGCGACATGTTCTGACTTGTTCCAGCTTGTAGTTGACGTGGGAGTTCGTTCACTCAGCATCACTGACAGTGGTACTCCAGAGCTTACACAGACCGTTCCGTTTTCTTACTGGATATAGTTTTTTATCAAATTAATAAGCATGTCATCCTCAAGCGATGAAGAAACTATAAAAAATAATGGCAACGACTTGCAGTTCATCGCAGATGAAATTGCCATTGCTCCCATTATTTTGCAATAGTCACAAGTTCCAAAAATAAAAATGAGAAAGGACGATGCCTTGAAGAAGATGTTGAAAAAATACGAATCAGCATTCGGTAAACCATTAGATACTAAATGCTTATTAAAAAAATCAACAACATGAAATCAAGATTCCAGAAAAAAAACAGATCTAAAAAAACTGGTAATATATCAACTAAATTGATAGATTGGGAGAGAAAGTTGCAGAAAGGTATGGAAGGTGACTGTAATCCTACAACTGGGAAAATTAGAGGTGCCATTCAGGTTGGTAGTGTTCAAGAAGAAGGAAGTGAACTATATACCGAGCGCAGTGAGCAAACAGTTAGTATTCCCGCGCCAGCAATTCAGAAGACATTGCCACCAAAAGAAAATTAGCAACAGAGAAATACGAACCTGAGGAAACTGCAACGTCTAGTGCTATTACAGCAGTACCAAACAAGTATTTTACAACAAGAGTATTATCAAACGAAATTAGAAATGATGCAGCGTCAGAAACCACCTGTAACTTACGATGTTATTTGTTGACCTAGTTGACGGAGAGGAAGTTCGTCATTCTCATGATTTCCTTCATCTTCATCTGGGTCTTGTTCAACTAACTCAAAGTCAGGACCGCCCAAGCTCTTCGCAGCATTATGGAGTACAATTCAACCAATAATTATTTTCGGCACATTTTCCAACTTTACGCGGCAAACATACTGTAGGATAGGAAACCAGCATTTCAGTTGGCCGAAACAGCGTTCAATTATAACTCTTTCTTGTTTTAAAAGCTTATTATAATTTATTTCTGCACCTGGAGTAGGATTTCTGAAGGGAGTCATAAGGCATGGCTCAATACCATAATCGTCATCGCCAAGTAGTACAACATTTGCTTAATTAATTAGTTGTGATCTAGTGTGTAAATTTCTCCATATTCCGGAAACATGCACTGATCCAGGCCAACTGACATCAACACTTGTGAACATCTCTCGGTTGATATACTCATCTCCATGACGATTTGGTTTCAGGATTCCTATATGTGTACAATCAATTACACCAATTGCTCTCGGAAATTTATACATGCTTTGCCATATCCGCTTGGCATCCATCAGTTCATGGTTGGTAGTTGGAAAGTTGATCCATTCGTTCGACTGTGCAACTATGCTGTTCATAACTCTGTCCACAGTCCGAGATACCGTTGCTTGACTAACACCAAGTTCCTGACCAATACCTTGTTGATATCCAGGGTCACCAAGATAGCGTAGACATGTCTTCATTTTATGAATACATGAAAATGCTCGTCCTCGAGTTTCCTCATTCTCAACTAAAAATCTATCCACAAGCCATTGTACATTTGCTTTTTCGAACCGATATAATTTTTTGAAGTCACGACCAAGTGAAGGAAAACGAGGTTTGTACGTTTTAACATCCCTAACATCCACAATTTCCGCCATCATCGTTTGACCACCTTTCGTTTCGAAGTGGAGTCTGGTACTGACCACACTCAGAACTTTTGAATGATATGCTTCCTATGACAAGTATAAGGTGAAGATTATGAATATCCTTTTTCTTATGTCACTGCTTTGAAGGATATGCTTATACTCAAAAAGCAAAAGCATTTGCTTCAAATTATTATAAATACCATCTTGTAACGCTTCCTTTCCGCAAAGAGTCCAGAAAAGATGGAATAGAATGAAGATTCCAACTTTTCTGCACAATCACAGAAAGGGGGTTACCATTAGCTTCCGGTAGCTCAGTTGGTGGCATGAAGACATCTACAGGCATGTAGCTGTGTGTCGACCATGGCATGGCTAGAGGATAGAAGAACAAACAGAACACAAAAATTTAACAGATTTTATTTAACTGGAAAAACATTTTCATTACATTACAATTTTAAAGAACAAAATGAAAGTTTTAAATCTTTGGCGTTGTTACAAAACTATACACTTATCGTTCGCTAAGCTGGTCCATTTTGACTGGACTGAAGCGAGGATGTCCAGGTGCTTCAAGTGGAGGTCCCAGTTATGAGGGGTGACCTCACATTTAGTGGCTTCAAAACTAGTTGTAGGCGAAGTTGAACTTAAAGGTGATGGCGCTGCCAAGGCACATGCATGGGTGAGGTGATAGGCCAAGCAATGCAAAGTCAAAGACAAAGGCAAAAGCAAAGTCAAAGACAAAGGCAAAAGTCAAAGACAAAGGCAAAGGGAAAGCGGGTGGCCCCAATCTGAAAAAGAACCGTGTGCATTAGCTACGTGCCCTAATGGCCAAGGCATTTCCAATCTCAGTCTGCCTCAAAAGAGAACCAACGATTTTCTAGGTTAGAATTACATTACATAGTTTGATAAAATCAAACCGAAAATTGGAAATGCGTTTCATAAATTAAAATCATGAAATAGCAAAAAAAGCGTAAAACAAGATGGTGGTCATCAAAAATTCCTCCACATGCTTCTGATATAAAAACGCAAATATCGAATATTCATAATCAACGTACTCATAATTTCACTGAACTATGAATATATATACGCACACAGAGGTAAAATCGATGTGGATCGATTTCTACCTCGATTTGATTAAAGTTATGGCGAATGATCGAAGTAGTCGAAAATGACGTTCGATGGATATTTTAAAATCGTACAAGAAATAAACCACTTACATATCGATTATCTATAAACTACAGGCAGATCCAGCAATAAAACTGTATAGTATTATAAAACTCACAATTTTGTCCTATTTAGACACACATTTTACAAAATGCTAGCACATGGTGCTATATGACCTCATGCTACAGAGAACAAAATTCTTAGCTCTTGTTAGATCGGCGGCTCAAGTGAAAAGGAAGCGCGAGGAAGATCACAGATCATCAAGCGCGCTCCAAGCGGAAATTTTTCCAAGTAAAAAAGCTAGAGATGGGATTAATGAGTTGCGATTGAATGAAAATCGAGAAGTGATTTAATAGATACAATCGGACGGTGAAACCGTTACAATCTGGAGGATTTCCTTCCAAATTTGCTAGTACAAGAATATCCTTTGTTTTATGAATACGACTCAACGTTATGTCCTCATAAATTTAGAAATAACTATGTAGATTGTATCATGTTAATGTAATGTTTATTGTTGTGTATAATAATTAGTAGCTTCATTTATTTATTTTTGAAATAAACGTTTTCTTTGACTTTTATCCATAAAAAAATGAAGATGCCGGTAAAACCAGTGGCGTGCGCATGAAAGCTTTAATGAATGGTAAGCTCCTACGCTACTGATTGAGAATAAGACACGCATATTATTTAATTAATGTTGTAATGAGGTGCCACATTTTTACTCACATGCCATATAGTGCTTCCAGTATCAAGATTCACTGTGTTTTCATAAGAATATTTTAAGATTTTATCTCAAATATGCCTACCTGGAGACCTGTATTTTTTAAAATGCACTATTTTCATCCGAAAGAGCCACTGGCGTAGAAAATATTTCTTACTAGGGGTCCAGATACACCAGTTCTTCCGTTCCTGGTTTAGTTTTTGCCGGAAAACTCTGTGTGTTTATTGTTTATGATGTGCTTATTAAACGTCTGAAATCTTATCATCGCTACCCGCTTCGTAGGTATATATATATACAGGGTGACTTTGAAGTTGAGTCATTAATTTTCAGATAATGATTGTAGAAGGAAGATAAACCAAAATATGTATGTAAAAATAAAAAAAAATAAAAAAAAAATGTTACCTTGTTTTATAAAGTATCCTCCCGACAAGTATTTCAGTGCGGACCTGTATTTGATCGTGCGGCCTTGGAGCACCGGCATGCCCTCCCCTGTGAGGTCTTAAGTCACCTGATTCACGAGCCCTTTGTACTACATTAACAAAGGCACGAGGGGTTGGTTGCACTCGATTGGGAAACCGATCGGCATAAATCCGTGATGCCGCGGCAGCATTTTGTAACGAATCATGTCCACAAGTTCAGCATTTTCGTAAACATGTGCCATTTTTTATTTCGTTTGAACCGCGCAACAAACACCACTATTCACTCACGCGTTACCGACTGACACATTGACTGAATACAGCTGAATAAAATAAAGGAATAAAACATCGTGTTTCGAATTTCAAATTATTTCCCTTTTTTGTTTCCGATGCGATGAACCGATAAGGGGGATTATATCCGATGTTGCCAAACACGAGCACATAATATTATTATTGAGACAGGGCGGTACTCAAACTTCTAAAGGGCTATAACTTTGTTACTTTAATTTTACCATAAAAATGTTAAAGGAAGGAAACATTTCTTTTGATCAGATCTACTCACTGTTAAAATAAATGACTCAACTTCGAAGTCACCCTGTATACACTTTCTACCCTCGAAATATCGGCAAGTCTTTCTGAAACACCATGTATAACTCATTTGCAGGATAACAACGAATTGTCTTGCAATATTAAACTTTCACAACCTTGCCGTGAAATGTTTGTCCCGAAGAGAGCGCAGCCGAGCGGGTTCCTTCTGAGAAGCTGTAGCTGAGCGAGGTTCGCAAGTTGGTGAAAAACTGACGATCGCCACCTACCCAATGGTTGGTCAATCTCATTTTCATCGTCATCGCGTACGATGAAAACGACATAGGGACCTTTACGTCGTCTGATACATAACTCCTCGGCTATGAGCAGGAAAGAGCACTGTCTGCAGTTGGTCTTGGTTACAGAAGATGACAAGCTGGTCTATCTCAGCGAATGAAAATCGAGTTGGAAAATTTGTTTTGGGACTGCGGCGTTTTCTCCTAGTCTATTTGATATGTTAACGAAGGAAATCGGCATGCATCGGCAACCGCTCAAAGCCAACTCATAACACGAGTAAGCACCGAGACATGGAATGCGACTTCCTACGCCGTAACTTTGTACCATATCCTTCGTACCGAATGCATCTTCGAGAATTCACAGGATATTGTTTTGCAGGATTGAGCGGGGACAGATTCCATTTCGACGAGAACGGAGATGCTCCTGCCAGATACAAAATAAAGCACTTTAAGCAGGTCAAGGAGAGGGCTTACGAGTGGATCACCGTCGGAGAGTATATCGAGGGTGTACTTACGTTGAACATGTCAGGTGAGTATTGTTTGATGCAATCCTATCATGCTGGCAGCAATCATAGATACAGAACAGCTCTCGAAATAGGAAGGTAATCCAAGTGATGCAGGTCTACTTATAGCACGAGATGGAGCAAAATAAATATTCTGTTTCAAATTCTTTGTAACCTTTTTATTTAACGAAATAGAACGTACAGAGTGGAATCTAAGCTGGTGGACAGTTGCTTTGTAACATGAAACATTTTACCCAAATTCAAATCTCGATATTTCTGGAACGGAAAGAGATATCCAGTTGTGGTATTCGGGAGATTCTTGACCAACTCTTTGAGAACACGTAAAGTTACATTTCTTTTATTTATCTACTTATACAGGGTGAGCAAAGTAAGTAAGGTTTTTTAGCAAAGTTTTGGACTATGTCAGAGTCTCAATTTTTATTCTTGGAAATTTTGCTATACATCTTTTTGATCTTTGGACCATCCTGATAAAAGCAGTTCCTCAAATTTTTCGAAAGTTGGCTATAACTCAAATTATTGAATTTTAAGTATCACACTTATCCCTAAGAAAGGGACTATTTTGGGGTTTCTGTTGAGAGTAGGTATTTTCTCACATACTTTTACATAAAGTTTAATTTCTTGCGCTTGAGAAAAGATTGAAGCACTCATTGAACGTTATTTTCTTAAGTGGCGGGCAGTAAAAACTTGCTACTTTGACATTATGTAATTTAATCCTAATTTATAAATTTACTATGCAATTAAACAGCTTAATGAACAAATCCAAGTTAGTACTCTTAATACAGCGGTGTATTCCAATGACGTAACGCCAAAAGCATTTTTTGTTTTCCTAATAACTTAAAAATGTTTATGTTTCAAAATGCTATGATGCTGGTCCACACAGTTATTCATCTTTTATCTGGAATTTTTTATCTTTCTCATTCAGCGTTGGCGTACGTGTCTTCATTGAAGATGCTTAGGTAATAGACTCTATGAAATGTATAAACCTCAAATTATTTATTTATGACAATAACGAACTTTTTGCAAAACAGCAACAGTTATTTTGCACAATATATTAGGGCCATCCCGCACATCGATCGGAGCCTGGCATCTTCGTGGCATACTTTCCAAAACGTTATTAATAAATTCTCGGGATACGTTTTACCACTATTCCTGAATGGCTTCAGTCAGCTCTTCTGTTATTTGAGGAGCATTTTGACTTGAGCGCACTAAAAATTTTAGCCGAGACCATACCTGCTCAACTACGTTTAGGTCTGGAAACTTTTATGGCAAAGGCAATAATGTAACACTATTTTCTGCCAAAAAGTTTATAACCGTACGAGCTCTGCGCGGCCTGGCGATATCATCGATGAAGGCAAAATCATCCCCAAAGTCTTGTGCAAAAGTTATAAACTGCAGCATTGACTATCCTGTTTGAAATAAAAAGTTCGATTTAACTATTGTGCATAACCAACCTTAATTTTATATTTTATGTTTTTTGAATTTTATCTATTTTATTTATACAGGGTGTCCAAAAAATACCACGGCAAACTTAAGGAGAAGGTAGGCTTTGGTCTGACCTCCCAAACAACAAAAACTTTCCTATATATAAGTGTCACCGTTTCTGAGATATTAAATTTTTTCTTAAATTTAAAAAAACGAACCTTTTCATCTGTGGTCTTTACTTTTACTATAAAGTACTTTTACTATAAAGTAAGCATTTAATATTGTACAAACAACGGCCGATGCTTATGGCTTTCCGAATAACAAATATCCTTCATTTTTCAACATCTCTCTAGGATATCTTAAGGTACACCTCTCTATGTTCCAGATAATTTGACTCTAGCCTATGTTCTTATCTGTTAGTGGTAATATCCTTAACAAATGGAGGATCCCCTTTTTCATCTCTCGCATTTTTGAGATTCAGCAAATTAGTATACAAGTATATAATATCCAGGATAATTCAACAAAATATAAAAAGTTGATGCGCAGCTAATTTCTAGCTAGCTATATTCTTGACTCGAGTTAGTGTATTTTAGATAAGAAATCAAATTCTTGAAACTGTGCTGCCCTGTTTTACTTCCTTATTTGACGCATATTGTGAACTAGTTTACAGCATTCAGTGTATCCTACTGAGCGGAAAACTGCAAAAATCCAACCTATTTCTAAAAACAAAAGACCTCAGTCATTCAAAGACCTTCGCCCTATTAGTATTTTATCAGCACCCTCTATGATATTGGGGAAAACAATTAACGTTTTTGTATCCACATGCGATACTTCCAATTGAACAAGCAGAATTTTGAGCTGGGAGCAGTTGTTGTACTGTTATTAAATGTAACTGGCAATATTCTTCAGACAACAGATGAAGAAAAAGCCGTCGACACAATTGCCCATCAAACATTAATATCTATCCTGCATTCTGTTGGAGTAAGTAACTATGCGTCAATGTTATTATCAAATTATCTAAACAAACGCAAACAGAAAATGGTGCTGAATGGGAATATGTGGGATGCTCTAGATGTAGCTTCTGGTGTCCTCCAGGGATCAATATTGGGTCCTTTACTTTATATAGTTTTCACTTCACAATTTCCAAAAGCTGCCAACTACTACTCAAAGTTACATTTATACGTGAATAATACTCAGCTTCTCTATTCATTTCGCCCAGATGAAGTAGTTGAAGGTTGTCGTAGAATATGCGCTGACCTCGAAAGTACCTCCGATATCTCACAGCATTATTCCTTCTACCTTAACCCTGACAAGCCAAATATTATTAAACTTTAGAAATCTTATTGAATATAAAATAAATATCCATTTTAATGGTGTTGCAAGAAATCTGCAAATCGATGTAAAAAATTTAGGAGTGTTACTCGATGAAGACTTGCGTTTCAGCAACCTAAAAAACATCTATGGCTGCACAGATATGTTAAATATCAATACCAAAATTGTATTGTTAGATGCTCCTGTACTATCATATTTTAATTTCTGTGATTTTCTATACCACAAATATATATATATATATATATATATATATATATATATATATATATATATATATATATATATATAACAATGATGTAGAAAGAATACAAAGAATACATTTTAGTCATGAAACGCTTTACACTAAATCAACGCACCGAATTAGTCACAATGTACATTGAAAATCGTCGTTCAGTTGTATTAACGCAACGTGCATACGAGTATCGTCGAAAATATCGTGGCGAACAGGCACCGTCTGACAACACTATCCGTCGCTTGGTTTCGAATTTTCTTGAGTATGGGACAGTGGGAGATTGTCAACATACCATTCATCAACGACCAAGACGTTCCAATGAATTGGTTGAAGCGGTCAGAGACAGCGTTGATCAGAACTCAAAAGTGTCGTATCGTCACCGCGCTCAGCATTTTGGCATCAGTGGAACCACGTTGCGTCGCATTTTGAAGGATGATTTGCATTTGTTTCCTTATAAGGTGCAGTTAACACAAAACAAATTGCCAACTGACCGTCCAAGTCGCTTGGAATACGCCCAAACAGTCGCTCGCATGGTTCATGCTGAACCTGATTTTTGGAAGCAAATTGTGATGACCGAGGAGGCCCATTTCACGCTCTCTGGCGGCGTTAATAAGCAAAACTGCCGCATTTGATCCACGAAATGCCGTTACATGACCGGAAAGTGGCTGTTTGGGCCAGCGTTTGCGCCTAAACTATCATTGGGCCATTTTTCTTCAACGAAAACGAAACAGTCGATGGAAATCGATATCGGTGGATGTTAGCTCATTATGTCTGCCAACAAGTGCTTGAAAAAGGTCTTGATGCTTACTGGTTTCAACAAGGCGGTGCGTCACGCCGCACTGCAAATGAAACAATCCAGTTGCTGCAACGAAAATTCCCTGGACGTCTGATGTCAAAAAGAGGTGACATTGAATGGCCACCCAGGTCTCCAGATTTGGCCCCACCGGACTTCTCCTTGTGGGGTTATTTGAAAAGTCAAGTGTGCGCCAGCAAGCCCCAGACCCCTAAGAACACAAGGCAAACATTCGTACCGCAATCGCCCAGAATATATCATGCTGTCCCTCAATACTTAAAATTTCAATCGCTAGATTCTTCCACAAAGTACTACTACAGGTTTCTGAGGTATCGCTATAGTAATGTACTATGTTAAATATCTATCACCTATATGTATACGATTACATGTATCTCCTATATTTTTTCCTTTTTCCTTTCTATTTGAATTCTGTCAATATCTCTTTTATTCGTATTACGTGCTTGATGTAGGGTAAAGTGGAAGTCCTGCTATTCCCCTAGAAATGAAAGCTGAACTTCGCCTTTTCCGGGTAGCAATCTCATATTCTTGCACCTTGCTATCACTTAATAAAGATGATTATTATTATTATAAATATTATTAACACACGGACACATCTTCACCACAGTTTATTAATATACTAGTACAGAAAGGTTGATTTTAAAGTGTCAAAGTTGGAAAAATCGCTTTACCCCCTATATTCAAAAAACTAAGAGAAGTTGGGAGATCAAATGTCAAACTTGCTGCAGGGACTAAACCTTATTTCATGTGTATCCATCACATTTTGACGTCTACTGAGGTGAACAGCAAGTGACATCTTTGTATGAGTCTGTAACGTTGGTATAAATTTAGCAAAACTTGCTTCTAGCATTTTTTGTGTGCAAAGAAAGGAATTATTAGCAAGTAAAAAATGAGTCTGTAGCCTACAAAAGAAACAAAATACGGCTTTGTCTACCCGTCAAAATCATGCGACATTTGTGGTTATGGCAAATTTTGAAATATTACTAGATAATCAGCTGTTCTTCAACCGTATATTGGATACTCGTGGAAAAGACAATACGACACTAGACATCTCATCAGATCACATCTCATCAATTTAAGCTCAAAAAATTTGGTGAATTTATTTTCAGAAGCCGTTGACCAGCCTTGATGGAATTCTTTGGGATGTTAGGCTTCACAAACAATTAAAGTTCTAGCTATTATTCAATATTTTCTGTTGTCCGCTTCTTGATAAAACATACTTTTAAATTAAAGATATTTGTCATAAAAAATCAACCGCTAGAGCAAATTGAACATGTAAAGTCTCTAATTGGTGCTTTTTTGCTAGTATCTTTTTGGCAACACTGTTTTTGACAGATGACGCGTGAATCGTGTCTTGTATCATTGTCAAACTTGTTCAGTTTGGTCTATAATTTAACCATGAATCGACTTACGAAAGAACAACGCTTGCAAATTATTGAATTTTACTATCAAAATTCATGCTCGGTTAAGAGAGTGCATCGAGCACTGCTTCCAATTTATGGGCAATTTGGTCGGCCTGCTGAGGGAGCTATTCGGAAGCTTGTGACTAAATTTCGAACTCAGTTTATATTATTGGACATTAAACCACCAACACGCAGACGTAGAGTGAGGTTTGAAGAAAATATTGCGGCTGTATCCGCCAGTGTTAGTGATGACCGTGAAATGTCGAGTCGCCGCCGTTCGCAGCAATTGGGCCTCTGTTACTCCACTACGTGGCAAATTGTGCGACAGGATTTGGGTGTAAAACCTTATA